>OY757912.1:58704307-59266706 GCA_963585895.1 Sepioteuthis lessoniana
TGCTCTACCTTAATCTTCACATCTATGGATAAAAAATATCAAAAAGTAAAACCAAAAATAATAAATGATTGGTATTTATATTATCATAATCAAATTTTTGTATATGCCATAACAGAGTAAAGATGGCACCAGAACATAACAAGATTTGTGTTAGCAAAATTGAGAATAAAGTAATTTACAAACTAATTTTCAACTTGATAATTAGTCTCAGTTCTGCATTTATGCTCACTCGAAACAATACAATTTTTTAAAGTGTTATTTAGAGAGTTCTCCCATTTATTTACTGAGAAATCTATTCATCTACAACTAATTATAATTTAAATTCCGTTAACAGAGTATGATTAAAAAATGATCTTAATAGTTGCCAAAGGTGGTCTTTAAATGAATAAGAATACAAATTTTTAAGTAAATGAAATATCATGATTATAGAATTCATGTTGTTCTGCTGAGTTCAAATTAAGCACAAGACTAGAATAACATGGCAGCAAGAGGTGATTTATATCTGTAAGTTGTAAGATTAGCACTGTAACTATAGCAGTATGCACAATATTCTGCTAGGGAATGAAATAATATGTAAAGTTTTCTTTTCATAGAGATGAAGCTGATCCAGGTTTATGAAAGCCAGGAAACATATTGTGTACAAATCTATTTAACAAAATGAACATCCTTTTTCAACAAAAAACACTTCTTTTGTGTTTATATTGGAAATACTTTCAATGAGTGATTAGAGTCAAATTTCAGCAAAATGATTGATTAATTTCAATTGAGCAAAAGAATTGCCTGGAATCGCCTAAAGTATCTTGACTTCCTCCCAACAATTGATCTCTTTTACATGTATTGACAAGTGTTTTCTCTACATCCCACTCGAATAAAAAAAATACAAAGATCTGTTTGGTGCTAGCTTGAGAATTCTTGTTGATAAAAAATAATGAAAAATCTCTGCATCATTTTCAGAATGCAATTGTTTCATAAGGGAAATACTTGTTTAAAATTTCACTTACTTTAAAATGCTACAAATAGAAAGTAAAAGTTACTTTGATGAAAATATACTTTAAAGAATGAAGTACACATTAAGGATGAAGTACACATTAAGGATGAAGTACACTGGGAAACATTTAAGAAACAAGTGGTTATTTAGAGCAAATAACCAACGGTGAATAAACTTCTCAATCACACAGTTTCTTATTTTCTATCAGCTCATGTGGAATCTATCTGTCCAACATTTCATCTTTCCTTTTACAGCCAAATGACTAGAAACAAGTTTGATGAAAGAGCTGGAATTGTTCTTCTCCACTTCCTCCCAACTGGTCTTTAAGCCACATTTTCAATATTCTTATATCTAGAACTGGAAACCACCATTGGAAACTACTCATAAGTAGTTCCTTATCCAAAACACAAATTCATGTTTCTCTCTGCTAAAATTACCTTGTGTTTGAATTATTAAGCTCCTACGAAAATAGTAATTCTGTTTTTTCCAGAGAAAATGTATACTTTTAAATCCAACTTCTTAGCACCAAATCATGCCAGAATCATCAGAAATTTGACTCTTCAACTAATTCAGCATTCTAATGTGGGTCCAGTTATGTTGACAGGTATTTGATGCTTGTAGCAACTCATTGTATTCAATGAAATAAGAGGCCATGGTGGTTATATTAATCTGATAATATAGGTTATTCTTCAATGCATATTGTATATACAGTACAATAGTTATGAGATTAAAGTTATTGCTAAAATTATGATGTAGACACTCTAATAAATAGAATAAGAGGATATGGAGATTCCCTTAATGGTTAGAGGCAGATATAGTTTCAATGTACATTGCAGTACATATCTGTGGCTTGATAGGTTAATTCAAGTCTAGTTTTGCTCATATCTATTTGAAAATTGCTGCCATTGGAAATAAAATAAAAGGCTATTGTGGTTCTATTTATCTAAAAAGCAAGATATCCCTTCAGTGTCCATTTCTGCAGCTAAAAGATTAAACATTAATGATGACCCACACACACACACAAAAAAAAGAGGGAGATAAACACTAAAATCTTATGAGTAATTTATTTCTGTATATTCATTAACCTATTTTGTTCTATTGTAGCATATCTTTATTTTTATCCCATCTTTGATGGAAGAAATTCAAAGAAAGATTTTTATTAAAATTCATTTATGGTGGCTGATGGTGGAATCTTCCAAGGGGAAAATAATAGAAAAAAAATCACAAAGAAAATTATATTTTTCAATTTTTGTAGCTGCAGTTGGCAAGAAATAAAAAAATAGACAAAAATAAAAATGAAAACAAAATCATTCACAAAAAATGTAATATCAAAATGAACTTCAAGTGTGCATCAAACATTTTGCAAAAAAAAAAATACAGATAAAGAATTTTACAGAAAAAAATTGCCTCCTGTTTGCCTAAAAATTACTTCATAGT
Source organism: Sepioteuthis lessoniana (assembly GCA_963585895.1). NCBI lineage: Eukaryota > Metazoa > Mollusca > Cephalopoda > Myopsida > Loliginidae > Sepioteuthis > Sepioteuthis lessoniana. The sequence continues at coordinate 58,706,733 of OY757912.1, forward strand.
TGCAGACAAAAATACCTCCTGATTGCTGGCAAAAATTGCATCGTAGTTGCCTAAAAGCTGTTCTTCTTTTGGAATATCCAAATGATCTCCTTCTCATTACATGTAATTTCAAACATGATTATATAGAGTCAAAATATGTGACTTCTTTGAAGAAGCTAGAGACACGCATAACTGAAAAAACCAACAAAACATCAATAAAAAGAATTAAAAAGTGGTATTGATTGTATTTCATTTTTAGAAAATATGAAATATTTACTTGCAAGAAAATTGCTCAAACGTTGTGAGATTTTAAATCACAAACAAACAGCTAATTACTTATCACTTAAACAGAGAAATAATGAAAACATGATAGAAATTTTATTAATTTTAGATCTGCATAAAAATGAGATAATCAGCAACTACTGAAGATAATTAGATATAAAGACATCATGAAAACAAATCTTAAAGCAGAAAATATAGAAAAAACTTCATAACATCTGCCCTTGAAAAAGAAAAAAGTATGGTAGATATTGATAAATTAGAGGGTTATGGTGGTTTCAACAAAAATACTATAAATAAGTTAATCAATTTTTATTGAACCTTTTTTAAAGTAATATACATGTAAAAATAAAATAACACTTCTTCAGTGTTTACACAGGCAAAAGGCAAATATAAAAAAAGATGGCTTTTATAATAAAACGAAGAGATGTTCCATCAGAAACCAAAAAAAAGAAAAAACATTTGTTGACTTTTCAATTCCAGGTTTTATAAAAAAAAAAAGGAACAGCATCTAAATTTTGAAAAATAATAATATAAGAATATAACAAAAGCACAAAACAAACAAGACTATTTCTCCACACACACACACACACACACACACACACATATATATATATATATATATATATATACTGGAATCATTTTAATATGACAAAAAATCAGTTATTATTTCAATTATTTATTCAATTCTTTTGCAGTCTATTCTTGTAATTTTATCTTGTGACAATAGTTTTCAAAAATAGTACTGCTAAATCAAGAAACACATCAAGTTTTTGGAAACTCCATCTTTCCACTGGAAATTCTAGCAATGTGATTTCTTTTCTTGTCTCGCTGTTGATTTATTCATTGAAAAATGAACATCAAAATCTCCATCTTTGGTTATAACAAGCAAATCTTTTAGTTATAAAATACTGGTAATTTAGTTAGTGTCTTGGAGAATCAGAAATGGCAATGAAATTCCATATTTGTTGCAAAAAGTAGACAACCAAAATGAAACAAGAAAAAAGAAACTGAAAACAAGTTTTAATGTATGTGCCTGGATTTGAAAAAAATAAAGCTTTAATTTTGGCTGATTTTTCATACCAACATCTGCACACAGAATGTAAGAAAATTTAGGTGGGAATTGATACCATATTTTGGAATCCAAGACTTTTGAATCTGTGACTTCCGTTTTCCTCAGTTCTGATCATATAAAAAAAAAGAAGACAAGAAAAAAAATATGAAGTAAAAATTACTTCCAGAAATACAAGATGCTCAAAAGAGAATATTCTGAAAAAACATATATTTCAGCTTCGAATTTGAATCTAGAAGTTTTGCTACCTATGACTATTTGTCAAATGAAAATTTCTAAAAATTGGGAAAAAATGCAAAATAAATATCACCAAAGAAAATAAAAAAGGGAAACAAATTATAAAAGCCACAATGAACAGAAAAATCTTTAAAATAAAGAAAATTTGCATATTATGAAATTTTTTTTTTTAAATTGTATGACTCTTGCATGTGTTCTTCCTGTGAATAATTGTATAGAAGAAACCTTTTTTAAGAAAAATATCTGAAACAAAAAATATTTCTTTTGAAAAATAATGATGAAAAATTTTTTAAATGAATAAAAAAATAATGCAAAATTTTTAATGTTGATGTCAAATTTTGCTATCAATTAGCAATTAGGAAAAATGAACACATCAGAAATATTTCCCAGAATCCAAAACAAAAAAATATTCAAAAAGCAAAAAAAGCAAAAAATTCAAAATATTAAAAAAATATCTAAAAAATTATATATATATATATATATATATATATATATATATATATATATATATATATATATATATATATATATATATATATATATATATATATCAAAAAAGATCAGAAAGGAAAAAAAGACCAATTTTTCATTAACTCTGATGTCGGATTAGAAACTGAAATTCATTGTTTCAGGAATTCTATGAAGAAAGTCAATCAATTTTCTTGAAAATAACAATTCATAAAAAATTTACAAAAACATAAATTTTAACCAATATAAGACTCTTTGAATTTTGGTAAGACTCCCTGTGATCACTTGATCTCTCATAAAATTAGTCATCAACAACAATACAACTATGGAAAATATGGATTCTACATGGTATTCTTGTGAGTGTATATACATATATATATACATAATTTGTGTGCAAATGTATATATGTATATATATTTTTTTGTGTATGTATTCATATATATATATATATATATATTTGTTTGTTTATATATATATAAAAAATATATACTTTTTTGTTCTTCTGTCTGTATATATATATGTGTGCGTGTGTGTGTGTGTGTGTGTGTGTGCATACATCCATGTATATAAATATTTGTGAGTATACATATGCATTGTTAGATAAATAAATAAATGGATCAATATGCAAATATTACACATATATATATGTGTGTGTGTATGTGTGTGTGTGTGTGTGTGTAGTGTGTGTGTGTGTGTGTGTGTGTGTGTGTGCGCGTATGTGTGCACACATCCATGTATATAAATATTTGTGAGAATATATATGTATTGTTAGATAAATAAATAAATGGATCAATATGCAAATATTACACACACATATATATATATATATATATATATATATATATATATGTGTGTGTGTGTGAATGTGCATGTGTGTGTGTGTATATAAACATAAAGATATCAATAGATGTGGGTATTTGGATGTGTTTATCGTTTATGGGTGTTAGAAGCTGGATTCTGGGTGAAATGACTGTGCATTTTTGTTTGACCCCAGCACAAGTTCGCCTTGTGCCTGCGAGCTCCAAAATCGATCCTTCTCATTTGGGGTCTAAAACCCGACTCTTTTTTTCCTCAAATTCTCATACAAACTTCCGCGTGCTTCCGGTGCGTGACGTCACCCGCACCTTGTCACCCAGTATCGTCTCGGACTGTTATGACATCGGAGTGACACCTCCATCCGCCCGCGCGCACCCGCGTTAATACCTGCTTCAATCTTACACCCAACCAACTCATGTGCTGAGCTGAAAGGTTCTCAGCCTAACTAAACTCAAAGGCATGAACCGAAATCCCTCAGCTATTTCATAACATATATATATGTGTGTGTGTGTGTGTGTGTGTGTGTTTATATTAGATTTGTATATTAAAATTCAATATTTATATATGTATATATGCCAGTATCTATATATAAATATATGCATCCATGCAGATCATATACTTATGTACACTCACTTATGTACATGATGATATAGATAGAAATATATATATATAGACACACACATACTTACCTGTACAAACTTATATATATATATATATATATATATATATATATATATTGTAACAGTGTTGGTTGTCACTTCATGGGTTTGTGGCAAACAAAATGCAGTATAATTTTGAGAGAGCTCAATATCTGTGATAGAGCTATTATATATTAATAATAAGTAAATATATATCAGTTTATATATATATATATATATATATATATATATATATATATATATATATATATATATATAAACTAATATATATTTACTTATTATATATATATATATATATTTTTCCCCTTTATTTACATACACAAAGAAATTCCATGCATACACATATGTTACCTTCTACATACAAACATGTCCATTTATGCATAATCATTATACATATTTGCATGCGATTATTTGTGATTTTGGATGTGTATGTAAAATGTACATAGCTATGCACATAAATGTGTACACTGAATATTCTTTATGATAATATATATATATATATATATATATATATATAGATAGATAGATAGATAGATTGATAGATAGATTAATAGATAGATAGATATTCAAAAAATATAGACCACTACATATAACACTAATTTTATGTACATACACACATGCACACACACAAACATACACACATACCTATATATATATATATATATATATATATATATATATATATATACACATTTGCCTTTGCATATACATACCAACTGAACTCTGCATGTATGTAAAAATATATGTTAATCTTGTCTTTTTTATAATTTCAAAATCTTTTTTCCTGATTATTTTATGTTGTCATCATTTCATTGATATAATTTTCTTTTTTACAAAAAATGCACATATGTATTTGTGTGTTCATTTTCCAAAGCTTTTAAATCTTTTTTTTTTTTTTTTTTGATGCCTCGAACTGTAAGTTCCAATTTTTTTACAAAGAATTTTTGATCCAGTGATTTTATAAAACATAAAATTTGTAGAAATTAGTTGAAGGTAAATCATGAGTTCAAGCAGGCACACTATATGAAACAATAAAAAACTGAAAAAAAAATACAATTTTTAGCAGCAAGATTAACTTTTTCAATTACTTATATATATATTTCTAGTGCAAAAAAATAAATTTTGATTTTTTTTTATGACTTGAGCTGAAACCCCATCAAAATCCAACAAGCGAATGAAGCTTCTCTTTTTTTTGATTTGATTGAATTTTTTCCAAAGAAACTTGTAAAATGATGCCCTAAGTCTGTTGTACTTGAGGATGAATTTACAAAATAGTATTTACATTTCATGGCTCAAAAGTTATTCTTCACTTGTTGGTCAGGACAAATAATTTTCATCACTCCCTTATAGAAAGTTGTATTTACTGATTTGAACAAAAAGAATAATTTGAAGAAATGTTTATTGAAAAAATATCTATTTATTGCATAATGATTCTGGTTTGAATTCAACTTTTTCTTCTTGAAAATAATTCTTCCTTCAATGATCTATTAATATGTGGATCCCAATTAGAGGAATTGAATAAAGAAATTGGTCTAGGTAACTTGAAAAAACACAACTGGAGCATTTTCATATTAAACCTGATTAATACCAGCCTCTATTTTCCTAAGTTCTCTGTACATTTTTATGTAGACACAATTCATTTATCAAGATTTGCCATTTTCTTTAAGCAATACACTAAATTTTATTGTTAGTTCTTTGATGCAGGATTTTTGATCCTTTTCAATCACTGCCTTCAAGCTAATAAACTTCTTTTTTGGCTTTCTAAACTGAAATCTCTACATATCAATGTTTTAAATTACAATCATAATGTTTGTTCATTAACAATATTGTTCTCAAATTTATCTTTCTCACAACTTTCATTACAGCCTGGCTTTAGTACATACAAATAAAAAATGTTAAAATCATGAATCAAAATTTACTAAAATTTGAATGCTTGTTATAAAAAGTTTACTGACAAAGAATATAAAAAAGAAGATTAATAAGAAATATTTTTGCTTGTTGAAAAAAATTATCAATATTTAAAAAGCAAAAGAAGCAATGAAAGGAATGAATTTACTACCAAATTTCTTAAAGTCTAACAGTGAAGCTAAATTTTTATCATTAAGGGTTTTCGGACTATTGTCTTCATCTTTATTGTTATTTCCATTACGTTTCAGCCCATATGTCCTCCGGCCTTCTTCAGCTGTTTGTTGAATCAGGAAACTTTATGGAACTTCAGACTACATCCTTTATTGAATCCATGGGGGTCACCTATTCTGATTCTGAGGATTGAACCTCACTACAAGCGAGTAACAATACAGGAATAACGAAATCAGAGCAGGTGACCCCCGTGGATTCAATAAAAGACATAGTTCAAAGTTCTGTGAAGGTTCCTGAGTTCAACAAACAGCTGAAGAAGGCCGGAGGACATATCGGCCGAAACATTGTGGAAATAACAATAAAGATGAAGACAATAGTCCGTAAACCCTTAATGATAAAAATCAACAAGCTTCGTCTCAGAAATTAAGGCAACTAGTGAAGCTAAAGTTTTATAGCTTTCTAAATCAAACATACTTGATACTAAAAACTTATTTGATATTAAGAATAAAAAACTTATTAAAACAAAATTTATTGAACTGAAACCATATATGATTTATGTATAATGATAATTGAATTGATTTGCTTTAAATTGATAATCTTTAAAACAAAAATTAGAAAATTTCCGAGAAAAAAATGATAGTGAAAAAGAAACAATAAAACAAATATAGCAAGAAGAGATATCAAAAAATGATAGTTTAATAGGTTTAATTTGAGCTGCTTCAACTACTTGCCTCTTTGTAACACAATTGATGCGTCAGTTGATGTGTAAGCTTTCCCAAGGCAAAAGAAATGTGGGATCAGTTTGGTTTGATTTGGCCTTCTCCAAAGCAATGGCTCTTCAGAGCCCTTGTATAGCACTGGACATTGCTGTCCAGTTTAAGCTATAATCAGGCATATGTGCTTGGGCCCAGATTTGTGTCCATATCTAGCCAGGCTCATCAGGCCCACATCATACTCAGTGGGCTGATGACCAGCATAGACCAGCAGGGCTCGAACATCGGCTTGTGCCCGACCTTCCCCTCCCCATTTCTCCCCACTATAATCGACCTTCAGGTCATTGATTTTGTATCAAGTCCTGTCTAGTGGGAGTCAGAGACAAATATCAGCTCTTCAGAGCTCAGATGGATGAGCAGCTGGTGTGTTTAACCAAATTTCATTGAAACAAAGGAGAACATAAGTCTTATCAAGATCTTATCCTTCTGATTATTTTTATACATACTCTGTTCATTTGAGACAACCCCAGTAAACTGACCCAGAATGTAACAAAAAAAATAAAAAATCCAATTAGGTATTAATAATAATTAAATGATATTAATTCAATCAAAATATCTATCCTTTTTCAATTCAAATAGAACTGATCAAACTTTTTTCTTGACTTTCAGTCTCTCTACATTTATTCTACCAACATCTCTGGGCCAAAGAATGTAAATTCCATTCCATTAGAAACCAATTGTTTTTGTCCTCAAATGTGGCATTTATATTCCACTCACTTTAGCTTCGGTATGGCTTACATTGACCTCATATAAAAGCCTAAAAGAAAAAAAGCATCAATTGAAAGCTTTTTATTTTTATCTTAGAATTTTATAGATTAAAAGCTTAAAATAAAGTTTTCATTGAATTGATAAAAAACTTGAAAAAAAAATTAAATGTCAAACTTAAAACAAAATAGATTTATTATGATCATTAGATTGTTATCTTATGATTTCACTTGATCATTATTTCAGGTTGAATAAGAAATATATTGTATATAATTTTGGGAAGATGCATCATTAACATTCCGAGTTCTGTTTTGACAATTCCTTGTTTGTCTTTTTGATCTAATCAACACAGATTTTTGATTGATCCATTCTCCAGTGCTCCTCATGTGTATTTTTCATGAGAAATGATTAAAAAAAAACTTTTTTTAAGGGTGAACATTAGGTAGTTGTTTTTACAACATGTCAGCCCTTGTTGAGTTAAATATTCGCTATGTCATTTTTTTTTCAAAAATTTTATGTTTTCAAGTAAGTATTCCTATGTAATAATAAACATTTGGTCATTGGTTATATCAACTTAGGTATTCTGATCAAATAATTTGCACACAATTATATCCTTTCAAGTATTTTAAGTAATTATATGGCTTCAAGTAATTAATAATAATAATAATAATAATAATAATAATCCTTTGTAAACAATTATTGCTTCAAGTAACTATGCTTAATGGAAATAATTTGTGTACAGTTATATGTATTCAAGTATTCCTATCTAATATAAATAGTTTTCAAACAGATATGTTTGACCCATAAATGGGACTTTTAATAGGTATTATAACTCTGGGTCAGAGTGATTTTGAGAGTAATAGTAATGAAGGAGTACCCCACTCTTCTCAGGGCTCTAGAACTGGAACCTTGCCACTGGATGCAGTTTAGTGCCATACTCAGGACATCCCTTTAGATGGGGGTCTTACCCTTCTGCAGTTAGTATATATTCAATATAGGCCACCTTTATTCAAGAAAAAAAACAATAAATATGTCACCAGAAAAATGATTATTTCTTCTGTTAGGAAATCTTTTTGAAAAAAAAAATAAAGTTTTCTTTTTTGTCATGGATGAAAGCCAAAAATATATCCAACGAAACATTGGGATTACATGACAATATTTCTTTGAGACCTTGAACAGACTGCAACACATGTCAGTAGAAAGGATTTACCAGTAAACAAATCCAGTTATTCACAATAATAAATCATACATAGCACATTGGGATAGTTGAATCAAAGCTATTGAGTTGATAAATTTGCTGGATGAAAACATATCATCATCATCTTGTTGTGCCATCAGCTGCTCCTTCCAGACTATGCAGTAGGGTTTCTGCTTGGGCGGGTGTATTTCCCAGAATTGCTATGTCATCAGCGTAGTCAGCGTAGTTGGCATCGGTTATTGTTTTTGCTGGTTACCTTCTGCTTCTTTTCTTTGTCAGCTCGAAATCATTTCCTTTGATTTCATCGATCAATATTCTAAGCACATAGTCTAGATAGATGATAAAGAGGTATGAGGCAAGTGTCTCTCCTTGCAGTACCCCAGCTACAATGTCAAAGTAGTCTGTGTCTCCATCTGGAGAACGTACTATCACTTTGGTGTTTCTATAGAGAATCATTATGGTTGCGACAGTTTCTGTATGCGAGTAGAATTTGCTCCATCTTCCCTCTGTGTATGGAATCAAAGGCTTTTGTAAAGTCGACAAATAATATTGTTGCCTGTATGTTTTTTGCCCATATGCCTTCTAGAATTCTACAGATAGTCAATATTTGTGAGCTCGTGGATCTATTTCTCCGGAAGCCATTTTGGTTCTTCCGAAGAATGTTGTCAATCTTGGGTTCTATGCGGTTGCATATTTGGGCATTGTATATTTTGGCTGCTATACCTGTGTTATACCTCGGTAGTTCTTAGCTAATCCGAGGTCTTCCTTTTTAGGGAAAAGGAGGATGCATCCCTTTATCCATATATCTATCAGATTTTGATTATAAACTGCATTACAGTGTCAGAGTCATATGTTGTCGAATTGTCTGGTCTTCCATACTTCGGTTGGAATTTCATCAAGCCCTGTGGCTTTTCTATTTTTAATTTTCCTCCGTACCAATCAAGTTCTTCTAGAGTAAACGGTCCTAGTTTGATGTCTAATTGCTTTCTAATAATTCTGGTGATTGGTTCATGTATAACTTTCAGTGGATTTCCTAGTAGATTCTGGAAATGCTGTTTCCACAGTTTTATTCGTTCTTGTTGGTTTAAAGCTTTCAGTTTAGCTTTGGCAGTGCTATTCCTTCTGCTAACTTCCTTTATCGTTTGCCATGCTATCCTAGATTGCCTATCTTCCACTGAGTCTCTAATCTTATCTATCTGATATTGTATGTATTTTGTCTGTTCTTTTTGGTATATGCTTGCTAATTCATTTTGTGCCATTTTTAGTTTCAGGGCATTCGTGTTAGTTGGGCTCTTCCTATTGCATTTGGAGGCAGTTTTCATGTCTCTAACTGCTAATGTCTTCCATGGGGCTCTATATTTAGTTCTATGCTTTGTTTGTATGTATTTTGCTCCTACTTCTAGGTGGGCATTGACGAAATTCTCATGTTCATCATTTGGAGTACATATTTCTGTCTGCTCCTGTAGTGCATCAAATTTGTTTCCTAATGCTATTACATATTTATCTCTTATATCCTTGTTATTAAGAAGAGCCCATTCATAGTGTATGGTAGTTGTTGTTCGGGTGGCATTCTTTCATAGACTCAATTGTATTTTTGCCGTGAAAATTCGGTGATCGGAGGACACACCCACGGAAGAGGAGTAAGCGTCACAGTTCACTGCACTATTTTTTCCATTTCTTGTTTATAAGGATGAAGTCTGTCTGTGCTTTATTGTTGTTTGCGTATGTGTAGGTCCATATTTTCCCCTCCCTTTTTTGAAAGTTTGTATTAAGGCATGTTAATCTATTTTCTGTTGTAAAATCTGTTAGATGTTGTCCCTTCCTGTTTGACAAGCTGTGTAGGCTGTATTTGTGGTTTCCGCTTTTCCCGATTTGGACATTCATGTCTCCACCAATGATGAGCACATTGTGTTTGGAATGCTGCACACAAGAGAGGATAGCTCATTGTAGAAGGTGATGAGTTCTGTTTCTTCACTAATATTGGTAGGGCTATAGCAGATGATTGTTGCTCTGGGGTTGCCATTAAATGTAGCTACCATCATCCTTGGGTACACTTTCTCTATACTATTTAGTGATTTTAGGGCTTGTGTTCCCTTAAGCATACCTACTCTTCCTATCATGGCATTGATAGAGTTTTTCCATGCTGATGCAGTGGCTAGCATCCATCCATTGCCAGTATCATGATATTTAATATCCTCACTATGTGTGTATCTGTGTTCTTGTATGCATACTATGTCTATTTTATGATCTATGGCAGATGCAGTAAGCTCCGGTAGTTGTCTTATTCTATTTAAAGTTCTAGTGTTAAATGTTGATATTTGTAGCGTGTTTGTATTTTAGTAATTTTTGTTGTTTGAGCTCTGTAGCTGATTTTTCAAACACAGAGGCCAGGGCTCCAACCCCAGCAGGACACACCTCTTTTTTACCCGCACAAAGAGTGATGCGGTTTGAACATGTGGTTTGAGTGTGGGTCATGGTTATCTTTCAGTGGCTGTTTTTGTTCTCATTTATAGAAGCCACCCTTATAGATGAGCAGCAGTAGTTTACCAATCGAACTAATCAATCCAGTCCGATGAGCCGTAGGGTTCATACGTCCAGGGTCATGTTAGGCTTTGTGTTGAGCGGTCAGAGGGTTAATCTGCTTGCCTCTACATCCTCCACACTGCTTCCCATGGATTCCATCTTTTTTTTCTTTTTTTTTTTGTAATTGTTAAGTTTTAATTTAGTTGAAGTCCATGTCTATTTTTCTTTTTTTTGAAAACATATAGATTTGGATCTATCCACTGGATACTTTATGGTTGTGTTTCTTTATATCATTTTACATTGGTACATATATAAAGGTTCATAGTTGTAATTATTGATTTTTCCTTATACTCTTGTTTGAAGACATTTTATCTTAACTGCTTGGAAACAGTTGACAGAATACATTGTGAGAAATTTTCTTGTTGTAATGGATGAGATATCCTTATCTTAGAATGGCTCAAGAGATATTTTACTGATTTTATATGACATCATATTTTGATGGAGAAATATCTATTGAATTAGAATGTTCTGGAACCATTTGCAATGATTTAAAGAGAATCTTAGTGTCTATTTTTGAAGAGACACTCTCCTATCATTAACTCTGAAAGCAATGAGATGTCATTGTCTTCTGTATGGCTCATTCATAATAACAAAATTAATAATTTCTTAAGGGTTCCTTGGAAAAACGTTGCATCACCCATTTTTTAATCCTGCTGCTTCTGGGTTTTACAAGTTAAAATTGTTATTAAAATTCTGCGGAAAAGATTAAGAAGATTGCAATGAAGCAGCTAATGATGATCCCAAAAGACAGCTTTGCACACTGTTTTAAAATGTCGCAGGTATAGTGAGATAAGTGTGTGAGATTCCAAAGGGCTGAAAGAGAGTAAGGCTGTATTGTCTTAGTTTTTATTTCCGTAATATTATACGGTTGTCACATTCCAGACGATCTTTGTGTATACACATGGACATACACACAAACACTCTCTCTCTCTCACTCTCTCTCTCTGTCTCTCTCTCTCTCTCTCACACACACACACACACACACACACACATATACATATATATATATATATATATATATATATATATATGGAGATAAAAGAAAAACATTTAGAAAATCACATTGATAAGAGATTTAGTGTCATCAGAATGCAAAATGACCTTTGGCAAAACATGTTGATCTGATTTTCTGAAATGTTTCTCTTTTTTCTTCAAATGAATTCAATTCCAAACTTTACTCTCTCTCTCTCTCTCTCTCTCTCTCTCTCTCTCTCTCAATATATATATATATATATTATGAGCTCAGTCAGAATGAAAAAAACAATTTTGAATCAATTTTTTAACCAGCAAATTGCAAAACATGTTATAACCTGATTCTTGTAGTTGAAAATTTTATCCAAGTATTTTATTCCACATAATTCCATTGTTTATTGTAAAACTTAATTCCCCCGCACCCCACAAAAAAAAATTCTCAGACATGATATCTATTTTTCTGCCCATCTAAATAAATTCAACATTATTTATTTTATGCATTTTAAGGATTTACTTATTTCACTTACTGTTGATTTAGGGGTTATCTGAGGTTCTGGATGCCATCGAGGGTCTTAGAAATTGATAGTTTTATAAGTTTTTCCATTAAAAATGTAATATTTCCTTGTGTAAGTAGATTGTGGTAAAAGAAAGAAAGAAAGAACATAAGATAATTAAAGTCTGTATATATATATATATATATATATATATTTGTGTGTGTGCTTGTGTATGTTTGTGTGTATGATCAACTATATACCATTGGTTGATAAAAATTATTTATTTTATTTAAATCATATGGTGGCTACTCAGGTTTTTTTAATTGCTGATCTGCATCAATTTGATTGGTAAGAGAATCATCAAATTAGCATACAAATTCAGTACTTTCTAACAGGTCACTATGTTTTGTTTGACAAAAGAGAAAAATTAAGATTTTCAGTGCAGACTATTGATGCATGGAAAAACTTTTTCCAATCTTAACTAATTTTAACATATTCTAATAATATTAAAGCAATGGCTAAAGTTCTTTCCTTTGCAAAGCTCTGGATCTAATTATTACATTACGTCTTTGATTAAAATCAATATGAAAAAGATAACTATGAAACCAAATATTTTTATATTTCTTATTTGAAGAAACAATCTAAAAAAAAAGAAATGTATATAATCTCCAAAAATTTTTTTTAAAAAATATCCTATAAAATTCTTAGTTAACGCATTTACAAAATCTTTTTTAAATTCTCACTTTCATGAAATTTATATGCAACTTGAGAGTCAATTTTTCTGAACAATCAGCTAATGATATGCCATTGCCACTTAGTGAGAAGTATTCACTGCTCTATTAAATATAAGACCACAAATTATTAAATATATACTTACCATAAAACTCCTGTACCAGAGCAGAATGTGACACAAGTCAAGTTTAATTAAGGAATTCACCTTTGTATAGGCAAGTGATGCAAAAATAGCTTGATTTCTTTGGCATTCCCTTTTAACAATCACCTCGGATATCAGGTAATGAATCTAACTTTACCCCTTTTACATGAACAGGGGATGGTGTGGCTTGGATTGAGACCCCTCCTGGAAGTTAATCTTGATGATTAATTCTCCAAATTTTAAATGTGGTACTTCAGAATGTTAACTATAGAGACATCAGGCTATTTAATTTGGATTTTAAATGGTTTAATACAGATCTATAGACTGTTTGATAATCAACCTTAACCTGTAAAGTATGGAACTCCAGACTGTTGATTTCATGACCTAAGATTGTCTAATAAGTGATCTTTAACATAATTTGACAAATATAGAACCTTAGACTTTACCATTACAAACTTGCTAGAAATAGCAAATAAACATAAGATGAATGTAATATTTGACAAAAATTACTTATAACTTCAACTTGAATTTTGAATCTCAAATGTAAGACTAAGATCTGATAGGCATGGTACAGTTAAACATGTAACTTGAAACAGTTGAATACAGGACTTTAAACATTAAACTAGAACCACAAATGTAGATGTAAAATCATTGACTTTTGAATGTAAAAACTCTGAAGACCATTTATTAAAGAGAATAAACTTGTTTAAAAGATAAAATGAAACAAGTTTCTGTACTGATCAATTTAAATTTTGGAGACCTGGAGTTGCTGCTAATAAGGCAGGTATTAGCATTCTAATCTTTCAATCCAGCATCAGTTGATTTGATCCTCTCTTGATGCATTCTGAATATCAACTTCTGTTGAAGTTCCCCAACAATAATTCACAAACTGATTATTTAAACAATTCCCTAAACATATTTTATTATGACAGTCAGCATTTATGAAAGATAGCTTCCAGTTTTCCATCATGTAAAATGAAAAATTATTTTCAAAAAATCTACTGGGTTAACTGGACTGGCTTAAACTGTAATGATTAACTAAGAGTTTAGCAGCTATAACAGCTATTGCATGGAGAAAAGTTACATAGAAGACACATTTTTAAATCTTATCAAACTTATTTATTCCATATTTTTACTGAGGTGAAGAGAACTATCAATGTGACTATGTGGTAGAATTGAAGATTATCTCTGCTGCTTCTTTTAACATTCCTCAGTGATATGAATTTGGGTATTTATCCTTACACTAGTTATGGTTTCAAAGCACTTTTTTTTTTTAACATTTTTACTGTCACCTTCAATATATGAGTTCTAATATAATGCTATCAATATTTTAATAGAGTTACCATTAGAAATTCTTAGATAAGACTAATTATTATTTATTTTTGTGAATAAATTGAAAGATTTATGCTAATGTGAGACTTGGCACAAGATCTATTTCTCCATAAGCATGTGTGGTGTATTTGTGCATCTTGGAGGGACCATGTCATCTCTCCATACATGTATCATCATGAAAAATCTGAATGGGAAACTTTATCAATATCAGTCCAGTCGATTGCTTATAAATTAGTTGGCATTCACAGGATCATTTTACAAGCTTACTGTGATTACTGTTTTCCATTGGTTTATATTCAGTATCATTTTCTGGGAATAAAAACTCACTTGAAGAATAATATATTTCTTTTAGATCATTGTCTCCAAGGACATTTGTATCTTAGTGATTTGGCATAATTGAATGAATGGGTTGATTAATGTTGCCAGGATGAAAATAGTCTTTTAGTATCAAACTCAGTATTCAAATCAAAACTCTGCAATGCAATAAAATAAGCACATCCTAAAAGTGAATCAAGAGGATTGCTTTGCTATTTATATTGCCTTTTGTAAAAGCATAGAATAAATGGATATAAGCATCAGAGACTGCAGAAAACAGATCACAAAACATGTACATCATGTAGCTGTAAATATCTTCAATAGTATAGATACTTAGTAATTTAATATGTTGATGATAATATATAAGCTATAGATAATAATGTTTTTCTTTAGATATCTTCATTTCTTCTCCAAATTAAATTCACCTCTATAACTAATAGTTTAAAGCAATTATTTAAAAGAAATAGTATACTGAGTAAAAAGATTTAAGCTTTAAAATGAATAAAGAAAACCATCATACACATGAAAAAACAGCTACCATTAAAAAAATTCTGATACTTCATTAATATTTTAGTCTGAAACCAGTTTTTTTTTTAATTCTTGCAAAATAAAATCAGTAAAATATCTTTGGCTCAAAGCCCAATGACAAAGTCTGGAAAAGTTAAGTTTTTGTTTTTTTATATTGGTGAAACTGCTCTTATGTCCTTAAGTTTAAAAGTAAAAAAATGTTCATCATTTCTGATCAACTTATTAGAAAATAGTGAAAACAACAAAAATGAATCAGAATAAAAATTATTTTTAATGCATAAAACATCCCACAAAAAAAAATAATAATCACCAGATCAGATAGAACAAAATTTAGTACAAACTATTTGATTATAAACCAATTAATGAATTATTAAAAAGAGCTGTGAATTTACATCCCTTGTTCTTGGCAACCTATCATGACTGCATAACTGATTAAGCTATGAAGGCCAACCAGTAAAAGTAATCCAGATGTAGACAAATAACTTTCTTTTTTACATCCCCAAGCTCCATGTTTTCATCTTGTTTGTTTACTGTTGTAGAATGATGAAAGGAAAATTTTCATAAAAATCAAGTGAAATAAAATGAAATAACTACTGATCAAATATTAATAATAACTGACAATATTTCATCTAAGAAACTCAAATAAAAATAAAAATGAATTATGAAATAGTGTTTACAGTTTACAAATATAAAATAGTTAATATAGTTAATGTTTTTCCCTTTTTTAGTTTTTCTCTGTCATCTTTTATACTATCATTTATCTTTGCGTCATTGTGGCTAGTTTGTTTTAGATCACATTTTTTTTCTTTTATTCTTTAGGTCAATTTCATTTTCCTCTAAAAAAATTTCATTTGCAAAAAAACAAGGAATGTATCAATCAAAATTCTCTGTAGAAGGAAAAAAAGAGAGAGATATATAAAACTAAGATAACAACATTAGGAATAAAAACATTTTGAGAAACCCTATTCCAAGATTTTTTCACACACTTGAATACATATTGTTTCCACAACAATATAGCCAATCCATTCTTCAGATTTGGCAGTATTTAATTCATAAATAATGAAAAGAATCTCTTTTCTGATGATATATTCAAGAAGGCTGTGGAATACAACAATATTTTCTGTACAAAGCTGTTAGTTTTTTTAAAAGAGATTGGAATATGAAGGCCTGGATTTGGATTGAAATAGTTACCTATTTTCTAACAAAGGTTAAGGTAAAGTAAATACCAGCCAAAGTAAATACCAGAATTTCAAATGCTCATTTTCAAGGTGGGTTTGTTTCCATACCCTTGATGATGAACATAACACAAGCTTACTTCAATTTTCTGGATTGGCTTTGTGTCAGATGAAGCAAACTTTGGTAAACAACAAGAATAAATATATATTGAATAATGAGAATTTTGAAATCTGAGACAAAATCTACATGTAAATAATATTGAAAATTATATCTGCAATAAAGTTTAATAAACAAAAAAATTACTGTAAAAATATAGAGTAAATTAATAAATAGAGTAACTGTGACTTATTTTCAAAGATTTTTATTGTATTACCAAAAATCAATTCAAGAAATCATTCTGTGATAATAAACTAGGTATTATCTGTGCTGAGTTTCCAATATTCTGATGCAAGAATCCTTGTTCTGCCAGAATGATTTCTTAGAATTAAAAAAGAAAACACAGGTAAATATGAAATATTTCTGCTTATAAAAAGATATTAACTGATTAGTAATAATCAGTTAAATAATCATATTACATCTGATGGAATTGATATTAAACCCTAAAATGACATCTGTTGTAATTATTATTAATTACCCACAAATAATAATAATAATTATGATAAAAATAATAACAAAAACTCTCAAAATAATAATAATAATAATAATAATAATAATAATAGTAATAATAATAATAATAATAATAATAATAATATCAATAATAATTATAATAAAATAACTGGAAAATGCCTAGACCTTGCCCAGAGGCTGAAAAAGCTAGAGGACATGAAGGTGTCATTAATGCCAATAATAGGTGTATTGGAAGAGTCCAGGAAAACCTGGAAAAGAGACTTTGAGAACAGGAGATCGGTGAAAAGATTTGAGACCATCCAAACCACTGCACTGTTGAAATTAACTAGAACATTAAGAAAAGTGTTTTTGTGATCTGAGGAGCTTTGCTGCCACTGGAGGCTACCAGTTAGAATTGGTGTGAAAACTCACACAGCAATAATAATAATAATAATAATAATAATAATTTCATTGACCAACTTCAAGAAAATTATCATTTGGTAGAGTCAATATTTTGAGAAAATATATATCAATCTAAATCATAAAATGACAAACCAATTCAAAATATTCAGAACTGTAAAAATTTATGTTAAGTCTGAAAATGTAAAATCAAATGTTACAAGTAAATCCAGTGCCAAATCAACATTTTTCTGGTTTAGTTAAGACTTTAAAACAGGGTTTAACAAAACCTTGAATGTACAAAATTTAAAAAACATAATAATCTTAAATGATAATAATAATAATGAGTCCTGTGGAGACTGATGGCATAGGTATATTGATTTATTGGCACTTGATCTCTACCAAAAGTCACTATTAATTTTGTGGAAACTTACTAAGTAAATAATAATAATAATAATAATAATAATAATAATAATAATAATAAGAAGAAGAAGAAGAAGAAGAAGAAGAAGAAGAAGAAGAAGAATTAAATGCAACCACTATTCCATTAGTAGCAGTAGGAGCAAAAGGGAGGATTAAGAAGACTACTGACACCAGAATTACAAAAATAACAGTAAATCAATCTGTAATGCAAAAAATTCACTGCTTTTATTCTTAGAAAAATTCTCTTAAACATCAAAGATTTTTAAAGAAAAACCATCTCAGTTGAAAATATTATTTGATAATTGTATCAAACTGCAAATCAAGGAAATATAACATTTGATTTAGTGATAAATCACATTTTAATGTGTAAAAGTGCTTACAAAAAGGTGACAAATGAAACAAAAACAAAATGTAAATATGTATATATATATAAATATATGTACATATATAAAAAATGTGTTTGTTATGCAAACAAACTTTTCTTGGACCAACAGGATAATTGATGGCTTTATTCCCCAATATTTTTGAAATCTGACCAAAGTCATGATTGCATGCAGTCTGTGGTCCAATTAGGGAAGACTACTTAGAGCCTAGAAATACTATCATGTTGAGCAGTCAAAGTTCATGCAATACCAGAGATATTTTGTCTGTTATTCTCTGAACAATCTGACATATTCCCATGCTGTTATCAGTAGAAAGGTAGGTGACTGTGTGAGTGTTACCAGAGTGGTCCACAAAATCATTATGACCACAGATTCTTACCAATGCTAAAGGTTGTCAGAACATTAATGAATCCACTCAGTGCTCTATATTGTTCTACATAATCTTAGTCATGTTTCTCTACCAATATCATATCAATCTCTTTCATTGCTGTATATATACCAACTTCCATGTAAAGCTGTTCCTTAAAAATGTATGTATATGTTTGTTTCTAAAGGAAAAAACATTTTTATTGGAACCATTAACAATTTTCGTTTAAATGTCACTTAAATGATTTAAAATGTTCAAAAAATTAAGCCTTGCAGAATGAGACGGAAGTTTTGAGAAGAAATTAATTTCAGTTGTTCACTAATTATAGAAGATATAATTGTAGATAATGTCCACGGTTTTGGGAAAGGCCATTTAAAATCAAAGACTTCCATTGACTGCTTTTAATTTTTGATTTTTGACTGGTACATTTCCTAGTCTTCCTTAGGTATTATACTAAATCTTCTTGCACAGAATCTAAATCCCTCTGGCTTCAGATACACAACGGAGAGAAAGGATTCAAAGAGTTACATGAAATGATCTGACAATAAGTCCATGTAAAAATTCTGTTTGATATATTTTTGGTTTAGTCTTTGAAGAAACCAATACAAACATCTATTATCTTATGTGTATTACATCTGAAAAAGGCTGGAATATCTACCAGTAAAAACTTCATAAAACAGCTAAAACAAGGAGTTTAATTGTCTAATGTCTTTGATGTATTAACATATATATATATGTATATATATATATATACGGCGTGTACATACGTATATATATATATATATATATATATGTGTGTGTGTGTGTGTATGTATGTATATACTCTTACACACCCCATATATATACATAAAAGAGATATTATCACATCAAATACTTCAGACAATCAAACTCCTTATATATATATATATATATATATATATATATATATATATATATATATATATATATATATATGTGTGTGTGTGTATATATGTTATTACACACCATTTATATTCATTTGACCTAGTAGCCATTTATACCTACTTAATGTTTAAAAATATGCACTCCTTCGATCATAAACATTTTACTCATAAAGATTTGATTCTATTACATCAATTAATGCATCTTTTGCAGTTGTGGGACAATTATCTTTGAAAAAATAACATTTCACTAACTCATCATCTTATGAAGTTTTTGTGCTTAAACATTTAAATGCAAACATTCAATTATTTTTTTCAAAAATGCTTTCTTTCTTTATAATAAAATGTTTAATTTTCCGATAAGAAACAGAAATATTGTTCACAAAACTGACAGTGTACACACAAATGTACACACACATACACATATACACACAAAGGTATGCATGTCAGTAAATATATATATAAGCATATATGCATTTTTTACATAGATATAATGGAGCAGTTTGTATATATAAAAAAAAAATAAACCTAATTTTAAAATTGAATAACTCAAAAATTAACTGTTTGAGAACGTCAATGGTAAATTTTACTGGGCTGTGAATACAGTAATATTTACTGTATATATACAACTACAGCTTCAAAATAAACCTATTCTTATGAAACTTGCTTAGTTTTAAGAATGCGTGCACTTTTCACAGGTCATACGGTATGTATCTGTATTGTTTACTTCACAGTTCAAATTCAATAATAAAGAATGCATATATCCAATATCAATGTGCATAAAAACATTATTTTTATCATTATCTCTAATATATATATATATATATATATATATATATATATACTCACACACACACACACACACATACACATTCACAGAAATTCCTGTGGGGACAAGAAAACAATTTATACAGGTATGTACGTTGCCACATTTAAATTTCCTCCAAAAGAAAACTGATCACAAACCAAAAAGTTTACCAATCATGACATTAGTATCTAATAAACAAACAAGAACTTATAGTTGATTTTTGAAATCATGCAGTTAATTTGTATCATTTTTAGATTGTAGTTAAGAAAGAAATTAAGAAAATATTGTCAAAACAAATACTATTCTTTTTTGTAAATTGTATTTTGTTTCATAAAATTGTCTGATAGATAATCTGTCTATCTATCTATCTATCTTAGTCTATTCATAATTAAAGGTGAAATCCAAAACCAATAACTTGGAGGAGTAACTGAACATTATGTCCCAACCAAAGATTTTTTCAATTCATGATTTTTTGGTTTTATGATTGGACCATGGGAACATGACTTCAAGATAACTAGAGGTGTATACACACACACACACACACACACACACACACACACACACATATATATATATATATATATATATATATATATATATATATATATATATATATATAGTATTCTTTGGTCCAGTTAAACCGGAGTTGGAGTAATTCCATCAGGACAAGAAATTATTCATGAGCGAATATTTAAATTTTCCTGGTAAAGTGCTCAATGTAACAATAATATAGAGCAATAAATTCTTTAAGAAAAACAACAAAACCAGTCACATGGGATTATAAATTTATTTCCATCCTGTTACGCATTTTTTAAATTTCCAAAAACATGAAAAAAGATTAAAAGGACTTCTTCAGATCTTTTAGATAAAAAAAAACTTGCTAGTTTTTTTATCTAAAAGATCTGATTTAATTGCACAAGTCCTGTTAATTTTTTTTCATGTTTTTGGAAATTTCAAAAATGCGTAACAGGATGGAAATAAATTTATAATCCTATGTGACGGGTTTTGTTGTTTTTCTTAAAGTATATATATATATATATATATATATATATATATATATATATATATATATATATATATATCACAATAAAAAAGCTTGTAAATTGCAGGGTTTAATTTACCTTTTTCTTGTTATTTCAAAAGATACTATTTTATTTCTGAATATGACAATGCATATAACCAGAAAAAAAGTTAAAACATATTCTTCTGTGTATAATATGTAACCTCTAACTTTTAGATTTAAAAATCTAGAAAATAGGGCATATTATACCTAGAAACAGTAGAAAAATGTTGGAGTAATTGTTATCATCATAGGAAATGGACTAGGAAACCTGCATTGAAAGACTGGACTAACCTGTTTGAATTCCATTTCATGCTAATGTACTTGGGAATTGCATGAATCCATTTAACCCTAAGCTATGGGTGAATATTACAGCAGACTAGTCTTTTCAGCCTTGATGAGACAACTGGTCTAGGAGAAATAAAACTCTGAATTAAAACCAGATAACTTTACTTAAATATTGACCTTGTATTGCATCTTGTTCATGGTGGCCAGTATATAAAATATATGCATTAGTAATCTCTTGGTAACCTTTATTTTGCTTAAATGACATTTATGTCATGGCTGCAACTCATTGAAAATTAAAAATGGCCTTCCTATTTTTTCCAGCTAACAATTTGAAATCACCATATCATTGAACCAACCCATATTTTACTTAATTTGTTTCCATATTTTACTTAATTTGTTTCCCCTAAATTTTCTAACCTTCCTAAATCATTCATCCGTATCTCATAAATAAAGGCGGTACTTGACATATGACCTATATCCCACAGACAAGAAGATTAAATCAAACCTAAAAATCAAATCTCTTCAATTATTTTGAGGAATTTATTATATAATCTAAGAAGCTCTTTTGTCATTTTAAGGATATTAGTCTTCTCCTTGGGGACATCTGATTTTCTTGTGTCTTAATTAATGTCAGGCAATTTGCTTATTTGTTTAGGCGTGTCTTCTTGATTACAGTCCTGACAATAATAATAATGATTTGCTTCTGTAACTGTAAAAACTATCATGGTCTGTAGCTCTTACACTCAAGTAAGAGTCACCATGTCATTTGTATGCTGAAGATCTATTATGTAAACTGTACTTCCTCGTGTGATTAAAGAAGAGAGTTTTTCAGTATCCATCTTAAATATTCTGCATGCCACTTTGTTTATTATAAATCATTTTTATAGACTTGAAATTTTGCTTAATTTTATATACATCTGTCAGTTTGTAACAGATGTTCATTAGCCCAAAGCAACCATTTTTTGTAAAATGATTGCTTTGAGCTAATGTACATTTTGGAGTTTCAGTTGTTCACCTTTGCAGAGGTCTTCATCTTAAAATCTAAATTTTTTAAAACTCTCTTTATTGTTGTTGTTGTCATCTTTGCAATATTTAAGTTAGCTCATCCACCAATTTTATTTAATTGAAATTATGTCTGATGTACTTCTATAAGGTTCATTTAATACTTGATTATCTTCCCAGGATAATTTCTCCCCCACCTCTCTCTCAATCTCTCTCTATATATATATATATATATATATATATATATGTGCTAAAATATTAGGTGAAGTCTACTGGTTGGCTCCCACAGAAAACTGATTTCCTAATTGCCTGTGATACCATGAAGCTTACAGAATAGAGAATGATTCTCCATCACTAAAAAGCTGGTGAAAAAACGAAATAAAAGATCATTAAAAAGAATGATTAAATTTTAAGAATAATTATTCTCAGAATGCCTGAAATGATGTCATCTATCATTAGACTGAATAGAATTAAGAGTGTTTTAGGCTTCATCTTCTTTATAATGAGAAGAATTATTCTCTCAAAAATGAATAGTGTAGGAAAACTTTCTGTAAACTATACATTATAGTCTTCTTAGGTTAAAAGTTTAAGAGATTTCTGACACATTCAATAATTTTGCAAAGAGTAATTATCATTTCAAAAGTTGTTCCTACTTGAGATAGCATTCTTTTTGTTTATGTTCTTTTTAGTAAATTTCATCAGATTCATTCATTTGTCTTCATCAAATGAACAATCCATACATAAAGGGGTGGGTATCTTTCTTCCTAAATCTACTAATGTTTTTTTTGAAAAAGAGAAGACCCATAGAAAGTGTCTTTCTTCTTCCACATGGATTGCACAATTAAAATAGGACAAAGAACAAATTAGCTAAAATATAATAACAATTACAAAATCTAAAAAGTATATTCCTAACAATTCTTTATTTATTTAAATACTGTTTATGATTTATTGATTTTTATTGCCCTATTTTTATTGTTCTATGCACAATGTTTTAGCTGCATAGTATATGCTGCATTTATTGGTCTTCTGAACATTCAAAGTACTTTTTTCTTCCCTTTCTTTTTCATCTGATCACTACAGAACAAAAGTTCTGCAGACTTAAAGGACTGACTGTTAAGATCTTGTGTCATAATGTGAATGGCATAATAGACTGAGAATTAGAGCATAAATATCTCTGTATGATAAAAAGCAGTACATATCAGTTTGTCAAAATAATGAGAAGCAAATTTATTGCAACTTTAACACTAGATAGAAATCATTGATTTCTAAACTTAATTTTAGAACTTTATTTTTCCCCATATCAGAGGTCAAAGGAAAGCAATTTAAAAGCAATGTCACTATAGCATTATGAATTCATTAATGCCTCTCATAACAGTGACTGTCATATGATAAATTCCTTAATAAGAATCAACATATTTTCACTGATTTTGTCTGTTCTCTGATTAAGTCTTTCAAGGTTCAATTTATTTATGAATTTTACTAGTTTTTACATAATTGACATTTAAAGTAGACTTGAAAAACTTTTATAATTATAGAAAGCAGGCCTCTCTATAGCCACTTTGTATTATTTGAGTTGGTTGCAAACAAACACATTTGTTTGGCAACCAAAATTGGCTATTTCATCAGGAAAAGACTATATCATAGAGGCATTTTTTACAAAACAATATCTGCTCTTTGAGTGTGCATTGGAGGGGAGGCACATGTGCAATTTTAATTGTATATCCAATGGGTAATTGTTATTTACTAAGTTTTTCCTATTTTGGCACACTGACGTTAGGTTGCTTACAGTACTTCCTACTATTAGTGAAGTTAAGCATCAATGAGCTGGCTTTGATGAGTCATTACTTAATAGTAACTAGTAAATTTCAATTTGAAACAAATGTGAAATAAATTTATATTGTGTATACATACCAAGGATATTATTAGATGCAGCAGTAAAAAACCCAAGTGTTTTGCATACAAGTTCTTGTCAACTCACTTGGAAAGGGTTAAGCTTAATACTCAGTGTTGTTTCTGTCATGAAATAGCTATTATTTACTTAGCTTTTTATTAGCGCAGTGCACTGTTTTCTTAAAAATTTTGCTTTCTCTCAATAGTCACCCATTTAAGTACTAATCAGGATTATAACATGCTTGTCTTTTGGGATCTGATAGAAACTGGTGATTTCTGTGTGACTTGACCTTAAGTCATTTTGAAACTATTTGCTTTTAGGTGGAAGTACTCTTATCAAGGAGGCAAAGAAAAAGACAAGAGTAATATCATTATAGGCTTTTAAAGAATACTGAATTAACAAGTGACCCACTTGAGGTGTTCAAAAAAGGTAAAAATAACAATTTAAATAATTAATAAAGAAGCAAAACTAATTAATTTCAGTGCTTGGAAAAAATAAAATATTTTTCTAGTCTTTAAGAATTATCTGCCTGATCATTCCTAAAGATTTTCTTTTCATTTACTCTCCATCCATTTTAGACCAAATTTATTTGATTCATTTAATTTTTTTTTCTTTTGCAATTACTGGCATCATTCATTGCTTTAACCTGTTCACTGATGATAAGACTATTTTTGAACACTGTAATTCTTGTGTTAAGTTTTCTTTATAAAAAACACATTAATGAAAATAGAAAATCTTCATTGCATATTAACAACACTTCTATTTTCATAATGATCAACATATACATATAACAAAATATAAAAAAAATGTCATATAGTACTGCTCATAAATAAGTACACCCTAACGACTTTTTTTATGAAAAGGATTTTTTCCTCTAAACAAAAGAAACCAATACGTTTTTGTTTCTCATGGAACAATATACAACCAAAATGGATATTACTAAGTAACTGTGATGCCAAAAATTTTAATTTTCAGTAGTCCTAAGAACAACCCAAATATATGTCTTTATACACTTTTAGTTTTGGTTGCAGAGGTATGGAAATCTCATTTTTGGTTGTAGAGTTTCAAATCTGTAGTGTTTGGTAATAAATGATACTTAATTTTTTATTATTTTAATCATTGATGTTCCATTAGAAATAATTACATCCTGATATCTTTCATCTCAAAAAAAGTAACTTTTTATTGAAGGTATTAACTTATTTATGGGCAATACTCTAAAAAATGTGTTAAGAGATTTTGATAATTTAACAAAGGATGAAATATTTTGAAACATGGTTCTACTCATTCAATAATTATCATATCACTAAAGAATACATAGAAATTTACTTTGTTTTCACAAGAAGATGCTGCTCTCTTGAATAATAAGACAAGTTATCTCATCCATGTTATTAAACTGATAAATTGTTTAGATGAGTTAACTCATCACTAAATTGAAGATTTATTGCATTGAAGATAGTTAACAATGTCAAAAGCAAAATTTAAGGCAAACATTTCCTTTTTTTGAGCAGATAGTCTTAAAATTCAAGGCCTTCTTCAGCATGAATTGATCTCAAACAGAGAATAATACTCACTTTCAGCAAAAACCAAGGATAATCCAAAATTGATTTGTCTTTTCTAAATATTTCTGGTTATATAAAGTCAAGTAAGATTTTTCTAATAGTTTAAATTCTTTTTTGATTTTTTCTTTACTTAATTTAAAGGCTTAAAAAGTCTAATAAAAACATAAAATATGTTCATATTTTTTTAAATACAAACATCTTGAAGATATCTTATGAATATATTTTGAAAAAGTCCTTTGATTCAAAAATTGACTTTTGATGGAAATATAATATTTATACAAATTGCATTGAATATATTTGTAGTTCACTGCACTTAATTGTAATATAAATCCAGTCAAAGAACATGTTTTGCATCTTTCTCTAATGAAATATATTATTTCTTGATTTAATGAGCTTTGAAATATAAGCCATCTGATGAACTGATGGAAAGTTGAGGCAATTAACCAGAGTTAGGCTTTAATCATTAAAAATAATTAAAATCTCCAAAGGATAAAAATAACTTTAATTCAATTTCAAAATAGATTAAATGAATCAAAGTATCGTTTATCCACTGATGTGCCTCTGCATGTTTTTTTTTCCCTGCTATTATTCTTATCTGAATTTTATGATTTTTCTTAAAACCTGAAAAAATGACGTTTATTTTAAGTCATTTGAGTACCACTCTGGCTAAGTTAGGAGAAAGTGTATCTAAATTTAATGTAGTTTAAACATGGCTTACAACTAGTAACCACAAGAGCAACACTGTTTTTTAGTAGGGCACTTTTATATCAGAGAGCTCAATAAAAGAGGTTATAGGAAAGATCTCTGAGTTTTGGAAATATTTTTGTGTGACTCATAAATTTGCTATGTGGAAAAAATATAATTACTGTGATTATTGTGTACTATTTTGTGAATCTAATTTTGCAAAAATGTATGACATTTTTTATCTGTATTTTGAAGTTGATGGAAAATGCCTGATCTCAGAGGGCTCAAATTTTATTAATGTCAGATTCTCTGAAAAGATTCTGGTTCCTATTTTTTAAAACACACATGCACACACACACACACACACACACACACACACACACACACACACACACACACACACACACACACGTGTGCGCACACACACACACACACACACTCATGCTCAATTTAATGTATATATACTTCCTAATATGTATTTTATTTATTTACAGTATTGCCCATAAAGTACTTATTTCAGAAGAAAATTAAGTTGAAAATATACTTGCATGATTAAATTTTGCATTGGGGTGTTCTTATTTTTGGAATTTTACATAATCATATTTTTGGCCTGAGGGTTTCAGTGCTGTAGAGTTTGATAATAAAGAACACTTTTATTGTATAATATTTCACAAGAAATTATAAAATCATGGTATATTTGCTTGAAAAGAAAATTAACTTTTTATTAGAAAATTTTTAAAGGTGTACGTATGAGTGATACTGTATATTACTATCTGTAATCTTTTTTGTTGTTCTTTGAGGAAAAAAGGAAGTAGCAGTGAGAAATCCTATATTCTCTTTTCATTCTTTTTCTTCAATGCTAATTTTGGGATCAAGGAATTATTTAATTCCAGGTGATCAATGAAGGGCAACACTGAAAATCGAATACAATTTGCTCTAGAAGAAAATCAAATTATATAGATCTGGACAGGGATGCTGATGGTAGTATGTAACCAAATGCAAGATGCTAAATGTAACTTGAAGAGTAACTTCCATTTTTCCGAGAGATGCCATGAAAGAATATTACTTGACATAGCATACAAACATCATTACAGGTTAATGGAAATATATGAATTAAGAAATTTTTTTAAAGTAAATTTTGATATTGATTGTCTTCAGTGTAACTATATTTAATGTTATTGATTAGTTTTTGTAAATATCAAATTTTTATGATTTTAGTGATTTACTATTTTTTGATAATTGACCTACTGTATATAGTTTAGAGTTTTATGTCATGAAGAAGGTGATCAGTTCACTTTAAAATGACTATTTTTGATAGAATCGTAAAGACAAATACTTAGGTTATATCAGTTTATATTTCTAAGACAAGGCATTGTTTTTATTATTCTCTAAACATTGCTGACTGCTATATTTATCTTATTTACAATACTTTGGCCATTTGATTCTCTGACCTTCTTCAGGTGTACTTAGTAACCTTCTGGGAATTTTGAACTTAATCTATTTGAATCATAGAGATAGACTGTTCACATTCCACCAAACATGCCTTTGGGTTATCTTGCATTAATCTCTATTTGACTTTATTTATTACACTGGACACATGACTGAGAGGGTTAAAATGTTAAGTCAAATATCTTTGCAGACTACAACCAGGTGGTTGTGAATTCAATCCCTGGACCCAGTTTCCATAGCTTTAGAAAAAAAAAAGGCCAAAAGTAGCTGATGCCAAATACCTCCAGGACATGGACAGAAGAATGAAAACAGTCTACATCTATGATTCAAATAAAAGTTTAAGTTCTTAGTACGACAAAAAGCATCTGAAAAAGGCTGGAGAGTACAATAGCTGAAACATTGTGAGTATAGCAACCAAGATGATTATAGCAGTCCACAATGTGAAGAGAATAATAAACATTTGGATGCTTATTTACAACCACTGGTTTCCTGCTGTCTTTATACGACCCTGATGATTGTCATATAAAGACAGCATGAAATCAATTGTTGCTGGTAAACATCCCTGCTATCAAATATATATAAAAACTAATATATACATATTTATCATTACATTATATAATAGCTCTATCACAGATATTGAGCACTATATACTGCATTTAGTCTGCCAGAAAGTGAGATAGTGACAACCATATATATATATATATATATATATATATATATATATATATCTCAGAGCCTGGTTGGTGATTGAAGTAGTTGCATATTTCCACCAAGGGAATGATTGATGTTTATTCCCAGGTAAACGCCAGTAATTCAAACACTGGTTTTCATGACAGTTAGGTTCTCTTCATTTATAAAACTTGCACAAGATGATCTTCCAGCTTCGATATTCTTTCATTTACTCTTGTAATTTTAAAGCAAAGCTTCATAGATATCAACTATATAGATCTGCTCTTGATGCAAGTCATTGCCTTTTAAGTAAGAATGCAGAATACTGATTTTCAAAGCTGTCTCTGTGAGAATGATTATTGCAAGACAATTTCCCTCCTGCTCTCTCTCTCTCTCTCGACTAATATGTGGTCTGGATAAACTTAAGCTCAGTTTGTTTATAGTGGGACACAGAATCAGTTGATCTTTTACACAGCATAATCTTAATTAAGATCACATAGAAAGAAAAACAAAGGAAAGCAAAATACTAAGACTCACTTTGCACCAGGCTATATTTCAATTTTTTTTCACTATATCATACAGCTCATCACCTGAGATAGAATATACCAATAAATGAATTCAGAATTATCTGAATTTATTTGGTGTCTGAAGCGGATGGGATTTGAACTGACCATTACCCTGTCCATTTAGGCCAACTCATACAAAGAGATTTAATACTGACCACAGGGAATTTCAAAACTTTTTTAAAAGGTTCAGACTTTCATTGGAGTCTCTTGTTTAATTTGTTTGACCATATCATTAAAACTGTTTGCTTTTTTTCTCAAATATTTCATTATTTTACATTATTAATAAATATATACTAAATATCAAACTGATTTTCTTGTTTTAATTATTGTTTGACATTTTAATTGTTTTCAGCTTCATTTTCATAGGAGTCAATGCTGAAGCTTACTCAATGAAAAGAGTGCATTATAAAGTAACCAGTTAATCAACACCATTGAAATTGAACTTTTTGCTTTCTCAAAAATATACTAAAGAATTTGTTTCCACCCAGCTGATTTTCTTATGACTGCATCCTTTTTTGGCTCCTGAGAATATATTCTTTTAGATATCAAATTCTATTTAATGAGCTCATATTGAACAGCCAAAGCACAAAATATAATTTTTCTTTTAACATTGCACTTTCAACATTGGGTTTGGGGCATCTTGATGGTTAGTGCTGCCAGAAAATAAACTGTTGGATGAATTACTGGTAGATAACAAACTAATCTTACAGAACATTATTATTGGGGTTAGTGTACAGGATTGGGGTCAAGTCATGCGGAAAGCACCTGTTCTCTCCTGATATCCAAAGTTAAGCAGCAATGAATCTGACCAGTAAATATTTAAATGAGTGACCACAGCAAGTGTTGTAAATATGTGAGCCAGACTAAGTGAGCCAAATCAGTAATAAAGTGGATGACTTCTTTAGAATAGTTGATGTGGTAAGGAACATGATACTTGTGTCAGACTAAACAAGGCTCTGTAATTAAGGTTGTCAAAGTGATGAGCCTGCTCAATATTTAGATGGATGACCTCTTAGGAACAATCAGTATGGTAAGCAACCTTTGTGCCAGACTAAACAAACCTTAATAAATAAGATTTTTCAAGTTAAACGATGATGAGTTTGATCAGTACTTAGATGTGTGACTACTTTAAGAGCAGCAGATATCAAAATGCAATCCAAGGCCTGTGAGCCAAATTAAGCAAAGCTTAGTAAATGAGATCACCAAAGTTAAACAGTGATGCACCTGATTGATACTTACATTGGGTGACCAGTATGTATGGTAAGCAATACAAAGTATTTGTTTCAGACTAATCAAAGCTTAATGATTAAGTATACTTATAATTAACGATACTATGTATCCTTAATTTGTGGTATTGTATTCAACTATTCTTAGTAAATACTTAGCTACCTCACTGGGGAGTAATAGTTGCCAAGCTAATCTTACAGTAAATTAAAAATAAAGGGAATTCAAACCAAATATGGTTATCACATTGAAGTCATTTGCTGTAATATTCTCTCTCTCTCTTTCTCTCTCTCTCTCTCTCTCTCTCTCTCTCTCTCTCTCTCTACCATCCTTTAGAATATGACCCTCCTCAATTTACTTTTATTTATATGACCCTCCTCAATTTACTTTTATTTGTAAATTGTGCATTACTGTCATTTTCCTAGAGTGGAATAGTGAAGTGGTTTCCTATTGGCTTCATTATCATCTTTCTATCAAGACACTATGTCTAGTTAGCTAGTCAATGATTCGTTGAGTTTATTGCAATTTTAAGAAGTTTTATTTTATCCCTAATGTGTTATCAACCATTCTTCTCATCCACACAAAAGTGGAATTTGGAAACTTACCATTTGACTCTTGTTTTCTCTTGCAGAGTAATTATCACTTAGTTGGACTAATTTTATCAGGCTAAAATATTCTACACATTCTTGAACATTAGGTTAGTTTTCTTGATTTGATTAGCAAAACTTACTTGATGTACAAGAAATTGTGAAACAAAGTTGTGAGTTGGTTGATTTTATTGTTTTTTCTTTTAAATCACACACACACACACACACACACACACACATATATATATATATATATATATATATATATATATATATATATAAAATTAACTTAAATCACGAGTCAGAATTCTCCTACTAGAGTTTCACCTTAACGGCTCATCAGGGAGTCTCATACTGACCAATGATAAAAGAGAAAACACTGTATTTTATATTCACCAAAAACCTACCTAGCTTAAAATTTACATAACAACAAAATAACCGGAAAAAAAAAAATAATAATAATAAAATAAATAAATAAATAAATAAAAATAAATAAATAAAATAAGAATAAAAAATAAACCCTTACTTTTATTTAAAAAAAAAACAGAAACCTATCCTTAATTATAAAGCAACCACCCTCTTTTGTGTTTACAACTATTTAAAACCTCTGACCTTTGGTTTAACATATCCCTACTTTTACAAGATGCTATGGCTAATTTTTCCTCCATGCAAAGCATACAATCCCTATCGCCAGCCCCATATTTAAGGCACTTCTTTATTACTTCCCATTTCAGTATTGGATCTATTCCTTTTTTATCCTTGACCTCCCACACATAACTAGACAATGTGGTACTATGCCTATACTTCTCATGGGAGAAACTCGTTTTATGGTTATAGTACCTAGCCTTAAATTCCCCTTGCGTCGACCCAAAATATACCTTTTTATTTCTATCATTACCTGGATCACTATATACTTCCACTTTATACGACACACATTCTTGTTTACATTTGCCTTCCAGTGGGCATCTAACCTTATCCCTACAATTACATTTAGCAATCACCTTATTTTTCTCTTTACTTAGTTTAGCTATATTACTCTTATTTATTATGCCATTAATGTTGGGCATGCAACTGTAACTTAATTTAACACAATTCTTAATATATATGTGTTGAGCACTCTTGTAATTGTGGCATTGCAGCGTTTACGACAGGTAAGTATTCTTTTGACCAACTGACTGTACATCTTTTGATTTTTTTCGACTGGTATGACGGGGTTGGCCTTTCCTTCTTTTTGTTCTATGACATTTTTTTCTTTTTTCCCCCAGACGGTGATTCGAGATATTTTTGTCTCTTGTTCCTGACGGGGTTTTTTTCTTTTTTTTTTTTTGGTAAATATATATATATATATATATATATATACAATAAAAGTCACTAAAAAAAACAGAGGTACTCAACCAGCCTGCACCTTGGGAAAAGTAAGGCCCTCCCTTACATCATTGTTGATGTGACTGAGTTAAAGACAGTTCATCGGTTCACCGACCTGCAGAGCACCATCTTGTTAGATCCCAAGCTCGACAAGGAAGTCGGCAAGAAGCTGGTAAAGGTGATCAATGCAGTTGGCATACTATATAAACGTGTGTAGAACAACAGAGGCCTGAAGACGAGCACAATGACCAGTGGGTATAGAGTCATTGTTTTTGACACCTTCCAATATTGGACAGTGTTGTAAGTCACTTATCGTCACCACCTACGACTCTTTGAGTGGTTCCACTTAAACTGCCTCAGCACCATTCTTAACATCCACTGGTGTCCTTGAATAAGCGAAGATCCCCAGCACCGAGGCTGGCTACGCTACATCTTTAGGATACGAAATCATTGCCTATCCAGGAGTATTCAGTGCAGAAAGCTCTTCGCTAGCCATCGTCACGGAAGGACACTAAAGAAATGATAAAAGGACTGCTTGAAAAATCCCTTAGTGCCTGTTTTATCGTTCGCCGCCGATGGTCTAGCAGAGAATCATAACGGCTTGGGTCAAACCACCAGTCATATTTTCTCTTCCTTTGAAAACACCAGCAAAACCACCTTCAATGACAAACGGTGCAGGTAGAAAAACCACAACACTATGCTAAAAACTCTGAACTGACCTTTAGCTAACGCCGCAACTGTGCTTGCTTGTTTCGAATCAGCCTTATCTACCACGAATATCCCTGCAATCGACATAGACAACTACCTTGATGATCTTCGTTCACGAAGCCAAGACATGATGATGATATTTAGATAATATATATATATATATATATATATATATATATATATATATATGTTTGTATGTATTCCAAACTCTTCTGAACTAACCAAATGACTATATCCTCTGAGCCAACAATTTTTGGTAAGTTTTTCTTGTAGATAAATCAGCTGGTGTCCAGTAGTTTTGTTCCAAACTAAACAGGGCCGAGTAAATAACAATTTTACACTATACTGGATTCTTCATAATTCTATCTTGGATTCAGATAATCCTAAACTGAGCAAACTGCTATTGTGTGATTGTCTACAATAATGCCATAGTCAGCTCATCTCACAATCAAGCCAGTTACTGAAGTTAGATTTATCTTTTATAACTCGGTCTTTATATTAGATTAACTTAAGTGAGGTATATAAAAGGATTAATAAAAAGTAGTTGATTGATCCTTTTCATTTTATAATCTATAATCAAGATGTAATGAAGTCACTTTTTGTAAGACATTTTAAAGATGATGTGTTGTAGTATTCTAACAAGCTCAACCGTGGCACAAAGCTTCTTAGTGAGATATGATACTGCATACACTTCCCTATCAATACAAGTCACATCTTGGAACTATCACCCCTTGACCAAGAGACTGAATCCAACGATCTAACTGAATTTTACAATAACTCCCGTTTTTGAGGCTCATTGTTCTTTTCTTTTATCCGCTGCTATATATCTTAATGCTTATCCTAGAGACTGAATATTTTTGCAGAGTACATGCGATAACTGCTTCAACCATTTTATTCTTTTGTGCTGTTTCCTATTCATTATCTTAGAAGGTCACGGTTTTATAACATGATGGAGTCTCAGAATTTTTCATTATCTTCTAGCCGACAAGACAATTTTGCCTAAGAAGCGACGAAGCAAACTGAAATGAGTCTTTTTTGTGTGGATAAATATAGTATAGAATGAAAATTGATGTGACGTTAAAGAAAAAAAATCAGATGTTTAATGTCAGATTAAGTTACGGTTATTACTTGCTTGAAATTTGAAGGGACTTAACTGCAGACCATATTAGAAGAATTCTATAAGTGTTAAATTTAGTAAATTTATTGGGATTGATGGCGCCATTTTGAAGATTACAAAGTGGAAGAGAAATGGAAAGAGAATGATAGAACAAAGAGAGACATACAGACAGGCAGATAGAGGCAGAGAAGTGGAAATGATACAAAAGGATGAATACAAAGAAAATGTTGACGAGGAAGAAAAAAAGGCGTTAATAAAAAAAAGAAAAGAAATACGTTAGAGGATATTCCTACAGTACATTTCCCGTTTGTTTGGTTTGGTTTGGTTTGGTTTATTTGTTTAACGGCATATCAACTCCTTAAAGGCTATTTAATGCTGAAATTGGATTTGGTTATAAATGTTTTATTTTAATCATAACTATATTTTCAATCTTTCATCGTAATATTTAAAATTGCTCTTTATTTGTCTATCATCATTTGTTTTATGGAATCAAGTATTTGTATCCAGTAGAAATAATTTGCTCACAGTTATATGGTTTCAAGTATTCCAATTTCAGATTAGTATTTCAATCAATTAAATAATAATAATGATAATAGCAGCACAGGACAACGCCATAAGGACCAATCATATCAAAGCGAGAATAGATAAGACGCAACAAAACAGTAAATGTAGGCTATGCGGTGACAGAGACGAAACGATCAATCACATTATAAGCGAATGCAGCAAATTAGCACAGAAGGAGTACAAGGCGAGACACGACTGTGTCAGCAAGGTGATCCACTGGGAAATGTGCTAGACATTTAAATTTGACCATACTAACAAATGGTATATGCACAACCCATCACATGTCCTAGAAAATGACACACATAAACTCCCGTGGGACTTTAACATACAAACGGATCACCTAATCCCGGCCAGAAGACCAGACCTTATAATAATCAACAAAAAAGAAAATTTGCAAAATTGTCGACTTTGCTGTCCTGGCGGACCACAGAATAAATCTGAAGGAATGGGAAAAGAAAGATAAGTACCTCGACCTTGCTAGAGAATTGAAAAAGCTGTGAAACATGAAAGTGACAATTGTACCAATTGTGATTGGTACTTTTGGCACACTAAGAAAAGGGTTATTAAAAGGCCTGGAGGTCTTGGAAGTTGGCGGACGGGTAGAGACTATCCAAATGACAGCATTACTGAGAACGGCCAGAATCCTGAGAAGAATCCTGGAGATTTGAGGAGACTTGATGTCAATCAAACTCCAGTGAAAAACCATCAGCTAACACTGATGTGAAAAACTCTAAAGGAGTAAATAATAATAATAATAATAATCATAATAATCAACAAAAAAAAGAACTTGCAAAATTGTCGACTTTGTTGTCCCAGCTGACCACAGAATAAAACTGAAAGAATGTGAAAAGAAGGATAAGTACTTCGACCTTGCTAGGGAATTGAAAAAAACTATGGAACATGCAGGTGACAATCATACCAATTATAATTGGTGCGTTTGGAACAGTAACTAAAGAATTACTAAAGAGACTGGAGGATTTGGAGGTTGGGGGACGAGTGGAGACCATCCAAACTACTACATTATTGAGAACGGCCAGAATACTGAGAAGAGTCCTGGAGACTTGTGGAGACTTGATGTCATCCAAACTCCAGTGAAATACCGTCTGTTAGCGCTGGTGTGAAAAACTCTCAAGGAGTAAATAATAATAACTTGTTTGCACAGTTATAAAGTATTCCTATCTAAAACTAAGAACTTGTACATGTAGTTTTGTGGTATCAAGTAATCATATCTAATGCAAATAATCTCAAAAAACTTCTCTTTGACACACAAAGAGGATTCTAACAGGTACTATCCCTCTGGGTCAGAGTGCACCAGAGAATAATGACAATAAAGGGATACACCACATTCCACAGAATTCCAGAACTGGAGCCTAAACACGAGATGCACTGAAGTGTCCATATCCCCTTTTTGGGAGAGAGAGAGAGAGAGAGAGAGAGAGAGAGAGAGAGGGGGGCCTCACCAGAGGATGCAGTTGGCGTATTCTAATGTCCACCGCTTGAATGTTATAGCCATATGTTTCAATGAATTAAAAACAACTAATGTTATCATAGATAATATAATATTTACATTAGAAACGTTTTCTCTGGTACAGAAATAAACAAAATTAGTGAAAAACTTTTTGTTTGATTATTTGTCAATCATATTTAATCAAACTTGTATTAATGAAAGACTACTGCCGAAATACACAAACATGACTGCTCATAACACCTCCCTACACACATAAAGAGGTGCATTATACATAACAAATAAAAACACCCCTAACAACTTCTTATTTTTTAGAACCAATCTTTACAACAATAGAAACTCTGTAGCAAAAGACATGAATATGAAGTTGGTACAAATAAGTACGCCACTTATTTATGCAATCATATTCTTATTACAAAGTTTCAATATTATATATTTTAATAATGAATGACACCTAATAATCTCCGTTACCGTTGTGCAATGTTCCATTAGAGGGAATAGAATTCTGGTATCTTTAGTTGAAAAGAAGATTAACTTTAAAACAAACTATGGGTGACCCTGTACTTTGATAAGATTTTTGTTTTTTGCGTCTTATATGTTATTAGTAATGCGCAGGAACTTAAGAACGCCCAGAAAGATCTAACCAACACGTCAAAATATAATAATTAGAATACAATCAAAGTTAGATCAATGAAATAAGAAACTCTGGAGAAGTGAGGCAATCACAAATAGTATGGCTGACAGTTTATGAAGTGAGCAGAAGTTAAAGCACATCGAAAGCAAAACTAACATCAGTCTACCAAGAAGAAAGACTTCTGAAGTGGATAGAACATTTCAAGAATCTGCTCTGAATACACCTGAAATTACTGACAAATACATCCAAAGATTCGTTAATTGCCAACAAGATGTTAAGTAGGACAGTTTACAGAGGAAGAATTTGAAGCATTATTGACAAAAATAGAATTAAAAAATGGAAAGCTTCAAGCCTTGACGCAATACCCACTGAAGTTTGGAAGACAAGAAAATTTGACGACATAGTTCTCCGGTTATGCAACGTAGTCCATAAGCAAAACACGTAAGAGAAACGGCCGAAAGAAATGTGACTTCGAAATTAATAAGAACTACAGTGGCATACCTCAATCATATCCGATCAGAAATCGAGAAATCTTTAAGGAAAAATCAAGACAGCTTTCGAAGTAATCGCTCGACAATATCACAGATTCTGACAATCACTTGAATCATCGAAGGAGTACAAGCAAAGAATCTCTACTGTTCATAGATTTCTCCAATGCATTCGATTTTATTCACCGAGGAAAGATGGAGTAAATTATATTTGCATATGGTCTCCCTAAAGAAACTGTTACAGATATAATGATGCTTTACTAAAATACAAAAGCCATGGTTTGCTCACCTGATGAAGAAACTGACTTCTTCGACATAGACGTTGGAGTCTTGCAACATTGGCATCATATTTGTTTATACTCTGCCTAGACTACGCACTTCGAACGTCGATAGATCTAATAAAAGAAAATGTTTTCACGTTTAAAAAAGGCAAGAAGCAGCCTCTACATGAATGCAAAAAAAAGATTTGTTCTAACAAAAAGGAGCCGTCACCACTCTAAGTTGCAAACCTCTAAAATTAGTTGACCAGTTCACATAGCCTCGGCAACAACATCTCATCTACTGAAAGTGATGTCAACGGAAACCTTAGGAAGGCGTTGAATGCTTTTTACAAGCTTGATCTATCTGATGAAATAAAACGGGATTTCTTCGATGCTTTAGATATATCCATATAACTATATGGATGCACCTTACTGATACTAAGAAAACGCATGGATAAAAAGCTAGACAGGAGCTACACAAGAATTCCGAGGGCGATTTTGAAAAAAACAGGAAGCAACACTTCACTAGTAATAGATCAACTCGAACACAAGAAGACCAGCCAGAAACGATGGATGAGAGATGAAGGATGTGCTGTCAGGGAGATTTGATGTTGGTGATGATGATGATGATGATATATGCATGTATGCATGTACCAAATATCCCTGTTGTAATCTTATTAATCGTTTTAAAAATATCTTTTGAATATTTCGTTGAATTTTCAGAAAAACTACAGCATTCCCATCAAACACTGATTTTTCTAAGAGAAAAAAGGAAATTAAATAAAAGAATATTTTTGACGAGGAAAATTGGTAAAACAAATAATTTGGAAGGAGGGGAGCGGCAAATTACCAGAATTGGATCTCGAAATACGATTAAATGTTGTCATATTTGTAGCAAAAAAAAGTATAATCCAAGAACATCAGGATCATATTAAGAATATGAATAAATAAAATTAGACATAAAACGACGAAAAATCGATTAGAGTCAATTAATGCAAAAAGAAATCAATTCTGATCGACGGAGACATTTTTTCTGATTTTCATTTTTTTCATGGGCAATTTGGTGGATAATTAATTAGATGGTAGCTAATTAGGGAGAAGACATTTACGAGTTTTGTAATATCGATAATCAGCAAATCAATAAAATCTCTCACACTTGTGGTCGGAAAAATTCCTTTAAAGCAATTCAAACTTGTTAAGATGAGAAAATTAGACATACAATGAAATAAATTCCCATCCTTTCTTTATTACACGTCTATTTGCTATTCTACTAACGTAATTACGAGTAGAAATACATTATCCACACAATCATATGGACGTATATTTAAATACCCACGATCACTAATATAACACACACACACACACACACACACATGTATATATATATACACGCACACATCTATATATATATATATATATATATACAATAAAAAAAAAGAAAGAAATAATTAAATAGATAAATAAAATTATATGAAATAAGGAAAAAAGCTGCAAATCATCAGCGGATGCCGTATATATTTATATATATATATATATATAAACTACGTGAAACTCAGAGCATTAAACATGAATAACACCTAATTGCTCTTGGTCTGAATAAGTTTCAGTGACAAATTAAAATAAAACAAACAAGTTTTTTTAAAACAGAAAGTGAATAATTGGACTTTGACTAAATTGAATTTAATAAATTGAAGGCGAATCTCCTTTTTTATATCACCGGAAGCTGGGCTGAAGAACCTCACAGTCAACGACCAGGATTAAATAACTCAGTCAGGAAACTACTCCTATCCATCTATAGGGGCGAAAGATTACGTAGACTTTAATTAAAACCATTTGTCCAAGCCTGATTGCCCTTCGAGCGGGAAAACAAGTGGCGCGTTCGGCTGAGGCCCCAGTGTTCGAAAAATCAACTACAGAACTTAAACTCAAATCCAGTTACCTGAGCTGACAGCGTCTGCCGCAGAGCATAATATAGACATCATATGTATTAAAGAACATAGATACCACTATAGTAAACTAGAAATAAAATACCATGATACTGGTAATGGATGGATGTTTGTCTCAGTACCTGCATGGAAAACACCGTCAATGCCGTCATCACTTTAAATCACTGAAAAAATCCAACTGAGAATTATGTGTGCTTCCTTTAATGACAACTCCCGCACAACAATCATCTCTTGCTACAGACTCACCAATCCTAGTGGTGAAACGGACATCATCACCATCTACAATGAGCTAAATTCCTTTGTTCGACTAATTCCCAAACATAACGTTCAAATTATCGATGGGGATAAGAATGCTCCAATAAGCAAAGATGAAAATAAAGAATATTGCTTACACAACTCATCAAACAGAATCTAACAGATTTTTTTCTAGAAAAAAGACTACCATGTCTTAACACTAAATTTAAAAAAAAGGAGGAAAAACAATAGACCTACATCTACCCAAACAACGCTAAAGCACTGCTAGATTATGTAATCATAAACAAGAAGTGGATGAACAGCGCTCTGAACACTGAGGCATACACCTCTTTTGAAGAAGTGTCTTTCGATCACAGAATCGTCACTAGAAAGATACGCCTGAGTTTACACAGAAATAAGAAACAAACAGTCAAAAGCACTTGTTACGACAGGTCCTCACCTTCTGATAGAGATATTAACATTGAATATACGGTAAATGTAAGAAACTCTTCTAGAGATATCTGAAACACCTACTCCGAATGTCGAATATGAAACTTTCATCACAGTCCATCTGGAAGTAGCAGCGGAGTGCATACTAATCAAAGCAAGGAGCTGAGTGTAGAGTTCCATAGGAGTTAGTAATAATAAGGAAAAAACGAGATAACAAGAAAACCGCATCCTTACTTAATAAAAATACCCAACAAATGCCAACGCGCAGAAACATAAGAAAGTCGAGAAAGAGTTATCTACAAAATGGCAAAAAGAACAACAATGTCAGATCAATGAAATAAGAAACTCAGTAGAAAATAGGCAATCACGAATAGCATTGAAGTGAGAAAAAGGTAGAGCATTTCAAGAGCTAAACTAAAAACTACCAGCCAAGAAAAACGAATACAGATGTAGAAAGAACATTTCAGGGATCTGCTTGAAAACTCCCCTAAAGTCACTGACTGACAAAAATTATTAATAACCAACTAGATATCAAACTAGAATAGTCTACAGAGGAAGAAGAATTTAACATAGTAACGAAAAAATTAAAAGTAGAAAAGTTGCTAGCCTTGACGAAATTCCCCCAGAAGTCTGGAAGACAAAGAAATTTGATGACTAACTACTTCACTTTTGCAATTCCGTATATAAACGAAATACAAAAGAGAGAAGGTAAAAAAACTGCATTCTCTCCTTCCCTAAGAAAGGTGACTCCGGAATCACCAAGAACTACAGAGACATAACCCTTATTGCTATAACTGCAAAAGTATATAATGTACTGCTTCTCAACCGTAACAAACTTGAAATTGAGAAAATTCTTTGGAAAAATCAGAATGATTTTCGGACTAATCGATCCAAAACATCACAGATTATAATAATCCATTGAATCATCGAAGGAGTTCGTGCAAAAAATCTCGAGGCAACTCAGTTGTTTGAATATTTCTCTAAGGCATTTGATTCTATACGTAGAGGGAAGATGGAGTAAATATTTCCAGCAAATAGTCTCCCGCAAAATACTGTTACAGCTGTAATAGTGCTTTATAGTAACACAAAAGTAAGATTCGCTCACCTGATGGAGACACAAACGTCTTTAACATTGTCGTTGGAGTTTTGCAAGGGGATGCATTCGAACGTTGATAGATCTTATAAAATGGTTTTAGACTGAAGGCAAGAAGCAGACGATATCCTGCTGAAACTATAGCAAACACAAACTATGCAGATGATATAGTGCTTCTTACAAATACACTTTCCCAAGCCGAATCCCGCTGCATCTAAGTGGCGAGCGTCTGAAATTAGTAGACAAGTTCATGTACCAATGCCTTCAATAAGTTTCCAGAATTTTTTAGTACAGGCATTTAGAATCGTCGTAGACACTTGAAAATTCAGTATCTTATTGCTATACATCTTATGAGATGACTGACATATTTTTAAGATTTCAGGTTTAAATGAACAGCTACAGCAGGAATTAGAATACACCCAACTAAAGCCTGATTGTCACAGCTGGTGAATTTCAAAAATTCAGTCTGGACGTGTGAACACTTTAGAAGAACAATATGCAATAAAATTCTGTTTTAAACTTGGAAAAATGCCACAGAAACGTATGGAATGCTTCAGACTGGTTTTAGAGCATCTTGCATGAATCGAGCATCAGTTTTTGAGTGGCAAAAGAGATTCAAGGAAGGCAGGGAGTCTGTGAGGGATGATGAGAGGTGTGGGACGAGTAAGGAAGTCAACAGACGTGAGTTGATTAGCCAAAGGGTTAGAGTTAGGGTTAGGGTTACTATGTTAAGGTTTTAAGGGAGTTCAGGAAGAGATTCCGTCGGAAGAGGCCAGCACTCTTCAAATCAGGTCAGGGGCATTTCCAGCAGGAAAATGCACCAGTCCACAACTTCATCCTTGTCACAGACTATTTGACTAAGATGGGCATCAAGACAGTTCCTCAGCTTCCCTATAGTTCAGACCTTGCTTCCTATGACTTTTGGTTATTCTCCAAGCTCAGAGACAATTGAGGTGATGAAAGAGGCTGTGACAAACGTCATTGACACGCTCACACAAGAGGGCTTCCATGGGGCCTTCTAGAAGTTGTTGGAACAGTACAACAAGTGCATTGCATCTGGAGGAAATTACTTCGCAGTGGACTAGAGTTTCATGTGTGTACTATCAATAAAAGTGCCCATACGAAAAAAGTCTGAAAACTTATTGTGTTCTCTTTGTACTTCGGGAGCAGTGTCTCCTCTTCTGAAAGTGATATGAATCTATATGTATAGTGAAGGTGTGGAATGTTATCGAAAGGTTATGATCATATGAAAATCGGATCATCCGATAAAATTACACGTGATTTCTTCCAGGCTGTGTCGATATCAGTACTACTGTATGGATGCATCATTACTGTATGGACATTAAAAAGACGCATAGAGAAAAAGCTAGATGGTAAATATATAAAAATGCTACGAGCTATCTTAAACAAATCCTGGAAGCAATATTCCATGAAACAACTGCTGTACAGCCACTTACCTCCCATCTCAAAAATTATCCTAGGATGGAGTGAGAGAGTCATGGAAATCAGTACTGTCAGTGCAAATTGATGATGATGATGATGATGATACGTATGTGGCAGTACACCTTCCCCAAACACATGGGTGATTCTGCTTTCAATCCCCTGACTGTTCCGCTTGACTGGTGATGTCATCAGATAGCACGATCGATTTGCTTATCTGTCCACGTTGCATTTTTCATCCAGAAAGCAGATCAAACGCTATTCGGAATCGCCAGTCGATGAGTGGACGGACGAGACCGCACAATTAAGAAAATAAAAAATCAAACGCCAAC
This sequence comes from Sepioteuthis lessoniana, assembly GCA_963585895.1. Lineage (NCBI taxonomy): Eukaryota > Metazoa > Mollusca > Cephalopoda > Myopsida > Loliginidae > Sepioteuthis > Sepioteuthis lessoniana. The sequence goes on from OY757912.1 coordinate 58,750,232, forward strand.
AAACAGAGAACAAGACATAAACCCTTCTCAGTGGATGGCAATAATAAAACGGAGACCTAATTCACGAATTAACAGTCAGCAAATTTCTCGGAATTTAAAGTCAAGATCAAAGGGCTTCTCAAATTATCGTATAAGTTTTAGGATTTTCTCTTCTCGCTTTCTTTGTTCCGAGATACTGTTTCCCGTGTTGGTAACTGCTACTCCATACACAAACATAAAAAAAACTAACCTAGAAAAAAACCTTTGTTAGGCAATGGTATACACAAAAAACTAGCTTAGAAAAAAACTTATTTAGGAAACCAGTCTAGAAGAAAAACTTGTGCCACATTCTGTTTATAGTCGAGGGTAGATACATATTTGGAGATAATGAAAATTTGAATAAGAAATGTATCTATTTTAATATTCAATTCTATCGTTTTCAGGACGTTTCAGGATATATATACACGCACACACACAAATACACACAATCATATACATACATACAATACATGCAGATACGCACATACAATGACTTAAGTTAGCTAAAGATCTGATCTAACTAAAGAGTACATGTTCTGGTTGAAGAAGCAAACAATATAATATTCAGTTTAAGGCTCACAGAATTTGTCGCTAAATTGTTCCTCAGGACAATGGGTTTGATGTTAAAAGTGTTAACAGTTTCTAGACAGATTTTACCCGGGAGTTGTGAGCCCAATCCCTGAACCCGGACTCGACAGAGAGAAAAGTTAAATTACAATGAGGAAATAACTAAAAAGGCGATTTAATTGATGCAAGATATTCCAAATAATGGGTAATGGGATGAGAACAGTCTATTACACTGGATTAAATGAAGGGTTTGATTGAAAATTCTCTGAATGTTACTCACTATGATGAAAGAAAGCTGAAGGAGGTCGGAGGGTACAGAATCCGAAAGGTAATAATATAAGAAACAAGATGATGATAACATTTCAACTCGCATAAATCGAGCAAAAAATCTTCCTAGTATATAATTACATTCAGTTATAGTAAGATGTCTTTTCAACCAAAGAGTAATAAAACAAAATGCCAGTCAGTTTATTTTATTATTTCTCCGAAACAGTTCGAGATGTAATTTTTTGTTCTTTATAAACATGACAATATTCTCTCTTGTATATTACCTACACAAACTTGATCATAATCCCAAATGAATATTCAATTCAACTGAAGTCCGAGTAAAACTGCTATCAACTTTTATCCCTTAGCAATAAGTTTTATTTCTGTTATGAAAGTGCAAAGAATTCTTTTGCATATGCCGTAAGTATTTCACTCTGTAGAAATCTATAATCTAACGAAGACAATTTTACAACAGTAAAGAACAGAACTCTCCTACATTCTTTTCTGTGACCCTAAGAACAAAATTTGCCGTAATGACCAATCATTGACCAAATTTATATGTTGAATTCAATCAGATAAATTGTAAAATACCAACTTACAATTTTACGACCAGTCTGCCTAAATTGAATGATTAAAAGCCGACTGGGATAGTTGTCTTGATATATATATATATATATATATATATATATATAATTAAAAGCAAAGTTGATGACTGTAGTCGAGGGTGATACGAAGGTTTCCTTTTCAATAGCTACTACAGCGAGGTGTAGGTGAAAACTTCTTTCTCTTGATTGCTCAACTTTACCTTTGATACGCCCCTTATAATAAAGAGTGTTAAGCAAAGAGGTATTAAGTAAAATTTTTCAGTCTTTGGTATGACTTAGTCTGTGATAATGGCTAATGGGTCGATATATATATATATATATATATATATATATATATATATATATATATCGGTCCATTGGCCATTTACCTATGGGATCTCTGCTTCGCAGAGTTCTTGTATGCATTTATCTTGAATTCCTAGAATCTGATCCTTTTAATATAATATGCCCAATACTGTCTGTTACTTCAGATACATAGATACCTTCTACAAAGTTCACATATGAACTTGAACCTATCAATATTCAACCTTTTCTGGACATATATATATATATATATATATATATATATATATATATATATATATATATACCCTTTTCAGTGGTTACGTGACCAACCGTTTAGTACCATGGAGCCGATGAATTTTTTCAGGAAAAGCCTCTTTATTATAGACATGAAAAGATTGGTGAAAAATACTGAATAAAATGAATTAAAAAGTTTCCTTTTAAAGTTTAACGATCAGTTCTAATCAATAATTTCTAATCATATTAGTAATTAGACATCTTGATTTGGTTATATTGTCCCTTGATAGAATAAGAGAGAGAGAGAGAGTTTTATCTGTTGATTTTTATCTAATTTTAACCGGACGCTTCCCACTTCTGCAAGTAGTCATTGTTTATCCTTCTTTCAGACCACTACACCAGAGAATTAAAAGTTGGTGTAGCAGTCAACGAGTTTGCTTTTAGAGCGTTATTAGTGAGTTCGATACCCACCAAGTGTACCATATTTCTAGTCAGGAGCTAAACGTTCTTCAAACAACCTAATGGATTCATGTAAAAGAGTATTTATTATAACTCAGAAGGTTTGTGTCTGCATTTTTGTAACTTTCAGTTTGACAACACCCCCATAATCAACCTGTTCAGGCAAAACGCTGCTAGATCCATTCCTTAAGAAGGACGAGTCAAAGAGATGAGAAAAAGATATAGATATGAATTAATTTTGACTGATAGATATAGAGAAAGAAAACGAGTAGAAACCCTCATCAGAAATGGCAGCTGAGTCCGGTGTCTGTTATATTGTATGAAAGATCGTGTCCAATAACATTTCGTTGTTCCAAGATGGAAGAGCGAACGACTTCACTTCCACTTAGGGAATCCAATTTTAGCGGAAGTTGGTTTCGCGTTGCTTTGGCTACGACAATACCACCGTCGTCCCCCAATGATTCCTAATTCCAAAATGCCAGACAGTCCAAGACTGGCAGGAAATAAATACTTTCGGTCACGTTCTCAACTGATGACAGACATTATTAGCCTGGCACTTAACTATTCTGCTCACTGGAAAAAGTTGCAGCCATACAAGTGACAGAAAACTCTTCTTTCCCTTATTTAAAGTATATATATATATATATATATATATATATATATATGTGTGTGTGTGTGTGTGTGTGTGTGTGTGTGTGTGTGTGTGTGTGTGTGTGTTTGTGTGTACTAGCTGATGTACTTATCTACGCCGGTTAAGAAATCAATTTTTCAATCGAAAGTGATTATAATGAGGGCGACGATAATTTTAATATAAGTGAGTAGTTCTTAACCATTTGAGTTTAAAGCCCATAACAACCGTGCACCACTCTGTCCTAGATATCGAGCAGAAAAATAACTGAAAAACTGTCGGAAAATGTAATATTTGTAATATGTTATTTAACAGCCTTACAGTTTGTTAGTTATATAATTACCTATAAAGAAAAATTGATAACAAGGTAATCCAAGTAGGGGAGCTTTATTGAGAAGCAAAGTCGACATTATAGCGTTTTGGTTCTAATGAACCATCATCAGGACTATGAGGGAAGATATTAGTGATGTTAAATCAACGATGGATGTTTAAGAATACAAAAATCTAGGGAAAATCTGTGTATGAAGAAAGTTGTCCGTTTAATCAGTAAATAAACGTTTGTTTGTAAATTACGCCATTTGACTTATTAAGAATATTGTATAGAATTTATGTTCCGATTATTTATCGAGAATGATTTCGAATCAAAAGGATGAAGAAAAAAATGTGGTTTACCTATGGGATCTCTGCTTTGCGGAGTTCTTGTATGCATTTATCTTGAATTCCTAGAATCTGATCCTTTTAATATAATATGCCTAATACTGTCTGTTACTTCAGATACATAGACAACATCCTACTTATCAATCCACAAGATCTTGATTTATATACCATCACTGACAGACAAAAAAACGTTGAACCTTCTATAAAGTTCACATATGAACTTGAACCTAACAACACTCAACCTTTTCTGGACATCTTACTTATTAGAAATATTAACAAACTAGAATTCAACGTTTACCGTAAACCTACTTGTAAAAACAACCACATACATTTCTATTTACATTACAATAACTATACCGAAACTATACTAAACTATACCAACTTCTAAAATGCTCCACACATGCGTACACGGGAACAAAAACGTAAAAAAAAAATGTGGCCATAGCTCAAAAACTTGATCTGATGGAGCCAATCCAATGTGACTTTTGGATTCAGCGCATCAGATTCGCTGTAAATCAGCTAAGAAAAGGCAGACAACAAATTTGTTGTTGACCAGTGTTATTTAAGTAAAACAATTCGCTATTTTTTCTTTTGAAGATTAGAAATTTAAATTCTGTAAGATCAGTTACATCTTATTGGAAAATGATTTCTCGTTTACCATGAAAGACCCAATCTTGATGAAATTGTCTCTATTCTCATGAGTAACATTGTTTACGCTAAAATCTTGATTCAATATATATGCATATCAAATAGGATAGCTCTACATAAAACCGTTGAGTCATCTACAAGGGACAAACTCTTACGGAAAGCATAAATTCAGTTCAGTTCGTCCCCGATATTGAGTTTTTCCCCGCAGATATTTTCTATAGAGCTATGGTCGCGTGAAATCCGATAAGATTATTTTCTTGTTAGTAAATGCATTTAAATATCTCAAAGAAAAGCAACGGCGGACAGAGAAAAAAAATAAAAATGCTACTTTACCTTTTTCTTTTACTTCGGGTTGCGGCTGTTGATTAAACAACAAGCGAAAATATAAAGAAAAACGTAATGGATGTTTTGATTTTACAAGTTATTTTACATATAAAATTTATCAAAAAATTTGTATTATTAAGATTTCTTTAAAAAATGAGTCTTTTGGTTTTGTTCCAGAAAAGTAGTAATTAAAGTTCTTTTTTATAAGTTTGTGTATTTGCAAAATTCATATTAGTATATTTATGTCTAGTATAATGTGCCCACTGTATTAAGTCACTTAGATTTATGGGGTATAAGAGGTTTGAGTGTTGGGGAAGATTATGAAGTTGATCACTCACTTTTTCTTCTTTTTAACATTCACTTATTGTCTTCTTTTATTAGTTGTTCAGGCTGAGAAGGAATGAATGACGGAAAAGCGATAAATTCAACTTTTATTCCTGGTTTTACAACTATTTCGTGGAGCGGGGATTGTTTTCCCCGAACCAGTAAAATAGCCGTCCTCTCGGTTGGGGTATCTAAAGGAATCTCACGAGGAGTTCCTTTTTGGCTCCAGGAAGCCCATATTTTCAGATGCTTAGATTGTCCTTCCTGTCAGAAGCCTCTTGGAAGATTTTTTTTGTATTTATTTATTTATTTCATTTGTTTATTTCATTCTTATTTTATCTTCTTATGTTATTGGGATTTGTTAATTTATTATTCAATCCCCACAGATTACTCCAGTAGTGGTTTGATCTCAATTTTCTTCGCTATTTATATTTGTAAATAGGCTCCCAGAAAGTGTTTGTAAGATTGGTTGAGAAAAGTGTAATGTGAAAATCTATTTTTCGATTTTGAGTTAATTAGGTTCAATTTCCGGTCTATTAGTCATGATTTTTTTATTCGACCTTTGGGCTTCGGAAACATATTTCTAGTGGTCTCCACAAGAGAAAAAAATTTCCCATTTACAAAGTTTCAAGGTGCTCTGTCAGGAAAGCTACAGAAACATCTGCAGTAACTTTAATACCGTCAAGAATTTTCCACAGTCCAACCATACCAGCCCAAATTAAAATACCTACTCCTACTTAATCACGTTTCAAGTATTGATGCTCATCGTTTCCTCCAACCGTCTCGGGTAATCAAGGGTAGCTTTAGATTATTCCGTGGACAAAACTTTCGAGGAGTCACCTTCATTTTCATGTTATCTTCTGCTCATTTAAGACACCTTTACGTGTCTTCTCCTTAATGGAAGCATTGTCACAGGTTTCACTGATGTCCCAACCTTTTTCTGATGACATTAAGTAGTTCTGGATACGAATGTTTCTTCAATTCACCTGAAAAATTCTTCATTGGTCTGGCCTAGATTATTCACAATTCTACGTTTAGTTTGTGACAAAGAGCGTTGGAAGACAAACCTTGAGTGAAACTTAGCAACTATTTGTCGGAGCTATAACATTTTTTCACAGTTTGGTGATATCTTCATTGCCTTTTGCAAGTTTAAATGTTATACCAGACTTCTCAGAAACGGTGAAATAACATTTGCAACTAATAATTGCACGATTATGACGTCATTCGTTAATCATCTAGAAAACTAAAGTATCTAATTATTCATGCAAATGACTACAGTTAGATTAAACTTGCGTAGAACCTAACAATTTTTACAGAGCACACACCTAAAACTGATGTCATTATTTCATGGAAATTTCGTTAAATTTCCACTTGTATTTTTTAACAAAATATAAAATTGTCCTTTTGTTAATAAACCGTAACGCAGTGTACATATATGTACATACACACACACACACACACACATACACACACACACACACACACACACACACACACACATATATATATATATATATATATATATATATATATATATATAAAGAACTACCAAATGTATTTATTAAAAATGCAAAAATGCAAAATGTACCTTTCCCGATTATTTCTTTTAAAGTTATCAGTCTGTACAATTAGAATTATTCAGTTTTTAAATATCTTATAGAATACATTTGTAAAAATCACATTGTATTTTACGGATTTTATTTGAGGTATTTGTAAATTGTTTAGGTTTGTTTGAGAATCATTCAATTTTATTTTTGTATGACAGATTTCTTCAGCTATTACAAAACAAATGGCATTGAAATAGAAAAATGATAAATCAACAACAAAATATCTCCACTCATCATTTTATATTCTCTTCTTTTTCGATTTCATAACATACATATTCAACGAACTAAGTAACAGCAATATTAACATTTTGATGGGATTTAATGGCATTAACAGTTGAAAATCATGTGTGATAAGATGTTTTCTTTCTTGGAAATTTTTTATTAAAAATCTCATATTTATAATTTTTGGAATGATGTAGTCCCACCCTATAAAAATGCTCTTTCTACAAAACTCGAAATCTTTTGGTTTTTAAATATAACAGAAATTCCAGTCTGCGTAACTCAAAATAAATAGAATCACAGGTTATTGTTATGCTATATGATTATTGTTCATGCATAGCTTTTTAAAATATTTCCATAAATAATTTAGCATAATTTTGATAAGTTTATAGTATCCTCGGGGTAAAAATTGAAGAATTCGATAAATATTTTCTAAATTAAATTAGAAGTTTTGTTATCCATTCTTGCTAGATGCTAACACTAAAAGAATATCCTTAAAAAGAGTGATTATTTCATATTTGGTCAAGACTGGTTCCTTTTCCAAAAATATTAATTAAAGGAATGTTTATTTATTGACAATATATTTTGAATTCGGTTAGAAGGACGAGTCCCAAAGGGAAAACATTGAACAAGACTGAATAAAGCAATTTCCATAATGGCAAAAATAAATTATTACCGACAAGTACAAACAAACAAACAAACAAAAGAAGTTTCCACGAGATAATTCTGATTTATTAATTCTAACAAAGGATTTAAAAAGCTCCCAAGACAATACTATGTATAACATTGTTCATAAATTTGCCTTATTATGGGAATCTTCACAATTAGGGTCCGGAATATGAACACTTAAAAAACGTTTTCCTCTTTTATTGCTTTGTATTTTTATTTTCTGTTGAATATCGTTGCAATGGCGCAAACAATCTAAGTCGAATTCTTGCTAAAGTGAATAACCTGAACTATTTCCGGCATTTGTAAATGAAAATAGAATGCAAACGAGACACAAGATATCATATCTTGATTTTCATTCAATCAGATTCAGGTAAAGGGATACAATAATTGTTATGTCTTTTTTCTTTAATTTGATTTTTTTTTTAACAAAGTCAAATTCGCCTGCTTTCCAATGTTTTTTTCCCTTTCATTTTCACTAATTCAGAACATTACAGTTTTAAGTTGATGCAAAAGTTCCTAGTGAAATCTTTGTGCATGTTTGGGAAATCTAAGGAATGTGCTTGAAATATACTCATACATTTTATTACTTACCATGTCAGTAAAGACTGTTCATTGTTGAAAAGCCTTTGAGAAAATTCAAATGTAAGGAAAGAACTAGCGAAAAAGAAGGTTGATCAGTGTTAAAATTTAGACACTGATCTTTTTCCCTCTTGATTGACAATGAAAGCATGTTATCACAAGATAGAATTGGATTCATTACGAGAATTCAAAATGAAAACATTTTTAGATTCAAGACAGGCTTTAGCATTTCAACCTAAAAAACTTACTGAGGAAGATATTGTCCTCTGTCTTTGCATATATTCAAATGTTATTTGTTGAGACCTGAATAAGCTGTTTCTGAGCACTGCTTCAATGAGCAATTGGTTGTTTTTTTTATTATTTATTGGAACAGAAAAGTCCTGTTTTCAATAAAGAAATAATGTAACAGTGTCAAGCATTACGATGCAAATATATCAAACGATAACACGGGTCAATAAAGTTTGTGCTACTGAGGTAAAATCGTGTTTTAGACTAAATTGAAAAAGATGATTCTGACCATGTGTTAATAACTGTTCTTACACGACAGGATTTTGAAAAAAATAAATCATATGCCACTGGCAGGCCTGTAAACAGTCCTATTTCAACTCTTTTATATCAATATTCGTTTCATTAAGAATTTCGTAAAATCAATCATCGCTGTAGATCCGAAAAATAAAATTTAACGCGTGAAAACTGAAAACAATCATTTTCATTGTTCCATGCAGTCTATCATTTCAATTTTGTATTTGAAAGCTGAAGTAGATTTGTTTACTTTTATGTTACCTTTCAACAGGTGACCTTGGTATAAATTTCCACCCGTAAACTATACTTACTTGAAAACCGATATTTTCTGTATATCGTTTTCATAATATTATTCTAATTGTGGAATATAAAAGTCTTACATATGCGATTCCCAATATGCTTCATATTACTTTTTCCGACTACAAAAAAAGTAATATGAAAGATAATCAGTATAAACCCTTAGAAACTGAAAGTAATGTGAAAGGTAATACATATGGACCCTTAGAAACTGAATCACGAAGAGGTTTTTGGCAAAACAGCATATCTCTTCTGGAAAACATATCTCAGTGAGTTGCCCATTACACAGACACCGTAACTACTTCAAGATTTTCTGCACATACCAAATTTATCCACAGGAAAGAAAGTTGTTCAATTTGTTATCATGATTACGTTGACATCTTGTGGCATCTGTATATATATATATATATATATATATATATATATATATATATATTAGTAAAGTTGGTGACCTTCGTCGAGGGTGACTCGAAGGCTCCCTTTTCATTAGCTACTACACCATGGTGTAGGGAAGGACGCTACCCCTTCCCTGGAATGCTCCACTTTACCCTTGATGTTTACTTTATAATGCTGAGTGTTAAGCAAGGTTGCATCAAGTAAGAATTTTTTGAGTCTTTAATAAGACTCGACTTGGGATTGAACTCCAATCTCCCGGACCATTGGCGAACACTCTACTCATTAGGCCAATGCACCGATGTTATCTTTTAAATATTTACGCTTACATTTGTGAGAAGTGCTGTTCTACCTCATAATAATCCACTCATCATATATGCACTGAAGTACTATTGATATCAAGCTTCCATCACCAAAAGATCTACGTTGAATATTTCTCCATAATCATCATTTACCTTGCGCCGATTAGGTGGGGAAAATTTTGACGAGAATGCATAACCATTCAATTCTTTGTTGCAATGGGAAGGTGCTGTTTATCAAATCAATATCGTTTTAAGAAAATGAGACCAAGAAAAGGTCTGTACAATTAATACCAATGAATCCCATGTCACTTGGTCATGTGGAGTTAAACTTGTCAAGCATCAATCCTTTGATCTTGTGTCCAATGAAAATGCTCGTTTTCAGGTTTGTATGGCTTTTCATGTGCCAAATTTTCTATTTTAATTGTTATAAGAGACTGATCCTCTCTATTTGGGAGATTGGTGTGTCTCAATCTTTCTTATCATATTTTGACTCTGACGCTTACTAAGTTTACTAAATGTTCAAAATCCAGAAATGCAACTGCTTTCAGAATAATGTAAAATCTTTTGATTTAGTGATTGGAAGTTGGTTACGTCAATCTATTTACCTTACAGTTTACTCTTCTGCCGGCAAAAGTTCGTCAAGTTTAATACATTGTTATTTCAACGATAAACTTTCTTTTCGATCCATTCCGTTCCATTTCCAATTTAGTTCGTTGCCAAGACTCGATAAAATCTGAACTGAGAGAGTCAACAGGGATGTGGTGGGCCAAACAATGATAAGCCGGGTGGCAATGGCACGCTCAGGCCGACAATTATCGATCGTTATTCAGAAAGGCATTAAAACATATCTATTGGTCATCGATTGCATTCAATCGGCTGCTAGGGGCAACCGTCCGAGCAAATCCCTTCAAAAGCGGATCTTTATATCATTTCTCAATAAAATATCGGCTTTTTGCAACAGGCAACTGAATTTCTATCAAGAATTGATGTTGAAAGCCTACCCATCGAAGAAATTGGTCTTTCTGTTTCGGTCAAAATACTGATTGGTTGTCTACGAAGGCTTTTCGTTTGGATTTGAAAAGCTGCGTCTCGCCTTTTGATACACTATTTGCTTTTTTCACCATCCATAAGTTGTCGTTAGTGTCAACTAATCTCCCGTGTTGCTGGGATGCTCGCAAATTAGCGTGCCGAGCATCGGTAACTCAATGGCCTCTTGCATTTGACTTTATTTCCTGGGGTTGCGGTTTGTCCTCTTCGAGTTTGAGACTTGTCATCGATGGAAGAAGGCTGAATGAAAGCGGTGACGGTGAGACGAGAGACGGGATTATGTTCGATTGCCCAAGATTGACTTCACTCACAAAGTTCATAAGTACAGACAACAGTTAATTGATTCTGCGTTGTGGTATTATGATAACTGTTGATGTAAAAATAAAAATCAAACACGACTATAAAGAACGTAGTCATAAAGCAGATGCTATCAAGAAAAGGATAAAATTAAAAAAATCGAAAAATATGACTGGAAGATTTTATTAAAACTATTATAACCATTGATATTTACTAGTCTGACACAATAACATTATAGAAAGAGTACTTATTGTCAACCAAACTGACTTGCAATACCTTTCGCAAATATTTTAGTCCATTCTTATACTATTTCTAAACAACAAAGCTTTACATAATCTTTCATAATGAAGTCCCTTGTCAGATTCGAATACACAGTCAATTTTCTGTTCAAGTAACTTGCTTAAATAGTTGCTTAATTCACACTATACTGAGCGAATTTAATATGAATGGTTTGCTATATTAGCTTGGTAACTTGTCCAACTTCAGCAATTGACGTTATTCATGGACCACGGTGCCCCATGTGGTTTAATGGGTAGTAAGTTAGACAATTAAGCTCTTTTTAGTGAGTTACACTCTCACAGTGTGCACCATAAACAAGGCTAAGCTTTGTAAATGACTGCGCCTAAAAAATAGACCATGCTTTTATACAAGACTATAATTTGTGCTCTTCTCAATAAACCCGACTAAAGAAGGTAAATTATTTGAGAGTAATGAATAAATGTAATAGTTAATATTCTCTTTATAAATAGAATTATGCATTATGTCAAAGTCAATAAATAAATATCTATAATTATTCTATTGACAATAGAACATTATTTGTCAATTTGGGAGCTACGTAAGATATGTATTCGTACTTATATAAGAAGTATTGTGTTAAAAGAGTCTTGATATAACAATTATCGCTGTAGATAACTAAACCCTTAAAGTAAGAAGCATTTAATCATTTATATATATCAAAGATTTTTATTTAGCTTTTATGAGTTTTTTTTTTCATCTATTGCAAAGTAAATCATCTGTTATATCTTTACTAAATGCTATCTTTCTTTTGATATTCAGCAAATGTTCAACATTAATAATAAATTGTAGAAAAACAACAGCTTTTGATATTTTATAAGTACAATGTTGCTGCAAAAATTAGAAGATAAAAAGCGGTAATTTTTTGTGTTTCTTCGTTTGTAACTTCCACCACGCTAAAACAAATCGATACATCACATTATAAGGGAATCTTACCCGGATTCGAACATTTGGACTTGTGACAAGTTATCCTTGGATAGCACGATGAAATTAACTTGGAAATAGAAACTTAGGTGGAGGGCATATAACAACCCAGAGTGAAAGTCTGAGAAGCAATATTTTGATGATTGGGGGATCAAATTTTGATAAAGAGTTCAATTTTCTAAATGATATTTAGGATGTGAATGCCTCTTCTTAAAGTAATCAACGATAAATTCAGTGTGTGACACCGATATCAAAAAATACGGCATATAATACAGAACAATTGCTTTAAAATAACGATTTTAAATCATACTTATGAAAAAATCCTAATTTTTGATAAAACATATCATTTTAAATGATTTATTCAGATATCTTCGAAGTTTATGACACTCAAGCAGTACATAATGCATCTAATGTAAATCTTTGAAAGAATATTTCGTGAAAGAAAAATCTGGTTTGTGTATTTTATGCCTAACATTGTTTCTCCTCCTGCTCATAGGTCAATGCAAATATTTATCTTCTTACAACGAAAGATTCCGACAGAACTGAGGCTGCCCTCTTTCCCGTACGACGTAATGTAACAATACGTATGTTTATATAAAGAAAAGGCCCAACTTTGACGTTTAGGTACTTTTAAAATTATCCTGTATAAAATATGTTTTTGCACTGTTGTATTTCTTCAAATATTCTCAAATCTTTCCTTTAAGACCAATTTTCAATTTAGTAAACAAGAAGTCGCTGAGAGTTTAGTCTAGGATTTCTAAGCTTTCACAATGCTGTGATTTGCTTAAAAGGTGGTTTTAAAAGTATTCAAATAGGTTTTAGATTTTTTTTCCAATTGACAATCGACGTCTAAACATCAACCTTTTATTGTAAAAGTTGTTGAACTGTGTAGACATATTCATTTAGATTTTAAATACTAAAAGATTTAAAACTTCAGTCTCGATACTAATTGATCGCACCTTGTATTTGACTTGACTTTACTTTCTCAGTCGTTCTAGTGTTTGCTTGTTGGTTGTTTATTATTATTATTATTATTATTATTATTATTATTATTATTATTATTATTATTATTATTATTCATTAGAGCGTTAGCTGATGGTTTTTTTACTGGAGTTTGAGTGAAAGCAAGTCTCCTCACGTCTCCAGGACTCGTCTCAGGATTCTGGCCGTTCCCAGCAATGCTGTCGATTGAATAGTCTCTACCCGTCCGCTAAATTCTAAGTCTTCCAGGCCTTTTAATAATCCTTTAGTTATTGTGTATAACGCACCCATCACAATTGGCACAATCGTTACTTTGATGTTCCACAGCTTTTTCAATTCTCTAGCAAGGTCGATGTACTTATCTTTCTTTTCACTTTCCTTCAGATTTATTCTGTGGTCCACCGGGATAGCAAAGTCGACAATTTTGCAAATTCTCTTTTTTTTTTTTTTTTGATTATTATACGGTCTGGTCTTCTGGCCGGGATTAGGTGATCCGTTTGTATGTTAAAGTACCATTGGAGTTTATGCGTGTCATTTTCTAGGACAGGAGCTGGGTTGTTGCACAGCCCAGCTCCATATACCATTTATTTGTATGGTCGAATTGAAATTTCTTGCACATTTCTCAATGGATCACCTTGCCGACCCAGTCGTGTCTCGCCTTGTACTCCTTCTGTGCTAATTTGCTGCATTCGCTTATTATGTGATTGATCGTTTCGTCTCTGTCACCGCATAGCCTACATTTACTGTTTTGTTGCGTCTAATCTATTCTCGCTTTGATATAATTGGTTCTTATAGTGTTGTCCTGTGTTGCTATTTGGAGGGATTCCGTTTCTCTCTTAAGGTTTCCTTTTCTTAGCCAGGTCTATGTTTTCTGGTGTGAGATGTTGTTTATTAGACGTTTAATGCGGCCATAGAGTTATTTTCCCTCCCATTTTTGTTTCCTAGTTGTTGTCATTCTATCGTCTATCGTGTTGTCTGTATCGTTTCTGATGGTTGTAATTAGTCCTCGTTCGTGTTTTTTCTATGTAGTCTTCGAGCCGTTGTATCGATGCGTCAACGCTGTCGTCGATACTGGTAAGAGCTCTTCCTCCCTCTTTTCTGGATACACATAGTCTGTCAACGTCGGCTCTGGAGTGTAATGCCTTATGCATGGTCATTAGTTTTCTTGTTCTTTGGTCCATTTGTTTAAGTTCATCTCTGGTCCACTTGAGAAAGGGTTCCGAATATCTAACTAGGGGCACAGCCCAAGTATTTATTCCTTCGATGAGGTTTCTGCTGGAGAGTTTTGTCTCGAGTAGATTTCTCGTTCTCCTGAGATATTCTTTTCATTTGCACTTGTTTGATGGTATCAGCCTCCAAGATACCCAAGAATTTGTTGGTTTCATTTTCTTCGAGCGTTCTAATTTTGTCGTGATTTTGTAGTTCCACTCCGTCAGTCATATGTCGTTTGCCACTTTTCATGACGAGTATGACACATTTTTCTATGCCAAATTTCATTTCTATGTCCTGACTGTATATTCTAACGGCGTGTATGTGAGTTTCCTGTTCTTTTTCATTTTTTGCAAATAATTTAATGTCATCCATATACATTAGGTGGTTGATCTTCTCTTGCGATCTGCTGAGTTGGTATCTGGCAGTGCATTTTCTGAGTATGTGGTCAAGTGGCACCATGGCTATTATGAATAGTAAAGGTGATTGTGCATCTCCTTGAAAAATCCTTCTTTGGATCTTTGTTTCAGCTATACTTCTTCCTACTGCTGTCAGCTCCACTCTCCAAGTTTGCATGGTCTTTTTAATGAAGTTTATGACTTCATGTGATATTTTGTACATTTTGAGACAGTATAGTATCCAGCTTTGTGGGACCATATCATATGCCTTTTTGTAGTCAATCCAGGCCATAGTTAGTTTTTTCCGTCCTGTCTTGCTCCCATTTAGAATGTTTTGATCTATGTAAAGTAACTCTGCCGTGCCTCTGGATCCTTTGCGGCATCCTTTCTGTTCGTCAGGGAACAATCCGCGGCTTGTTAGAAAGTAGTAGATCTTTTCCCTTATTTGTGCTGTTAGTATTTTCCACATCATTGGTAGGCAGGTTATGAGTCTGTAATTGTTTGGAGCAGTTCCTTTGCTAGGGTCCTTTTGGATTAATGTAGTCTTTCCTTTGGTCATCCATTCAGGTACTTGCGCGCCTTGTAAGCATCTGTTCATTTCTAGTGCTAGTCTTCTGTGAATGGAGGTGAATTTATTGAACCAGAAGCCATGTATTCCATCATGGACTGGCGCTTTTAAGTTTGATATTCTTTTTAGTGTTGTTTTGAGTAAGTCGATGTGTATTTCTGTTCTGGGACCTTCTTTAAGTCCCTCTAGTTCTCTTATTATTTTGTTTATCCATTCAGCATTTTCGTTATGTTTCTTTGGTTGCCATATTTTTGTCCAAAATAGTTCGATTTCTTTTATATCCGGTTGTTGGTATGTTTTCATGTCACTCCCTCCCAATTGTTGATAGAATTTTCTTCCGCTGTTTAGGAAAGTCCTGTTTTGTCTGTATTGTTTTAATCTTTGTCGATATCTCTTTAATCTTCCTTCTTTGGCCTGCACTTACTGGTTTATTTCCTCAAGTTGTACTGTTATTTTTCCCTGTGCTGCCTGTTCCTTTTCCCGCTTATTTCAGCGCCTCTCTTTCTTATCATTCGGGCTTGTTTTCGTAGTTTTTTTTTTAATTTGCATTTCCGGTCGAATTTCCCATCCCGGTTTTGACTGTTTCTTTTTGCTTTTTGAGGGGATCCCAATTTTCTCACAATCGAATTTTGCTCCTGCATAGATTAGTTAATTTTACTCGATTATATTATTCGTCGGTATGTAAGGTAGTATGTGATTTATATTATTCGTTTATATCTTAAGTGTCTTCCATTCTATGTTTCTTAATGAAGGTAGAATAGTCTTTTCACTACTCATGATTCTCTTTACATTTTCTAGATTTATCTTTTGTTCTTATGATAGTGTTTCTTCCTGGTTGTTTGGTAGTGTATCGTTTGGGAGTGTGGCGTTTTCATTTGCCGAGGTTTGCTGTTCTTTTTCGTTGTATTGTTTTTGTTTGACACAACTTAATGTGTCTGGTACTGTGTTAGAGGTTTGTTGATGTATTTTTTGGATTTCTAGTAATTCAAGGTCAGAAACCCAGCCCTTCTTAACTATTGTTCTAACTTGATCGGCAAGTCTTTAGCTTGTTGTCTGAAATGTCGAACATTCTTGCCAGATCTCTATCATTCTTTTCCTGTATCTTCTTTGTGAAGGGTTGCTCCTAAAATAGCATTCTAGTGCGAGGTTGATTCTCTTCCCTAGTCCATATTCTGCGTTTAGGTCTCTGATCGTTGTGATTTGTTACGTCGTCGTTTATGTACCTGAAAAAAGAGCAGCCAATTATTATTATTATTATTATTATTATTATTATTATTAAATAAAGTCAGAGGGTAATACTAAATTGCATCATTTTATATTTATAGATTTGTTTTCATTGGGAAATAAATTAAAATCATTTTTATCTTTTGAAAGAGAATTTATATTAGCTTTTCTGTGCTCGGGGCGATTCCTCTAGGAATTGGTTGGTCTAATTTTCTTGTCTAATGAGAAAGAAATTATAAAGTAATTTCCTTTCAGTTGAAAACTTTAATCACGAAAACTCTGTGTGTGTGTGTGTGTGTGTGTGTGTGTGTGTGTGTGTGTGTGTGTGTGTGTGTGTGTGTGTGTGAGAGAGAGAGAGAGAGAGGGGGAGGGAGAGAGAGAATAAAGATATCTGAAAGACACCTCCACATGTAAGAAATCTACAAGTGCTTCGTTTCATCAGAATGAAATCTTAATGATTACATTTTTCTGCTGCTGATGCTACTACTGCTGAATTATTGTGATGATATTTCGATGGCAACATCGATGATGAGACAAATTCTTTGTTTTCTGAAATCATCAAGGTCAGAAAATATTTCGCACAGGATAATTTATTAATACCTCAGCGTCAAAGTTGAACTTTTTCTATATACATAATTCATATTGTTACATTATGTCATACGGATGGGTATATATTATGCTGTTTAAGATTGTTTAAAATTGGGTTTTCTTTGATACTCTCTGTTTGAAATAAAGAAAATAAATATTATTTTAGTTTGAAATGAAAAGAAAAACCAGTCCTCGTGGTAAAGAATTAATTGAATGAATAAATGATTAAATAAATGACCCGGTCAACTAAATCACACAGATAAAGAATCTAAGTGTTGGTCAGATAGAGATGATATTTGAGACAAACTATTAACCTACCTCTCAGGGGGTGGTCTTTATAGATATAGAACGATTTTTTAAAATTAAGTCAAAGGACCTTAAATCTTGGTCAGCGAAAAATGATGCACTTGAACCAAAGTTTTAAAAAATAATACGTTTAATACCTGAAGAAAAATAGTCCGGTGAAAAATGGAACAGGGTGGCGAAGAAAAGAACAGGCACAATTAAGGAAAGATTATATTTAATTACTTTTAGGGTTTCCCGAGCTGGATATAAATTCAGGAATTAATCTCGATGTATTCAGAGTGTGATTGATCTCCCAATTGAAAAGATCGTTTTTTAGCTCAGGGACGAGTTCCGAGAATTTTTTTGTTAACCAATCTAAATAACTTCAAGTCATTTAATCACTGTTGAATATAAATCAAATGTAATCAAATATGATAAATTTAATTAGAGAGGGACTTATAACACAAATAGATAATTTGCAAGTAAATGGTTTGCAAGTGGAACATGCAATACTATTCTTGATGGCAACGAATGACAATGAAAATTGTGCAAGTAATATTCTCGGATTTTCTTGATGTTTTTGTCTGAAGTTGGGCATAATATTTATGCAGGCATCTTTTTTTGTAAACTTATATGGCAAAAGCTTTAGTAATGAAATGCATCGGATATGCAACATTTGAACTATCTCACAAGCTAGAAAAATCCATTGGAGATCGTTTGGCCAGTTTGCTCGGAAACAATTTTCTGTAAAATGTAAATTTTCTTCTAAACCAAAGATCTTAGGATTTTATTCATGTTATAATATGAATAAAATCCTAAGATCTTTGGTTTACAAGAAAACATTACGCCCAGAACGGATATTATAATGAATTATTTATAACTAAAGATTTCTGCATTGAAATCCTGGAACAAAAAATAAAATAGCATAAATATATAATGCATGTACTCACTTTTGGACTGCAACATATCGATATTTTAATGATATGAATTAAATTCTGTAGAGTTTGGTAAGCAATATCTAATGTAATATTTTTATTGTATAATATTCCGTAAGATATAATAAGCTCCTGGTATTTCTGGTTTCAAAGAAAATTAATTTTTGTAGAAAATTGTTACGGTTGTAGTTGTTTATGGATCATACTCTACATATTTCTTAAGGTACGTTTATGATATTCCTGACAATAGAGCATGGTTTTAATGTGACTCCTCTGGAGAGGTAAAGTATAGGTTCTCAAACGAACAGTTGTAGCAAGTTAGAAAGTGAAGTAACTCTATTTTGTTATAGCGGTCCTAAAGAGATTTAGCTATATGAAACATTATCGGAGTATGAAACCATAGAAGTCTTGTAAGGGGAGTATCTTCTCCATATTGGTCATCAAGATAACCATCATCATCATCATCATCATGGATACAATCATCAGAATATAAAATCATTAGAGTGTCGGAGAGGACTTTCTCATAGGGATCATCTCATCAGTAAATCACAATAGAGGCTTCATGAGCAATTCATGAGAACACATTATTCTGTCGTTGGAGATGTTTCTTCAGTATTGTACTTATGGCTATTATTCTTCAGAGAAATCATTTGAAAAAAAGTTCCTGTGGCTTTAAACATTGAGTCCTCTTTCAACAAATCAAATTTCTAAAAGAACTGAACTACTTACACTCATATATGGTCTATGTAAAAAAGAAAAAGACCCAAACTTTCGTCTTGCACGTTCCTAAGATTCTCTTCCTGATCTTTCCTGTTCCCTGTGAGAACTTACCTTTTTATCATAATCTTTTTAATCGAAATAAATCTCCAACTTTCTAAGCATGTGATATTTCTCACCCATTTTTAGTGCAACTCTTTTACAAAACCCTATTTCATCTTGGTATACTGAAAGGGAATGATCCAAGACCTCTCGCTTGTCAATTAAAGTTTGAGGCGTTTGTCCTGGGGTCATGTACCTGGTCCAAACTTCTACACTAGTTCCCCTTATACTGGATCTTGTATCCCAGATAGAAAACGAACTAAACAGAACTTCACCGGACTCGATCGAGTCGTGGCGGTGGCTGGCCAAACTATGTCACTCACAGAAAGCGGAAAGGATGTTTTCTTTCTCTCTCTCTCGCGTTCTCTCTCTCTCTTTCTCTCCCTCTCTCTTGCGTTCCCTTTCTTTTGCGTTCTCCCCCTCCCCCTCTCTATCTCTCTTTCTCTATCTATCTAGCTAGCTAGCTAGCTGTCTATCCCCTCGGTAACTAGAGACATATGGTATTGCTAGAGAACGATACTTGAAAAGCTGATTCATATTAGAACGAAAAATCCGCCCAGCACATTATGTCCGTTATCGGTCTCCACCTATTTTCATGGCTTCAACGAGTGAAAGTAGGATTAAAATAAAAAATCGTCTTGAGTTCTTATGTTCCTCCTCGTTCATCAAACGACCAGCCATTACTGACACATTTAGTCGTCGAGGACTATGCTACAAAATACTGGGACTAACGAATTTCCGGCGAATACTACAGGAACGTAAATGCGGTTTCTTTCAGTTTTTTTTTTATTCTTGTTGGTCCCTTTCATGGCAAAGTTAGGAAAACGTCTACCTAATTAACTGCTTGATTCCCGAAATGTTTACTTTGTCACGTGATTAATCACAGTCAATGTCTTTATTCTATCCCATCAATGAACATGAAAGATATGTCATTCGACCATGTTAATCTATGACAAGACATGTTGTTGAGTGCATTATAAAAGAGACCACTCGTATAGTTATGTAAACACTTATCTGCAAGATATGAATTTTGTATTTGTGACAGGAGAATTTTTTTGTGGAAAAAATGATTGTATATCTTAACTTGTGTGTGTAATCTTCGTCTAAGATTTTCAGAAAGTTTCTAGATGCAAAAATATATTTAACTAAAGCTGGTAAGTACACCAAGTGAAACATGAAATAAATCTATGGAAGCTTAACAATATCAGAATGCTAGACAAGCTTGGATAATATGATTACAATTATATTTTTATCATAAAAAGAAATGTTTGTTTGCTTATCATCTACGTTCTATCTTGAATAAACCTTATTTCAGGCTTTTTTCTCTGAACGAAATTTTTTGTGATTTTTTCTTGTTTGACCTTGACTATCTACTTGACAAGTGCTGGATTTAAAGGAAGACGATTGTATTGAATATCGGAAATAAATAACGATAAATGACAAAAGTTTCCAGAAAAATTGCTTCAAACTGGTCTATCCAAATGATTCATTTTGACAAATGATTGGATGGACAACATATCAATAGGAATGAGAGTAGTCACTTGGTTGTCAATGTCGGAGATAAAGAAACAGATAAGGACTCGAACAGTTATTGTTGAAGAGTAGGTTATTGATTTTATCCAGTTTTTTTTTCTTTTTTTAATTACAGAGTCAGTGTATTGTTGGCTTCTTTGAAAGAGAGATAAGTTCCATCTGGAAAACTGTGAAAAGAGTGATTATTAAGCAAATCTTTGGATGTGGGAAAAAAAAATTTCTTGTTGGGGGGAGAATTATAATGAAAAAAAATAATACAATTCGACCATTTCATTGTTCAACTTTTTCATATATATATATATATATATATATATATATATATATATAGGTGTGTGTATGTCTGTGTCTTTCCATGCTCTTGCTCATATTTCCCTTTTATGCTAATGGTGACTTTATGCACCTCTTATTTATTATATATTCACTGTTTAAGGAACACATTTCTTTGTTACGGTGGTTATATCCCAACTCGTTAGTGCTGTTTGTTCTTATTGTGCTTTAAGAGTATTAGCATTGTGGGTGGATGTTACCGTTTGCATATTTTCGTTAGATCATCAAAGTTAAGCAGCGATGGGTTTGCTCAATACTTAGATAGGCGATATAAGAAATTGATCTTTTTGTCCTCTTTTTATACAAAACCACCTTAATCTATAAAGTTTACACGTTTGTTTACACGTTTGTTTGTTTTTTTTAACTTAAAAACATTTACTGGAAATGGAGACAGTTAAATTAGTATACTGAACATATGCTTCAGATAAATGTGGTAACTGGCACATAAAATGTCTTGGGTATTCTTTTAGCCGTGCAATGTGTTGAAGGAAAAAATATAACAAAAATATTTAGTGATTAATAGTTAAGGGGACATAAATGTGATTATCCGTGTAAATAGATTAATAACAAAAATGTGATAGAGAGGAGGTATCATTTGTCATGGTTAATAATCATTGATTTATGATTTAAAAAATATCATAAATCAAGGATTTAGACTATCCTGTTTATGAATATTCATTTTTAAAATATAACATGAATGATAAGTGAATTATTTTTATTCAACTTTCATCAAAGAAGAAAACCAATTGTTCTACATTATCTTTCACTTGTACTGAAATGCCTTCATTTTTTATATAAAGTTCCTAAAAAGACAGCCTATTTTGCAACATGATTATAAGTTCATCTTTAAATTCATTTATTTTCTATAAAAATATTTGCAAAGTAAAAATCATGTAATCTTTATAAATTATGCTGATTAGATTTTGGACTCTTTGGAAAAAAAGATCATATTTTTCTTTATTTGTATTCTTAGTCTCAAATATTTTTGCATACATGAAAACTTCTGTGTATTAATCATGAGTCTATGTAAATAGTGTTTTACGTATGTAAGTAAATTGCATCCGGCAGTGACGAAGTATGAAGTATTCCATTTGTTGCCATTGCTTCGAGTCCGTACTGACCCAGAGAGTTAGTACCTGTAAAGATCCCATCTATAAGTCAAATAGATCTATTTGATATTATGAAGTGTTCACTCGTTTAAAATGATTGTGAAGATATAATTTTGCATCGAATATACCTGAAGACCATTATTGTAAAGCTGACTTCCACATAAAATAATTCAATAAGGATTGAAATGAAGTAAAATCAACCAATTAACCAACCAACCAACCAATCAAACAAATGTAAACAACGTAAACAAAAATTAAACAACTGTTACAAATATGTAAACTTATTTACAAGTTTTTCTAATGATTTGCGGGAAATATAAAATGCATTAAAAATTTCCCTTCAAAATATTTCTAAAATTGAATACCTCTAATCACTCAAATTGTTCGACAATTTCAAAGGGCGTCTTTTTCATTATTATCGAAGTTGTAAAGGAAAAAAATGCGTCGAAAGATTTCTATTCATTTCAAAAGTACATATGCCACTTTTTAAAATCAAAACCCAGTGACGCCTTACACTTGTATTTGCATTGAATAAAAAGAATAACGAATAAAATGTTCGAGAAAATATGGAATAAAAGGAAAATAGTTTGGGAAATAAGCAAATAAAGAAAAGATGTCAACAAAATTGAATATCCAATGAAGAAAAAATATAAATGAATAATATTCAATAAAAATGACCTGAAAGGAAAGAGATAATTTTAAATAATCCACTCTTTTTTGTTTTTACTTATGCAGGGATGAAAATAAGCAAAAATAAATGAATTGCAACTAATAACAAAATAATGGTAACTATACACACACTTAAGCCATGGCGTTCCCATTATAACAGATCTTTATATTTTGGCAGGAATATACGAGAACTTAGATGATCTTAAAAACGACGGTCAGCGCGAACAGAGGCCCCATTCAAATATCATTCCGTTTGAAATTGGATTGAAAACTGCTTTATTCTCTAAGCTGGTGAATTTCCTAAACATTTCTCTAGTAATAATCTCGCTATAATGTGTTGTTTTTGTTTTTTTTTTTTTTGTTTTGTTTTTTTGCTGGATTATGGGTATATAGTTAGAATCTCATAGTTTTATGGTAGGAGATGATTTTTTGATTAAAAAATATTGTTCACGAAAAGATGGATAATTGCTGTGTTCCATTTTAAAATGTTTGTTCTTCCGAATTAAATCTCATTCATTTATTGCTAATACTACAAAATCGTCAGCATGCCAAAGTGCTATTATTTTGAAAATCCCCTTACTGCATTGAAAAATGTTTTGAGATATCGGTTCCTACTTCCTTGTCTTTTTCATATTTATGAAGAGAAATGCTGTTATTCAGTGTCTGTCTACTTCTTATATGATTTCCCCAACAATTTGTACATTCAATTACAGAGATAATTATTTTAGAATTATATGTCAAGTTTCTAATTATTTTGATAGAAACCGTAGATTTCTTGAAAAAGTATAACTTTCTTTCCATAATTATGTTACAAATATTGCACTTCTTGTTTACATATTGAAACTCCTAGCATATTAAAATCCTCAAATATGACCGATGTTAATCTTTTTTAAGTTCTTAGGTTGACGTTTACTTTTAATTAATTTTGTATTCTAATATGATTAGAGACTCCGGTTGATTGCTTTAGTAATAAGTTGTTTCCTAGCGCAAACGGGGAAAAGAAAGGAACATATAAGAAAAAGAGGACAGAGGCAAGCAAAGAAACAGAGAGAGAGAGAGAGAGAGAGAGAGAGGCTATGAGGGAGAAACGATTAGTAACGGACGTCCAGTTAAAAATTGAAATGTATTTCCAAAAAGTCGATGACAAGTTCTGATTAGCTGGAAGAAATTCAAACGGAGAAGCCATCAGAGGGAACGCAAGATGGAAAAGAGAAAAATAATTAGTTGAACACTAGCCACGACGATGTGAAGACGGCCGAAATTTGCAGCACCCATTTTGGGTTAGCTTCGAAAAGGGGTCTCACGCCTGTCACGAAGATGTGAAGATGGGACTCGGAACAAGCACGTGCGAGAACTACAACAGAACACGAGAAATATAATATCAAGGTCTCTCTCTCTCTCTCTCTCTCTCTCTCTCTCTCTCTCTCTCTCTCTCTCTCTCTCTCTCTCTCCACGATGCTTTATTTCTCTCTGTCTTGGTGAAGTACTCAACTGATTTTTCATATGCTGTTTCTTTCTTCTTAACGAGTACTAAGAGCCGTAGTAGCGAATTAACGAACCAAGACGGTGTTTTGGTATGTTCTTCACTTCTTTTCATTACGATGGAGGTTACAATGAGACCCGAATGACCCTTAAGGCGTGCTACTACGCTAATAGACTTGTTAGAACCGTGGTGGTACAAACGTCTATTTGAGAACAGTAACTTTACAACTTTCTATTTGTGCTGTGTAATGTTACAAACTTATGTTTGTGCCGTGGTAGTGTTACAACCTTCTATTTGGTGTCGTAATGGTACAGTATTATTAAGTCCTTTTTCATTCTATCATCTAAGTTTATCTGAATTTCGAAGTTTCAAAAAATAGTTTGGGATTGGGCTTGTTGTAAGTGGTTTTATTTGGTTTCTTTGTTTTAACAGCATATCAACCTTCATACCCAAACTCTCCTTGAAGAAGAACAGTATTGGCACTATTAAATAAATAGCTCGGAAGATAAGAGTTCATACCTTTCTCTAATAGTTCGAAAATAAACATAATAGTGAAATTGGGGTTCGAACTCGTTTACAACAATGTCGCAGTCCAGCACGCTACTCTTGTAGGTGGAGACTAGTGAGAGACAAGTGAGAGATTCGTCTTTGTTGTATTCTTCAGTGTTTTATTATCATGTTATTGTACTTTTCGTTCAATTCAATTGACCTTTGATTATTAGTTGATCCAGAGGAACCACTTTTGGGAGAGGATTTGATGTAATTCTGAAATTCAAAATCGGTTTGGCTGACTCTGCTTTACTTCTCGAGAAATATTATGTAAACTTGCACCTGTAAATCACTCCAGGTGTTCATCTTCGAAGAGTCATATTATCCGTCTTAGACATGACACTAAACTGCATTCGGAGGTAAAACTCCAGTTTTGAAGTGTATGCAGTCACCCATGCATTACCATTCCGTCTGGGTTCATTCTAGTCCAGAGTGGTAGCACTAGCTAGGGTCCCATCTATGGGTCAAAAATTTTGTGTAATTGTACCTGGTATCCATGTGGCTGATAGAGAGATGGTCTTTAGATATGTGGGCTCGCTATGAATATACTAAAGAATAAAAAATCTCGGAGAAAGGTAACATTTGATAAGGTATAAAGTTCTGGCTGCTTCCTTCAGTATGGGTTACGCTCATTTTAATGATTAAACCAATACGACAAAAATATCTTCCCTGTTTTGATGGGTGGATACGTTGTTGTAGCGAGCTTCAAAAGACTTCTGCTTTGGATTACTGAGTCGTCCTCTTTGTCGGCTGTCAAGACAGATACGAAGGAAACAATTATCATTTAGAGGAAACTGAAATCTGTTGGAGAGGTATATGACCCCTTTTAGTATCAGCTACTGAAAGCCCAGTAAGGCGCACTTAATGTAACGGTTATTGTCGTAGCGAATGGAATCGGTGACTTGAAGCTGATTGAGTTTAATTTTGTACTATTGTATTTGGGAAAGACATGAATCCATATGTTTTCCTCCAGGCTTGAGTAAATTGTAAGACAGACTGGATTCTTTAGCCTTGGTAAAGAAATCAATCTAGAAGAACAAAAACTCTTAATTCAAGTGATCTTGTGTTACATCTTGCTCGTGGCGGAGGAGTTCCGTAAATGCAAATTACTGAAAGAGAAAAAAGACGTTATCCTGAAGCACAGGGTCCTAATTGGCTTCTTGTTGATTATTTATTATTTAGCGCAGGCAGACGTTCGGCCTAAGTAAATACTTTGTTGGCAATATGAATAAAAAGGTAGAAAATATGTTGATGAAATAAAAAAATAGGGAGGAATAGATAATACAAGTGTGTGTGTGTGTGTGTGTGTGTGTGTGTGTGTGTGTGTGTGTGTGTGTGTGTGTGCATATATAGATATTTATATATAATATAACACAATATGTAATATTGTAGCATAGGACCAAAAAAATTAAAACGTTGTGTCAAAAAGAAATGAATTCACAGAAAAGAAACACTAAAAACTTGAATCTCTTTTATTCTTGGGGATTACAGCGGACTGTTGTTAAAAAAGTTCGTTCAATAGCGTTCTTCCTCGCCTTTTCTCTTCTTTTTTTTTGTCGCTATCAAACGTCTTCTTTCTGTATCACTCTTTCTCTCCGTGCATTTCAGCAAGCGTATGTAGAAAAGGTTCACCTTCCTCTTCTTGGCGATGACGGCGGCGTTGTTATCGTCGGCCTGTTGATACTTATCATATCAGTCTGATCGCTATGACTGGCTGGCTTATGACATGGGTCGGGCGGCGTGCACCTCTGTCGAAACCTGTTTGAAAACCTGTCTTGAACTGCCAAAATCCTGCTACTTGATTTTCTTATATAGCAATTTGATGGAATCAATTCGAAGATTCCCGAAGGTTCGATGATCACCAGTGGAACAGTAGTGCAACACGTGAAAGTTCACGCGTAATTATATATAAAATCACGCTTAAACTGTACAGGTCACTCTGCCTGCACGAGTGAGGTTCGTGACATTTTTGATCGTCAGACCTTTGTACCCAATGACTGATCACAGCTCATGTGCTCGAATGTTCTTTAACCTTGAGACCGCTGCAATTTAATGACGGCGCCCGTCCGTAATATTACAATATGTCGCATATCAGATAATTTTGAGCATCTCTAATTTTTGTTAGGTAGACCAACTTTCAACCCACAACTTGGCATCATTTTCCGTTTTAAAATATTTTGAAAATTATTTTACCGTTATTTACGACTCAAAGAGCCTCTTAAAACTTCGCAAGAACCACGAATAGATTTTATATAGAGATATAGTTGATCTCAAACAAACGAAAGCTACTACATAATGCCTTATAATTCCCAAGCTGACGTGGTTCGCTTGCTGGCTGAGCGGTATGATACTAAGTCTAACATAAGGTTGGGCTGGTTTCGATCCCACCTTCAAGGGTCCTATGTGTCTAGCCACACTGAAGAGTTATGATACAACGAAACAGTCTGTCTGTGGATGACTATATATATATATATACACTGACTTTATGGTTAATCGTTTTAGAGCGTTTTCAGGGTAACTTTGTGGTGATAATTCCGAATGTGGCATCGATTTTAGTAGAATAGCTCCAGTCTTTTGTTAGAAAATCAGTTTTCTTTTGCGGAAATGATTTTCATATATTTGGACATTTGCTGGACTTAGTTTTTCGTTGATTTTTATCTGAAAATTTCAGAAACTTACAGTAAAGAAAATCAAAAAACTTAACTCATAAAGTGTACCAAAAATCCCATGAAAACTTTCAAATCATTCAGACGGTGATGGAGCTAAATCATCATTTGAAGGTTATTTATTATATAGAAAACTAGAGCCAATTCGGAAAAATGTCATTTTAATATTGAGCGCCCTAGAAATACCATAAATTGTTTCAAACATAATTAATAATTCCAGAACGAGATGTTTTCTGCTCTCGTTAATGAATGCAGACCGAAAAGTATTTTCTTTTATTCTAAGTTGCCTGATCTTTATTGTTTTAAAAGAAAACGTAACGACAATCTCAAATATAGAATTCAATATTTTGTTCCAAACAAGACAATGTTTTCTGAATGTTTATAACTAAAGTCTATGCCACTTAATCTCTTCAGTACATTTTGAATGAAACCAACGTCAGTACAAGGCCACATAAAACAGAAAGCAAACTACCAAACAATGACTTGTATGACAAACATCAGAACCATTGTTCAAAAAAGATTATCTGTTAGACTAAGGCAATTTTGGAGCGAGTTTTAATAAAAAGCAATATAAGATTATAAAAATCCAATGGTACGTGCAAAATTTTAGAATGAAAAAAGAAAAAAAAAGTTTCTTATTCTCTCTTTTTCTTTTTTTCTTCTTAATCGTCAACTAACTTGTTTTTATTCCTCGTTACTGCTAGCTGAGTTTCTCTGACGAGACGTGACCGAAAAAAGGGTCATTTTTTGAACTCACAATTTATGCTCTTCTTAAAGTTATTCTATAATATAAGAAAGAATAAGATCGGTGATTTAGTAGTAGTATTTTGTCCTATGATACCATGGTCCTGGACTCAGGTTTAAGCAAGGTTTTACAGAGGACCGACGGTTACCCTTGCAACAAGTCTTTCATCTCCATGCTATCAATGTTCTTCAAGAGAAATGGACCCACCTTAGAATCCAGGGTAGCTCGAATGATATTGAAGACATAATTTAACTTCCTTGAGAACTCTAGCTCCCGTTTACAATTAGGAATTATTCTTTGACAATATAAGTTCTTTAAAAAGACTTTTACCAATACCTGGAAGATCTGTGGGGTATCGTTATTAGTTATGTTGCTCCCACAATTTGTGGTGGCTTATTATTGAAAGGCAAATGATATAAATGACACGGACAAAAGAAAATTCACAACAAAGCAATACCAACAAAAATACATTTATATATCAACAAGTACATCACCGGACATTGGTATGATGGTTAGAGTATTCGCCAAAGGCCCGGTAGACCTGGGGTCAATCCCAGGTCGAGTCATACCAAAGACTCAAAAATGGTACTTGATGCTTCCTTGCTTTAGCACTCAGCATTATAAGGTAGGGAGCCTTCGGGTCACCCTCAACTATATTCGCTTTCACTTTACATTGTAAAAAATATTTAAAATGTTCAAAATATAGTTCGTCAAATATTCGTGTGTGTGTGGGGGCAGTTATTATTTAGGTGTATGCTAATAGACTAAATAATAATGGTGTCCTATAGGTTGTATGTGCATGTTGCTAAAGTATTTTACACAAGAGTACTAATACACCGACCCTTTATCTCTTTCTGGTTTTGACGAAGAGTCTGAGATTGTATGAAGGCTTTCGGCAGATAGGCAGAGCATGAGAAGAAAGAACTCGCATACCATACACGTGCCCATTATATGTTTCTGAAGCTACGTGTTGCTAGTCGGGATTCAAAATGTAAGAGAGAATGAGAGCTGTCTCTGGAAGTAAAAATTTAAGAGAACGAGTTGTCGGAAGTCTGGAGTATATATAGTTGAATCGTGTCATATGATCTGTTCCAAACACCCCATTTATTTTGCGCGGGACAAAATCAAAAGAGCGGACGTAGTTGGGAGCATAAATCACGTGACTTCCCGAAACTAATTAGTTTACCGATGTCTAACGTCTTAGTTTCAGGAACAAGTCAATCAGTATTCTAATTTCTAGAATTTTTTATATCACGGACATTTAAAAAATATAGGAGTGTAAATCTTATAAATCTCAAAATAAAAACCATTATTTCCTTAGAAATTCGAAAAAACGTTAATTTCATGAACTTTCAGATTTTAAGATAATATCAACAAATAAACAAACGATTTTTTAAATAATACATTATTATGTCCTGCTGTTATAGACTGCCCCGTTACTTCTCTTCCATCTTATGTCCATACACTTTGCAAGTACACTTGATCTTTGTAATTTGGAGTTAAAAGAGATCCAATCTACCCATTTAATCATACCAAATTTCACATACATTGTTATATTTTTTAAAATTAGCTGCGTACGCAGAAAATTATAGGCCGTCGGGTACAATGTTTAATTGATCGCTTATTGATACATGCTTAAATTGGAAAGGACAAAAAATGTCTTAACTGATTTTATATTGTTATCAAATTGTATCGAAATAAGGAGATATAGAATGATTCTAGAAAAGCAAGAAAAATCGTCTTTTCTCCCGTTTCATTATTTTCTAATTGACCGAATGTTTATACTAATATTCCTTAGAAATATCCGATACATATATATTAATGAATATAAGTTGAAACGACGCCGAAAAAGCACGTTTCATGCAGTCAAATTAGAAGATCTCAACTCGAGTAATCTATCCAAAACGCTGATCAGAAAGTCGTTTTATTTTGTCCAAAAGAAATAAAATGATTTTAAACGTAAAATTTTCTTAGCAAATTTATCATTGTGGAGGAGCAATTGCCGCGACCTGCCCACAAACATAAACAGATCGGATTGCTCGCTCGCCCTAGAAAAATTACATCCGGGTACGGCCGGAAATGACGAAGCCCTTTTCGACCCTAACCTGCTGTTACGGCTAAGAAAAGGGAATCAATAACATTTACCAGCATTTACAAAACACTTCTGCTAGAAATAACTCTATAAAATTGGAATTAATTATCTTCGCTAGCCTATATCAGGTTAAGAATGACTTATTTTCTACGTCCATTTTTTATAGAAGAACTTTCTATTTACATGGCGCGGCAGAGTGAAATTCGTTCCCTTTATATAAAAAAAGGTCTCGGCGGCGAGAAATTCGGAAGTCTCACGACGCTCTCAGGATCTGCTCTCAGGCAGCTAGCTCCGAAAGGCTGAATACTACATCATGTGGTTGCATTCGCCTTTCCCATCACATTGATATGCACAAAAGGTACTTTTAAGGACCATTAGAGGTCTCCTTCTGCGGGTTGGGGTATTTCTGACGGTCCTTACCGACCAGTCGAAGTAGACGGCCCGGAGGCAAACACGTAGAGGACTTTAAGCCCATCCGGTCCTAACATTTCGATCGGTTCCGCTCGTCCGTTTGGCTGTACAGCGCTAAAGGTACGGGTTAGCCTTTTCCTACTGCTTCGCTATTTGCGCAGCGCTAAGATTATGCCAATCTTAGCCGCGGCCTCCTGGCCTGTTTGCTCGACAATGCAGAGCTTTGGCACCGCTAAGCCATAGCTACCGTCCCGATACGTCTGCACAGCTTTGGTGCGGCAAAGCCATAGCTACCGTCTCCGAATCGTCCGCACAGCTTTGGTGCGACACAGCCATAGCTACCGTCTCGACTCGTCCGCACAGCTTTGGTGTGGCAAAGCCATAGCTACCGTCAACGATACTCCCGCACAACTTTGGCACGGAGAAGCCTTGGCTACTGCCAACGATATGCCCGCACAGCTGTGGGCACGGAAAAGCCCTACCTTCACCAATTCGGTCGCTCGACTTCGTATGTGCTAAGGCTTGGCAAACCTTAGCTACGGTTTCCCCGTCCCTTCACTTGGTCCGGAGTACTAAGACACGACTCAGTCTTAGCCGCCAGCTCGCTCGACTCTACACGACCAAGCTGCCAACACCGACTTCGACCACGATGCTCCAGCAATGCAGCATCCAGTCCACGTACGACTCGCTGTTACGGACTGCTCTAGCATTACAACAACTAGCCCTCGTAAGACTCGTTTTACGGGCTAGCAACCAGATCGACACCCCCCGGTTGACCAACATACTGTCAAAATCGGGACATCGATTTACCAACCACGACCGACCTCAGCTACCCGCAACGATCGTCCAGCTGCATTCAACAACTCGACCGACCTCAGCTTCCCGCATCAAACATCTAGCTATATCTCCCCGACTCGACCTACGCCAGCTACCCTCATCGAACATCTTACTGCGCACATCGACGACTCGACCATTCCAACTATCGACATCACCCATCTAGCTGAAGACTAAAATACAACCGCCACGGACTTTATACACACGTTTGTAATTCCGATAATAAATGGTCATCTTTGTTGTATTTGTTCCCTCGCTTTTGTTTCCTTCATTGTCTTTGGCTGTCATTACTCGCACGCATTAAACTTTAAACATTTGCGGGGTCGACATGCTTATCGGCTCCGCAACACAATCAGATTATTGTTTCATACACTGAATAATAACAAGTGTGAAAGTTTTAGAGATTTTGAAAGACTGGGGACTTGAGAAATAGTCCTTCGTCCTGATAAATAAGTTTATTTTCGTTTTCACTTACCGAGGCTAAATTTTCCAATGGTTACGTAATTAACTTCATTTTAGAATCGAGTTTAACTTATATTAAATTTTCTACTTTGTACGAAATATATGTTGGACAAATTCTTACACATCAAGGATAGATAGATAGATAGATAGGAATAACCAACTGGATACATAATTTGAAATTCGAAGCTACAATGTAATTGTTCCAGGGTTTAATCATTTCAACGTTTTTGTTATTTTTTTGTTTTGTTTTGTTTCACAACAAAGTTTCTCCAAATTGATTCTTTGACCTTTTTTGTTGTCATTATTCCAGGTTGATATCATCACTGTTGCCGTTATGAGAATGTTTGTGCTGACAAATTCTTCAGCCTTCCTCATTGGGAAACATTCTAAAATGTGTTACAGACATCTTTCCCAGAGTTATTCGACCTGAGTTTTTTTTTTTTTTATCTATTCAATTTAGTAATTTGATTTGTAAAAGCATAAAGAGAATAGAAATATCGATAACGAACATTGTGTGACATGATTCTGGTTTATTTCTTAAAAAGGAAAAAAACGCTTGGCTACTCAGAATTTTATTCGAGAGTTTCTGGGAAGATGGTAGTTAATACGATGGCCACAAAAGATTAAATAAGAATGCTTTCAACCACTACTAATACTACTACTAATAATACTTCTACTACTACTACTACTACTACTACAGCTGCTGCTGAAGCTGCTCCAGATACTGCTTCGTCTACCCTTAGTCTATCCACGGTTGGATTTTATCGGATCACTTTCGTAATACTTGAATAGTTTCTACCCATAAGATATAAAACTTTTTTCTTGCAAAAGTTTCTGGAAAAAGTATTAGATTTCTTTATACACTGCACATATTAATGTGTATTCTAGACTTCTTGATGCGATGGGGCCGTTGATTTTCTAATTAGAGTAACATAATACTTTTTTTATTGACATAACAAAAATACCGAGTTTCTTTACTCAATTGTTTGCTGAAAACTGTGTATCTTTGACTTTATCTTTCTTATCATAATGGACAGTGAAGCTGGGGAATTTATCCTGGTCAATAAACTAGTAATTGTTGATTAGGGTAAAGGCGCACAGAAAGCATTAGTTCTTCTCAGATCAATGAAGTTAAAGAGCAATAAGACTGTTCTATTCTGAAATAGGTGATCATTACAGTACTATAAGCAATCTGAGACTCGCATGCCAGACTGTGCAAATCTTCTTAATTCGGAACACACTATTATTCATTTTTGGCGTTCATTTTCCGAAGTCATGTGTTTTCTGATCTTTTACTGGATGTCACTTGTGATAGTGAGTCACATATTATGAATAAATTGTTTCTTATGTTGCTATGTATATGTGAACGATGGAAGGAAATATGAGAACGATAGAAGGAAATGATTGATTAAACTGAACTGTTTCTGTAATTCGGGGTACTTTAACAACATTAAATGGGAAGGTTTCAGTTCGGGAGTTGTTGAAAGGGTAGAGTACCTCTTTGTGGCAAATTACTCCCGAATCTAATCTGACCCGAAGTGGTAATATATGGGTCAAATGAATCTGTTTAAATTCTTTTAGTATCGGATAATAATTTTTATAAGAATAACTCTTTAAAAAATGTATAAGGATAGTAAAATTATTGCAATGACTACAATCAAACCTTTTCAGAAGAATCAAAATTTAGCGTTAAATAACACATGAAGAGTTGATATAATATTGAATCAAACCAGTCCTTTCCTTAACTCTTTCGTAACTGTGTGCGATTTCACTTAAATTCCTTGCGCCGTGCAGTGAACAAATGTAACAGGATTTCAACGGCGTTCCGTTTGCTATTTTCACCAATAGACTATTTTTGAGATATTTTTTATTCGTATTGTTTGTCATGGAAACTTACAAAGGTTAATCATGTCACTCAATTTTCTGTGAGAAATCCATGATTCAGTTTTAAGGATTGTAAAAATGAAAAATGACTATCTTTGCGAATACGCTTTCAAACTGAATACAAACAGTACATAGGTTAAAAATAGAAAATGGAAAGAAAATAGAAAACAGAAAATATACTACTTTTATTGAGAAAAATGTTATTTTTATTGTTCTAATCCAGTTCATAACATTTATCTAAAGGTTTTAAAGTAACGTTTTTGGAACAGTTGCTTAGGGGTGGGGACTGAAAGTGCTTAATACGGCAATGAGAGGGTTAACCATGATTTTAAAGATCAGATATGATAGTGAAATATTACTCAAAGACTTTTGCAAATGATTGCTGCTGGTTTTGATCAGCATGTTTTTGAAAGTTCGAAACCATTCAAGCTAATTTTCATTAAACTGACTGAAGTATATGTTTCAGTTGTGCTTTTAAAAACGTATCTAAAACCTCCACACTTTATCCCATTCTCTCTCGAAGGCTATCCTGTTCATTCCAGAAAAAATGACCAAAGGAAAAAAGACATTAACAAAAAAGTACCAAGTGTCTGGAATATTAAGATCGACAAGAATTCTTCAGAAAGTTACTGGCAAAAAAGCCACCAGTAAATTGAAAAATATCTAAAACCTTTGTCAGTATGGGAGAGTATTCTTTCAGTGTGGTTTAGCCTACGCTGACTATAACCTCAGCAGAGGACTTACACCTCCTTCACAGGGATGCCGTGGATATTACAACAAACTACATCTAGTGTTAAGGTCCAGTTCTAGATCTCTTGGGAGTGTGGAGTACTCCTTCGTCAGCATTACTCTCAGATCCACTCTGTTTCGGAACGGTAATAATTGTTGGGATCCCATCTGCTCAGGTAGATCTTTTCAGAAATCATTAGTATTAAATTAAAATACTTGAAACTATATTACTGTGGAAACAAAATATTTTTATCAAATAGGAACTATTGAACTGTTGAATATTTAATATCATATATGAATATTTTAAATATATAACTCTGTGCAAACAAATGATCATACAAATAAAAAATGTAATTTTTTTAAAAAATGTAATGGAACCCTTTAAATTATCATCATCATCATATCGCGCTGGTAGCACGGATATCCTTGACCCTCTCTCGCCACTCCTCCCTATCGTTCATCGCCCTAGGTAGGTCTTCAGGACAACATCCTGTATCCTCACATAGCTGCTGAATGTACGTTCGAGCTGGTCGTCCTGCGTTTGCGCGGCCATGTGTGGGGATCCATAAGAGTACATCTCTTATGAGTTCATCTCTGCTTCTCCAGCAGTGTCCTGCATGTCTGGTTCCTCTAACTTGAATAGTTTTCGTGATAGGGGGCAGGTGGCCGTACAGTTGGTGTCTTGTGGGATGTTGCTGCCAGGACTTGTTCAGGATTGCTCGCAGCATTCTTGTGTAATTGCCATCTAGCTTCTTCTCCAGTCGTTTTGTTAGCGTCCATGTAGTGCATCCATATAGCAGTATCGATGTGACCGCTGCCTGGAAGAAACTGCGTTTCATTTTATCGGTTAGGTCTGATTTCCATATAATCGATAGCCTATTGATAGCTGTCCATGCTTTCGTTAACCTCGTTTCGATGTCCTTTTCGGTTGATTCGACGCTGCTTCCTAGGTACGTGAATTTGTCTACTAGTTTAAGTGGGGTTCCTTCTAGAGTGGAGATGTCCCCCGTTTGGTTATAGCACATATATTCCGTTTTGTGTGCATTAACATAGAGGCCTATGCTTGCTGCTGCTCGTTCCAAACTATGCAGAAGTGTTTCGGCTTGGTCAGGTGTATTTGCCAGTATCGCTATGTCATCGGCGTAGTCGGCATCGGTAATTGTTGTTGCGGGGTATCTTCTGCTTCTTTTCTTCGTCAGTTCGAAGCCTTTCTCTTTGATTTTGTCAATCGATGTTCTAAGTACGTAG
Organism: Sepioteuthis lessoniana; assembly: GCA_963585895.1. Taxonomy (NCBI): domain Eukaryota; kingdom Metazoa; phylum Mollusca; class Cephalopoda; order Myopsida; family Loliginidae; genus Sepioteuthis; species Sepioteuthis lessoniana. Next base: position 58,786,146 of record OY757912.1, read on the forward strand.
TCTAGACAAATGATAAAGAGGTACGGGGCCAGCGTGTCCCCTTGTAGTACTCCTGCTACAATGTCAAAGTATTCTTTTACTTCAAAGTACTTTTACTTTAGTGTTTCTATAGAGAATCGTTATTGCCGCTACGGTTTCTTTAGGTATGCCGTACGCTAGTAGGATTTGTTCCATCTTTCCTCTGTGAATGGAGTCGAAAGCCTTGGTAAAGTCGACAAATATTAATGTCGCTTGTAGGTTCTTTGCCCGTACACCTTCAAGGATTCTGCGGATGGTTAATATTTGTGAGGTCGTGGATCTATTTCTTCGGAAGCCATTTTGGTTTTTTCTAAGTATGTTGTCGATTTTGGGTTCTATTCGGTTTCGTAGTAGGGCATTGTAGATTTTGGCAGCTATGGATGTAAGTGTTATGCCTGGGTAGTTTTTGGCTAATCCGAGGTCCCCCTATTTAGGGAAGGGGAGTATGCATCCCTTCATCCATCTATCTATCGGATTTTGATTGTATACTGCGTTGCAGTGTCGTAGCAGTATGTCGTCGAATTGTCTGGTCTTCCATACTTCCGGGGGAATTTCGTCCAGCCCTGCGGCTTTCCTATTTTTAATTTTTCTGAGAACCGAGTCGAGTTCTTCTTGTGTGAACGGTCCTAGTTTAATGTCTAATTGTTTGCTAATTATTCTGGTGATTGGTTCATGCGTTATTTTTGGTGGGTTTCCAAGTAAGTTTTCGAAGTGCTGTTTCCACAGTTTTATTCTTTCTTGTTGGTTTGCTGCTTTCAGTTTTGCTTTGGCTGTGTTCTTTCTTCTGCTCACTTCGTTTATTGTTTGCCAGGCTATTCTAGATTGTCTATCTTCCACCGAGTCTCTAATCTTATCTATCTGATTTTGAATGCATTCTGTCTGTTCCTTTATATATATGCCTGCTAATTGATATTGAGCCGTTTTTAGTTTTAAGGCATTTGTGTTTGTTGGGTTTTTTCGATAGTTTTTGGAGGCTGTTTTCACTAGTGCACGTTTTTCTCTCACCGCTAAAGTTTCCCATGGGACTCTATATTTAGTTTTAATTTTTGTTGGAATGTATTTTGCTGCTGCCTCGAGGTGTGCATTGACGAAATTTTCGTATTCGTCGTTTGGTGTACTTTTTTCCGTCTTTTCTTGTAGTGTTTCGAATCTGTTCAGGCATTTACAAACACGTAATATCTTAACCATACACACACACACACACACACACATATATATATATATATATATATATATATACCACAGGACATTCGTTTTGATCTCCTGACTGAACCCATCTCATCAGAGCCGTGATCTCAGATTGACTCCGAGTTTATCGGTTGTCAATCTTACTAGTGAGCTTTTCCACTTACGATCATCCGCTCATAGTCAACCGGACAGACCAAAAACTACGTTTAATGCCAGACATTTTATACAAGATTCTTCCTGGTCAGTTTTTGTTATCTGTTCCCTTTCTGCATTCATCTGTCCACTGAAAGACTGAAAGAAGTGATGGAATATTTGCTTACTTCAGTAACTTGGAAGTAAGGGTGCTGTTAGCTGCACATAGATAGAAATCTTGGGACACGATTTTAATTTGACCAATCTGTGAGTCAGATTTATGATCTGTCTTTTATGATTCGTGTTTGTTCTTTCCTTTTCCGACAGGGAAGGAAACCAGGACAACTTTTACTAAATCCTTCAATGATTATTTCGATGTGTTTATTTTATCGCGTTTTACCTGTTTCCTCTTGGTATTTCACATTCGTGGCGATAATGTTGATGATGGAAAATAAGAAAAAAAGTATGGTATTTATCCAACGGAAAGTTTCTCGAGGAAGTTCTGAAATCGACGTGGCCGAAAATAAAGAAAATAAACATGCTACATGAAAAGAATCAGTGAATAATATTGATAGGTATTCTAAAAATTTCAATTCAACATTTTATCAAATCTGACATCGGAAACAGCGTTAGCAAAAAAGGAAAAGTAGAAAGAAAAATTTAATCAACTGCCCTTCTTTCATGACATCTCGTGTCTAACTGAAATGAACTTTTAAACATGTTTACTTACCAGACTACGATGCGAGCTCCAAAGAATAATTCAGTAATGTACTGAATCTGGTGTTTTCTGGCAACATCATTAATATGGTCTTGTGCCAGGCTCATCAAAACTTATCTTAACTCCATGGAAATGTGTCACTGTAAGATAGTTCACTTTCGTTGCGTAAGCCAATTGGTTTGTGGTGTGGGTTCGATTCTCAAAGTGGAGCATAACCAAATGAATTTAGTAAATGAAAGATTGCCATGTCCATTGCCTACGACGATAACCATTACACCACGAACGTATATATATATATATATATATGAAAAATTAGTTGAAAAAAAATGCCCCCAGGGTTACTGCATCGGGAATCTGGAATTGAACTCGGCTACAAGCCGTAATGGCGGTAGATATTTCAACAACCTACGAGGATGTGCATTCATAAGGCTCCCTACTGTAAGCAACAGAATCTTCTGGTTAAAGAATGTGAATAGAATGAGGGGGAGATGAATCCAGATAACTCCTACAGTATTTAGGATCTCATTACTGACCATCAGCGCCCAAGTGAAATTATAGGCAAGCAGTCGCGAAGAGTTACAGAGAGTTACTTGGTTATATATTTTTCAGGAATTTTCATTAATTCTTTCAAACTATCTCAAAGTTCCACTAGTAAACAGATTATGTCCTTTTTCAGTGCTGTTTACTCTCCTGTGAAGGTGACTGAATGACACCGTAATGATCTTAAAGAAGATGACGTTAAACTTCAGTAGGAATAAGATGCTACTTACTCAAACTTACATCACTAACGGAAAGGAGATTCACATTATAATAGATTAGACAAAATGATACCTTGTGCAGGGTTCAAATCGGCTAATGGTACAAGGAGTGGCAGAACAGCCTTAGCCACCGAAGCTCCTGGTTGGTAGCTGATGAGGACAGGGTATAGCACGCGTAATCGCATGCTGTATATAAAAATTATATATATCGAAAATCACTTGACTTCCATACAAAACTAAAGTCTTAATTTTTGTCCAAAAACTTTTAGAACCGTGATTTTTGCACCTGTATTTTGCATTTAGTGAAAGTACGTTCACCAGATGGAGACACAGAATACTTCGACATTGTTGCAGGAGTACTACAAGGAGACACGCTAACCCCATACCTCTTTATCATCTGTCTTGACTACGTGCTTAGAACTTCGATCGACAAAATCAGAGAAAATGACTTCGAGCTGACGAAGAAAAGAAGCAGAAAGTACCCCCCAAAAGTAATTACCGACGCCGACTACACCGATGACATAGCATTACTGACCAAGCCGATGACATAGCATTACTAACCAAGCCGAGACACAACTGCATAGTTTGGAACGAGCCGCCGCAGGCATTGGCCTCCATGTCAATGCACACAAAACTGAATATATGTGTTACAACCAAACAGGCGGTATTACCACACTAGACGGAGCCTAGTATGTATTATTAAGATTTAAAACAATTCAAACTGCTCTTTTTTTTTCTTGTTGATACCTTACTGAGGTATAATAATTCACAAATATTACCTTTTACAAGAAATGTAACATTTGCTTTTCACTCGAGTGAAATAAACATTTTCATTTATCATTCACACACTTTTCCGATATATATATATATATATATATATATATATAAAGTGAGAGAAACAGGTGATACCTTATATGACCCTTGTCTTTAGAAAATTGTGTCAAAAAAGCAGGCTTCGATTTTTCTACGTTTATCCCTAGCGTGAATGAATGCAATTATAGTTAAATTTTGAAAGTCAAATGTATAGTTAGTTGAGATATTATGTGAAACTAAAAAAATTGGACGTGTTTCCGGATTTTAAGCTTATATGCTTAACACATTTTCTATTATTATTATTTTATTCAAATCTTTACACTTAAAATAATTTTGAATAATATCATATTCAAAATTATTTTATTTATTGTATGTAGGGAATCGAAACATGTATCGGCAGAGAAAATAAAAATGTTCATCCACACCGAAGTATATATCTTTCTTCCTTTTATCTTTTAAACATATGTATATATATATATATATATATATATATATATATATATATATATATATATATATATAAGATTTTTTTCTGAAAGAGTTAGAAGGTAATAGATACAGTGAATTTGAAAAAGTGGAAATCTGAACTTAATTGTTTACAGTTAAAAAATTAACAGTATAATAAAAATGTGACATTTTCGTAATAAAACATTGATAAAGAAACGTAGGATTTAGTTCTTTGACAAAAAAGGATATGTTGAAAAACTATTCCTTTTGATTTTTCTGATAAAGACATATATATATATATATATATATATATATATGTGTGTGTGTGTGTGTGTGTGTGTGTGTGTGTGTGTGTGTGTGTGTGTGTGTGTGTGTGTGTGTGTGTGTGTTTGACGGATTTGATTTCCATGTCTGACACAATTTTGAAAAGTATCTATCTACTGACTTATTGATATAGTCCAGTAAGACTCAGAAGGTTTTGCAAAGACTGATTTGTCTTGAAAGTTAAAGAGATTTTTGAAGCAAGGGAAACGAATTTCACGTATTACTGATCTTTCAAGATTTTGTCGCTAGATGTGCACTTCTCTGAGTTATGGTAGTTGACAACAGGCTGAATGGCTTCGTCAATCAAGCGAAAGAATGTTGGATTGGCTTATAGGAATAGATGCCAATCAAATCAAAAGTCATCAGAAATTACTAGTTTAGGAAGCCAGTTATAAGAAAAATGTCCTGTTCTGTCTTGGAGGAAATGACCGTGGGTAAAGGGTAAATACGATCAATAGGGACCAATACGAGGAGAGAAAAGATTAATCCGAAGGATGTGACAGAGATTTAGCAGTGGAAAATAAAACCAGGTCTGAACACCGAAACGATTTTTGTACGAAGATACAGTTTGGTGGTGAGTGTATGGACTAAGAAAAAAGAGGATAATTTCACGATGCTAAGGAAAATAATTATCAAAAACGGGTATATTTTGATATAAAAAGCACACACACACACACACACACACACACACACACACACACATATATATATATATATATATATACATATATATATATTTATATATATATATATATATATATATATATATATATATATATGATTATCTAAAAGAAAAAATGAATAAAAATAATCTCACAACTCAAAACTGTAAGTTTCGTAATATCACTTACACACAGATATTTGTGTACTGATTATTATTTCATACACTAGTATTTGCACAGCCGTTTTAGTTTTTAAACAACTAATGTATTTATTTTTAAAACGAACGATATGAAATCCAATGTGAACACAATTATATTTATTGTAAGATATGAAAAAACTGAGACATATATATATATATATATATATATATATATATATATATATATATATATATAGAGAGAGAGAGAGAGAGAGAGAGAGAAACTGGTTAAGATTAAAAATAAATGTACTAAGACAAATAGATTTGAACTAATCATCTGCTTCATTGTTTGAGTGCAGACTTATTTTACTAATGTTCAGTAAAAATGCTTATTGTCGGCAGAACACGCGTCTTTTAAATTCAATTCCTTCTCTTTTCCCAAAATCCGATTTTGCAATCTTATCTAATCAGCTCCTACTGAAAAAGAAAAAAAGGTGTCCAGTCTTGTAAGAATGTCTCACTTTCACAGAAAGAAATAATATAACAAGATTGCAGCTGCTGCCATGGCTATTGTAAGCTTTGTTTCAGGTTCGCAATGCCACAGAAGAGTTTAGTTGGTATTTTTCTTCCTTTTTTGCATTGCAAAAGAGCTCAGCCATAAAAACTGTAAAGGAAAGAAGAAAAAAATTCTCGAATAGGCACTGTCCGATCACGCCTCTATTCTCCTATTATAAATACATCAAGCACTAGACTAATCGATTTCTACATTGGGGGAGGGGGTCACGAGTTTAGAATTTTCTTCTCCAGTTTATTTTCGATTCGATTCGATCTCTTAAAAAGAATATCATTTGCGTTTGACCACAAATAACACTGTCTAACCGTAAAAAGGTTAAATTAGCCATGTTTTCTTTTTTTTAATTGTATTTCGTAGAAATGTGTTAAGTCGATATTCAATTCCATTCAATGTTCTCTGGAGCGTCCATCGAAGCCCGAATGTAACAAGGCTTGTCTCGCAAGCGATTGATTAGAAAATTAAACAATTTGTAAAAGTGTCCTAAGCTTATCAAAGGTACCCATACACACCACTTTTAGATCCTTAGGGAGTGCCCCATTAAGTGACCAGATATTAGCTAAGTAAAGCTTTGTAAATGAAGATGCTACTGTCGTACAATAGTTCGCAATAGCTCATAGACCGATTTCATATCATTGTATGAGTTAAATGTTCTCTGGGTGCTTTTTGCATTGGTCTTACGTCAAAATAAGTTATGATTAAGCTTACTTCGTAGATAAAACACTAGTGTTGGATGGTCGAGCCCAGTTTGAAGCTTCGATTTCGAACACTGATTTTAAAACAGTCTGTTCAACATTTAGAAGTTTGACGCAACACAGTCTTTCTAATCAAGTTTTTTCCACAGAGAAAATGATAGCAAATACATAGTAGCCTCATCATAAAAAAATTCTCGGCGAGTTAGTTTCGCATACCATTACCAGTTTAATGTGTTCTCTCCTTACTAGTTTGGCTGAGTTCCTCGCCAACACAAAAAGTTCTTTACTTCAGAGTTAACTGTAATATTGGCCTTTCGGTTAACTGACGCTAACAGGGATCGCATAATTATCCTGCAGATTGCTGTCTCTCCCAAACTGAGACGTATTATTTTTGCCAACATCTTAATGCTGCTTGATGAAGCAGAAAATATATCCAATAATCAGTTTCTCAAAGACTTAACTGTCCACAACAATATAGGGTAGAATTCTTACTTCCCAAGATTGGCGTTTTGGTTCGAGTCTATTTATTCTTGGCATATTCGTACCTAACACTAATCCATGCACATAATCTTCCTATAATTCATCTAATGACTTTGTGTTCACTTGTCTGTCATCACATAACTAAAGTATGGTCACCAATTTTTCTGAAGTTTCTAATGAAGTACGATTGGTTGGATTTTTTGTCCATTACGTTTTGAATATTCAAAAATCTTTAAATTTTCTGACGGGGTTTAATTTACAAGTGTATTATGATAATCTTCAATAATCCTACCTGCAGGGTTTTTACGTATTAATGATAATCCATCAAAAGTAAAATCCGTTTTATTTGTTTCCCGTAACTAAAGTTGATATTTTCTTTAATTCTTTTATCCTCTCTTACTTTTCCAAATGAAAACAAATGAAATATGTTTTTGGACGGATCTAGAAAGATTTTTTTTTCTTTTTGATGATTCTTTTCATTTTTTCTTTTTACGTTTTTCTTTTCTCCACGAAATGGATTCATTAAAGAGTAATAAAGACCTTCGTCATTTATTTTTCTATTTTTCTAATACTTGAGTGACTTCACTTGGTTTGGCGAGGAGAGACATTAGTTCACTTAATCGAAATTCATTTTTAAGTCATTTGATGATATTGTTTAGATGTCAGTACCAGACACGAAGATTCCATTTCAAGGTTTTTGCGTGGTCGTTTGCTGAGGTCGTGACGTCAGTTTAACTTGAATTTTTTACCTTTTCTTTCATTTTTTTCTTTTCTTTCAGTCGAGCGTCTCCGCCGCGTTAATTAAGTTTTCTCATTGACCTCTGATCTATCGATTGAATTTCATTTTCATTTCCTCTCCAACAAATGCGCCGGCTATAATTATCTGAATATCACTTGACCACTTTTAAGATTCGTTTTATTAGTTTGAATAGGATTCTTTCTTTTTCCTTTTCTTTTTTTTTATACTTCAGTTCTTTTTTGCTTTACTTTTTAGTTTTTTGTTTTTGTCTTTTCTCTGTATTTCCTTTGTAATTCGATTCCTATCTTTCTTTATTTTTTTTCTATAATTTAATTCGTTTTTTTCTTCTTCTTCATTATGTTTTTATTAATTTTTCGTATTCTTTCTTTCTTTTTCATTGCTTATATTTATTTTGTCTTTCTTTCTTTTTTCTTCTTTTTTGCGTTGTTTGTTTATTTGTTTCTTTCCTCTGTTATAAACTACATATTACTTTCATTATGTTTAATGCTTGTTATGTTTATGATATTTTCCACTTGGTGTTGAACAATGACACTTATAGAGTTTGTAGTTCTAATACAGAGCTCTCTACTCACTGAGTTTCATGTAAATAGGTTGTTTAATAGCCCAATAACAAACATTTGTAGCTATTGATACATACATTTTGATGGATAAATCTTTTCTGCTAACCTCAGGCAAACATTACATAAAAAACGGACCCTAACAAGTTCTACCACTTCGGATCAAAGTGGACCTGGAAGTAAAGGCAATGAAGAGGTATCTCACACTCCTCAAATCTCCAAAAGTAAAGACTAACGATCAGATGTCGGGGTCCCCCTACCCTTTTAAAGAGAGGAGGGAGAGTAGTCTTACTCTTCTGCAAAACCAATAAGCGTATTCCAGTTTATGATTACTGATTAAATGTGAGAAATGAATGTAACTTTGAAACTTTTTAGTTAATATTTTATAAGAAAAACTGGTTCTGTTTGGTAATATTTTGATGTTTATAAGATGAGAGAAAAAATTACAACAAATTCAAAAGTATTCTTTGTTGGCCAGGGAGAAATTATCTGTTCAGTCGTTTTCAGTCCTCATTTCTTTTGCTTCTCAGAGGGAATTCTTGTTATCACCGAATTTATCTCTTAATATATAATGAAACTACAATGATCTAATTGTCCTTCATTTTCTTTTTATGCAATGGTTTGCCCTGTTGACACCAACTGCATTCTCGGCAGTTAGTGAAACTCCAATTTTGGATCTCTGGAAAGTGTAAAGTACCTCTTTCTTGCCATTACTCGCTGCTCTACTCTGACCAGGTGTGGTTGTACCTTTGGAATTCTGTCGATAGATCAAATAGGACTGTGTGAAAACTATTAGTATTGTATAAGGATACGTGAAACAATATAGCTGTCTACAAACAAATGACTGATTAAATAGAATTATGCTACTTAGGAACACTTGAAACAATTTAATTGTAATGAAATTATCAGTATTAAGAATAGATACTCGAAGCAATACTTGTTTACAAAGGATTATTATTAGCTACTTGAAACCATATAATTGTGCAAATTATCTGACGGCAAGACTTCGAAGGGGCCGACTGCATTCTCTGTAGAGAGACCTCCCACAAAAGGGATATCTTGGGTATGATACTAAATCGGACCCGGTGATGAGTAATGAGGAGGTACAATATCCTTGACATTACTTCCAGGTCCACCCTGGTCCGGAGTGGTAGTACCTGTTAGGGCCTCTTCTATTGGTCAATTGGATGTTTGAAAATTATTTTGTTAAAAAGGAATATATATTTGATACCATATAACTTTGTGTAAATAGTTGCCTTAAACAATATAATTGGAAAGTATTTTTATTGCATCAGAACCGAATAGTAATGTGTAAATTATTAGTACTAAGAAGAGATATTTTAGGTTATAACTGTTTATTAAAGATTATCATTATTAGTTATTTGAAACTATATACTTGCTTGCAAATTATTGGTGTCAAATAGAAATACTTAAATTATATGACTGTGCAAACAAATGATTATTGTATTTAAATAAAAATTAATAAAATCATCGCATATATATATATATATATATATATATATATATATACAAGCAAGTTTTGTTAGGGACGATGGAACGCTGTTGTTGTTTTTTCAAGCCAATACATAAAAACTATAATAAAAATAATTATAAAAGCGATTACAAATTCTTGAAGCAATATGCCTAAAAATTTAAAAAACAAACTGTTGGGAGGTCCCCAAAAGATAGACTCGTCCTCAGGTGACATATACTAACTGAGCTCTCTTCTGCGCAGTCGCAGTCTCAGTCGAAGCAAGAGCGGCGGCTGTAATAACACTGCGCCACTCCAGATGTTGGATCGCACTTCGGGCGGCCGTGCTGGCTGCGGCGCAGATCTGGCCGAGTGTGTCTCGGTAGCTGGATTTTTCTTCCGGCCTTAGGGGGCCTTCCCTCCTGGCTATTACCCCCTTAGTGGGGGTTGGGTTCATCGCCCGGCGCCTGAGGCGCCTTTAATAAGGGAAATGCTGACCGGGCCGTTGGCATTTTGGGGAAATGCCGGGCGCGTGTGGGCTACGGCCCTGCGCCCGGACCCACCAAAAAAAGGCCCTGTGCCACACTTGCCCGTTAGGTGGGGCGTGCAACAAATACTGCAGTCTCAGTCGCAGCAAGAGCGGCGGCTGTAATAACACTGCGCTTCTCCAGTTATTGGGTAGCAATTCGACCGGGCTTGCTGGCTGCGGCGCGGATCTGGCCGAGTATGTCATGGCAGCAGGAGATTTCCTTCGGCCTCTGGGGGCCTTCCCCCCAGGCTTTTACCCCCTTCGGGGGGGTTCATCGCCTGGTGCCTGAGGCGCCCCTACTAAGGGGAATGCCGACGGGGCCGTAGGCATTTTTGGGAATACCGGGCGCGTGTGGGCTACGGCCCTACGCTCGGACCCACCTAAAAAGGCCTTGTGCCTCACTTGCCCGTTAGGTGGGGCGTGCAACAAATACCGCAGTCTCGGTTCTGTCTTAGCGAGTCGTTACCAAGAGTGGTTATATTCCTGATTGTTAAGCTTGGGAGGGGTTTCTCCCAGCTATCGTTTGTGTATGTATTATTTGCCTTCAATATATTTCTTATTACTTATTTCTGTGTCGTGTCATCATTTGAACCTCCCTCTTGACCACAACACAAACATAAACAGAATAGCATTTACCCCAGGCACCAACATATATTTCAAATAACTAAAAATCACTGACTCTATAAGTAAACCCTTTTCCAACTGAACGTTTTAAAACAAAACACTGAAAATATTCCAACTTCCAAACTACACTACCCCTGATGATGACTAAAAGTATAGTCGAAATCACTTGGGCAGAAGATATGGGACAATTCCTTTACCATCCAGATCACGACGATAGAAAAATAACAAGGAGTATTGAAAAGATAAAATTGAAAATTATAAGCTAACAGTGTTCCATCCTTTTTAACAAAACTTGCTTGAATTATAACTTTCTACCTAAATATACACACTTGGAAATATATATAAGCAAATAACTCTTCTAGGTATCTTGATATGACGGTTATCGTCGTAAAAATGGAATCCTCATATCGAGTTTAAATCCTGAACAAAGAATTTTGTTTCACTTCGTGCTAATGCCCCGAGGAAAGGCATGAATCCAAATATTAGCCCTTCTTTTATGGGTAAATTGGTGGGCAGACTAGATATTTTAACTGGGACTAAAGTAACCAGTCTAAGAGAAGGTAAACTCTAAATTTAAAATAGCTGTGCTATGCTTAAAAATTGACCTTGTATCATCTCTTGCTCGTAGTTGAGAGGTTGGATAAATACATTCACGAGGAGCCTTTTTCAGTCTTCCAGGAAACTGTTTTCTTTAATTTCCTTAAGAATTCTTTAAAGAATGTAATAAATGATAATTCAACGGTGCAGTATATGGTAAATACAGTAGATGAGAAAAATCTTTTTTACTAAACTGAAACGATTTAGTCTGGCCAAGCGTCATCTTGATGAAAACTTTCAATGTAAAGGACTCTTTTGAAATTAAAACATATACACAGCACCACTTTCTTTGGTTGCTGTTAGTTTTCCAGCTTATCTTAAACAAAAGTCACACGAAAGTCACATTATAAGCGACTCGCATAACCAAGGTGGTGTGAATGTTTTTATCGCTTGATTTGGAGATTTGGAGTATATTGACTATCTCCTGTGTCAGTGATTATTATTCTGATATCTTTATTTAAACGAAGTGCGTTATTCTGTGAGAAATCTTTTGTATGAAACTTCCAAATCCACTTTAGATGCGTTCTATCAGTCACACTACCTTCTACGTCAATTAGACAAATCTTTTGTGTGTATGTATTACATTTTTCCTTTTTTAATAAAGAAATAATAATAAACTGAAAAAATGCCATGTTTAATATGATAAAAAATACGCCAACTGAAGCAAAAATGGGTTAAAATGCACAGTAATATGAAAATTGTCACCCGTAAACCTATGAAAAATTACCTGTTTAATAAATAAACTTAAAACTAAACTCTTCTCATGCCATCTAAAGATAAATATTGAAAAAACTTTTAATTTAAGTCAGTATGCAACTTTCTCTATTAGAAAATATCTGTAATGAAAGATGAATTTTCTTTCTTTCTTTCTTTAAAAACAAAATGTAAAAAAAAAGAAACGAATCCTCTACTTGTTATGGATTATAAACTTGAATAAGGCTGTAGAATGTATCGGCTGAAATACTGTGGTTACAATTGTGAGAAAAAAAAGAAGTTTAATAGTACGAGCAGCTTGTTAATGTCTCTTCTCGAAGGTCTAGAAATTAATCCCTCCTATTTTTTTGTGCGGGCAAGATAACCTTGATTTTATTCTCTTACACACATCAGTGAAATTGTAAATATATCTAGGAAGTGTCTGGTTAAATTGCTGAACGGTAAGTTTGAAATTGATGGATGATTCCTTTTAGAGCTAAGAATAATATCAACGTGTTTTGATCTGGAGAAAGACAAACTAAAGCCACTTTGCCAGTTACGTGCCACGTTGTTCAGAGAAAAATAAAAATACGAGTAAGAAACAGAATTAGAAATATCTATAGTCTACTAACTTAATCAAAATAGGAAAATATTTTCATTTTTCTCTAGGGAAATCCAACATCGACTGAGTCATGGAGTGTATATACAATTTTGTCTGTACATTGAAGCCAGACTGCGTTGTAGAATATATGGTATATGTTAACAAAGCGCTGGCGAGAAACACAACTTGTCAAAACAAAGTTCGGGGTCGACTTTTATTTCTGAATTGACGAGATCGGTCTAAAAAGTAACACAACTAATTTTTTTTATTTTCCATTTGGCGATTCAAAATTTGTAATCAGTGTTGATCTTGAACACGAGTAAAACAGTCAGTTCCTGTTTACCTATCAGATTTCACGTTCATTTGAGTAACTTTGGATTATAACAAATGTGTCATAAAAAGCCGAATTATATGTCATACTTCAAAACACTGTAAGTGAAACCTCCAATGAATCAACACCAGATTTGGGAGAATTTCTAACCTGAACACAGAATCTTGGGTAATACAAGGCATTTTGAATGACCGAAAAATGGTGGAAGATGAAACCCATTCTGATTGATCGACCACTTCAGACATGAAGGACCTGATCGGCATTTGACGACCAAAATAACTGATGATGAATGAAGATTGATCCGTCGATTTTCAATCTGGGTTACGATCCTGAAATAGAATGAAATACGTTCCAAATGCAAAAAAAACCCTGTTTCAGTTAGTTTTCTGACTTAACTTAAACGGAAGTGACACGAAAATCACGTTAAACAAACTCTGTGAACGAGTTTTTGACCCAAAAATGTATTCCTTGGGTAAGCAAAATCCTGCAAGGTATTCGGTATTGTGGGGAATATACAAAAGTTCGTGACAAAACCAAATGATGGCAGTTTCAATTGAAGACTTCCTGTATTAACAACGTATATTTTTAGTTGATTTGAGATGAAGTTGATAAAAAATGTAGTCTCCTGACTTAAGAGACCAATTTTCAGTCAACAAGACGTTAAACAGTTTGCAATGCAAACTTTAGGAGGTGGTTTTTACTTCTTAGACTAGCTACCGATGTAGCCAACACAGGATTAAAGATATATGAATTGAGTTCAACTGAGCTTATTTCTGTTTTTTAGCAGTAAAACTCTTAAATCTTAATCGAAGAAGTGTGATCAATTTTTTTTGTCTGTCATACTTCAGAAGGTATTTCATCGAATCCTGCAGCTTTTCTGCTTTTAATTTTTGTAAATACTGCGTCAAGTTCTTGCTCCCTAATCTGTCCTAGTTTGATGTCTAGTTGGTAATTAATAATTTCTTATAGGTTTTTCAGTTATCAAAGGAAAGTTTCGATGAGATTCTTTAAATGTTTTTCTTCTTCTGAAGTTTTTCTTATTGGCTACCAGCTTTTAGTTTTGCACCTGGGGTGCTCTTCCTTCCGCTAACTTCCAATACTATCTTCCATAATAATCATAATGTTTCTTCTGCAAAATTTCTAATTTTATTGATTTAACCTTGAATGTATTCTCATAATTCTTTTTGGAATGTATTCTTTCTCTCTGGACTTAAGTTTCTGCGCGTTGATGTTTGCTGGATTTCTTTTTTTTTAAGTAAGAATGCTTTATCGTTATCGTTTTTTTTCCTAACAGCTCCTGACTCCAATGGGACTCTTCATTTGGCTCTTGGTTTTGTTGGTATGCACTCGGCTTCCATTTTTATGAACGGTAAAGTATGTCTTTCAGATATCTCCTGAAGATTATCAAACTTATTTTTTGCAGTTACCGTATATTCATGGTTTATATTACTATTGGTAAGTGAAGACCAATCATAACATATGGTTTTATCAGTTTGTTTCCTATTTCGTTTTAGACTCAGGCGAATCTTTGCGGAGACGATTCTGTGATCGGAAGTTACTTCTTCAGAAAAAAAGGATGCTTCACAGTTTAAGGTGCTATTAATCCATATCTTGTTCTTGGATACTTAGTTTAGCAGTGCTTTAGTATTACTCGGGTAGGTTCATCTCTTTTGTGGAATTTAATGTTTAGGCATGCAAGACTCTTCTTGAGTAAAAATCTGCTGAATATTCGTTATTTCTGTTTAGCAGTTTGTGTAAGCAAAACTTATTTTCGTTTTTACCTGATAGAGCATTCATGTCTCCACCGATGATTAGAACATTATATCTGGGAAAATGTCAATCAAGCACATTGTAGAAGGTGGTGATAGCAGTTTCATCACTGGCATTAGTGGGGCTGTAGCAAGAGATGAATGTTGTGTAGGGGTTGCCATGAAATGAAGCACACCTCATTGTTTGTTGGGTTATCTATAAGCAATTTTCTGATTTTAAGGCAAAAACACTTAAAAGCATTTCAACTCTTCCTATGGCGACATTGATATAGTTTTTCCATCCAGATACCGTCACAAATGTCCAACATTTACCGGTATCATGTTTTTTTTTATTCTAGTCCCTACTAGAATAAAAACTAAACATGATACCGGTAAATGGGCGCTTCTCCATTCCATGGATTGCTCCACTTTACCTTTGATCCATACCTTATAATGCTGAGTGTTAAACAAGTCGACATCAAATACCTTTTTTTTGTATGATTCGACCTGGGATTGGACCCCGGTCTCCTAGACCATCGGCGAACACTCTACTCATTAGACCAATAACCCAGGTTTTTTTAATCTGATTATACTAAAGTCAAAATAAGTGAGGAAGACTTGTATTTAGTATAATAAATAAAAACATTGTGGTGCTTAATTTGTTTCATTAAAAATATCTTTTAAGATTAGAAATACATTTTTTTAGGGTGGCAAAATACTTTTGACTGGTATGACCGACTAACGTTGGTCTAGCTACACTGGTGTAGCTACACTGAATAGTTATAATATAACGAAACAGTCTGTCTAGCTACGTTGGTCTAGCTATACGGAAGAGTTGTAATACAAGGAAACAGTCTGTATGTGGATGACAATATATATGCTACTCCCTACAGCTTGAGCACTCTAGTGGGGAAATTTGCCAGCTGCCACATACGCTGAAACACAATAGCTCTTCTCAAGAATAGAGAACTCTGTGTAGCCGATAACGTATATATAAAAATATATACGTAAAAAATTCCTTCACTTCCGCCGAGAACAACAATGAATATGGAGTAAGATGTCTGATTGACCCAAAGTCAGCCGGGTTTCGATCCCAGCTTGAAACAACTTATGAGTCTAGCCACATTGAAAGGTTGGAATACAACGAAACAGTCTGAATGTGGATGACAATATATATGAAAGTGTACGGAAATGAATAAACACAAGGTCGTCAGAAGATAATGTTATTCATGGAATTATTTGCCAATGTTGAATTTTTCAGATTTTACACCTTCATCAGAACGTGCGCTTTATTAAATAAAGCGAAAAAGATGTGTAAGTTTTAAAACATTCAATTTCCGTGGGCAACGTTCTGTTTCAAATTTATGTGATGTAATTAGTGCTCTAAAATTTTTCATAAGAAAAAATATCAAATTCACCGCATGGCCCAGTTGGCTGGAGCTCTAGAATACACACTCTGCAGAGAGGTAAGACATCCCCAACGAGTGTCCTGTATATGACACTAAACAATCTGATGGTGAGGTTCCAGTAATGGGAAGTACCCCTTTATTGCCATCGCTCTTAGGTCCACTTTGGCCCAGAGTGGTAGCACCTGATAGGGTCCTATCTAAACTGTGTGCTTAGGCTAAACTTAATTGTTTAAAATAGAACTGTTTTTACATTTAGCTTTGTTTAAACAAAAATCTGTACTTATGCTAAACTGAACTTTTTTAAATAGACCTGTATATATGTATTAAATCGATTTAGCATTAAATTACCTACAATGGTTGATATGCCATAAAACCAAACCAAATTACTGAATGACCCGAAAAAGATTGATATGCTGTAAAAAAACAACCAACCAACCAACCGAATTCACCGCCAGAAAACAAAATTACATTCAGAAAATAATTAAAATTTGCACATTATGAACGAACCATTACTTTTTTCGGTATAAACAAAAATCTGGTTTACCCATGAGTTCACCTTTTAGAGAGGACCTTACATGCCTCTACCTTTGATTTTTTTTTTTAGATTTGGTTTCTTTAAATTTATGATACCAAAGATTCTAAGTATTTCGTTGATACAGATGACATATCACTCATATATTTACGGAATCATCACTTAGCAAAAACTATGGATAGATTAAACATTACAACACCTAATACTAGATGAACTAGAACTAGAAACACCTTACAATTCATAGCCATTTTATTAATAAATAATAACGATGAATTAAAATTCAAAGTTTATCATAAATTCACAAATAAAAAGCCATATACTTTTTTACTAACATCATAACACCAAAATAAAGAGGGAAAAATGTTTTTACCTTAGAGCTTTTAGGATTTACACCTAGATGAATTTGACAATATAGAAAATTCCTTCGCCTCAATATAATATACTAAATCCGTTATACAACATGCCACAAATATATATATATATATATATATATATATATATATATATATAGGTAATATTCGGGTAAGGTTAAAACAGAGTTTGGAGTAATTCCCTAAGGACAAGAAAATCATTCAAGTGCTGAACATTTTCCTGGTAGCGAGCTCAATGTAATTTATTACAGAGCAATATTTCTTTAAGAAAAAACAAACAAAGACCGGTTTAAAAACCAGAAATTTTTTGATAGTGCAAACAAATTTCTCGGGGTTTACAATTACATTCTTTTTTTATACCATTATTATTATTATTGTTTTTATCATTTCTATTATTTATTTGATCCTGAAAATCTTTAGTTATATTTTTATTATGGCTATTAATTATTTGAAAAATATTTTTCCTGCAAGAGTAACTTATTTTTAACGTTTTTCTGTTAAATATTTTTAGCAGTTTATTTCCGTGTTTAAATTTGTCTCATGAATGGACGATGCAATTTAAATAACGTAATATATCAAGCTATAATTTACCCTAAAGAGAATATCACAGATAAGAAAACTTATATCGGCCTAGCATCCACTAAATGGAAGGAGAGATTTTTCAATCATAAATTTACTTTCTCCCACGAACACCTAAAAAACCATTCAGCACTATCAAAAAATTTCTGGTTTTTAAAAAACAAAGGTTTAACCCCTGAGATTGAATGGTCTATTTTGAGAAAATCAAATACTCCAAATAGTTTTAACGGTAGATGCAATTTATGCCTAGAAGAGAAAATCTATATTTTAAATTATAAGTGGCCCGATAAGTTATTAAATAAGAGAAGCGAATTGATAGCTAGATGTAGACATAAGACTAAATTTAAACTATAAAGATTTAAAAACATAGAAATAAATAGTGAAACCAGGAAAAAAAATGTATCCAACATATGCACTAAAAAAATAGGTAGCTAATTAAATGGTATCGAAATTGATATAAGCATTAATATTTCTCTTAAAAGTTAATTATCGAATTTAACATGAAAAGAAAATAAACTAAACGAATAAATAAAAAAGTTAAATTACCGTAATTATAACTGACAGAAGAAATTTGAAAAATTAAAATAAAACGGAAATTCAATAAAACGAGGAGGTAACTCCTAAATCTCGTCCACCCTACACCCCACATGTTTATTCTGGTTTAAATTTAAATTTAAATTTAATTAATTATCCATTGGGTCTGAAGAAGTCTTGTATCAATTTTTTCTTCATGTTTTTGGTTCACACCAGAAACTGAAAATACGAGATGGAAATAAATTTATAATCATGAATTAACCGGTCTTTGGTTTTTTTCTTAAAGATATATATATATATATATATATATATATATATATATAATTTTCCCCAATTTAACCACAAACATCATCAAGAAAAATATAAACAACCTTGGAATTAAAACAGTCACTAACTCTTCAAAGACAACTAGGAATTTAATTAAGAATAAAATTAACAATACCAACATCGAATCCAGTGCAGGGATTTATGAAATTCTATGTCTGGGTTATAATAAAAAAGATCCATGGGTGAAACTTCTCGTATTCTCATTTAACTAATTTATGAGCGCACAATAGATTTAAAGAGTAAACATAATTCAGAAATTAATCACAACTTCAATTTCAAAAATTTCGAAATGTTAGTTTACATACATTAAAAAAACACCCGAAATTGTTAGATCTAATGTCATTTCAAATCTCAATATTATCAATTAGAAACCAGGTTTTTTCAATTTATTTCATCAGATTGGTACAGAAAAGTTAAAAAAAATCCCTTATCTAGAATAACTTGGCTTCACCGCCTGAAGATGCTTCAACAGAGTCAAATTAAACATTTATAAAAAGAAAAGACTAACACTGATAAAAACGGATAGATATATCATGGAATGTTTGTAATAGATAGATATGGATTAAATAATATGAATATAATATGAATATCAACTTAGATTGATAGATAAATAGATTTGATACAGATTTTTTATAGTTGAATTCTGTATCAGAGATTGCATCACACAAACTCAATGGAAATAGAATGTTTTAAAACTTTCTTCTCTTTTTCATTTAATAACCCACAAGCCCTGATGAAAGTCTAAAATCTGAAACGTTTAACGTTAGCAAATAATTTCATAAAGAAAATCATCCTCTGAAGACGTTGTGCTTTTTCATCTCAGAACATTTTCATACTGTCGGATACGCTCCCCCATGGGGGTTGAGCACTCTGGCGAAGGAATTGTCGACCGCCGCTAGCGTAATGCAAAGCTCTTCGAAAGAATTGAGTACTCTGGTAGCCGATAGGCTATCAAAAAAATGTAAACAAAGGCTGCTGCTGCTGTTGCTAAATAAAATACCTTAAAATTCCCTTAGCCAACGTGGTCTGCTTGGTGACCGAGAGGTCTGAAACTTAGTCTAACGTAAAGTTGGACGGGTTTCGATCCCGGCTTCGAGCGTCCTGCGTGTCTAGCCACACTGAAAAGTTCGGATAGAACGAAACAGTCTGTCAGTGGATGACTATATATATATATATATATATATATATATATCAGACATCACTTTTGTTATAGATTCTCCCCTGATGATGGCCAAAAGTCGGGCAGAATGTACTTGGGACATATACAATTATGGAAAATACATCAATTCCCGCCGAATATGATAAAAGCAATACGGCAATATGAACGGATCAGCAAGAAAATATGTAGATAGAAAATATCTGTTATGTTCAACGAAATTTGTATTAATGAAGAAATGCTGTCAATATATATATATATATATATATATATATATATATATAATTGACTGTGTTGCCTCTTGCCTGAAGCGACGAAGTCGGGTAAATGCATGTATAATAGGAGTCCCAGCTTCAACTTTCTTTCTTTAATCTGGGAAAATTTCAGGACCCCTAGTATATTTGCATTTACCTGACTTCTATGCTTCAGGCAAGAGGCAACACAGTGAATTTTTAATGAAGTATGGCTGGTGTGAATTCAGATTTTTTTTCTCTTAAACTGGTTTACTGTACCAAGTCCGACCAGCTGTTTTACTCATAGCTGGAGATAGGAGAGAAGGATTTTCGCTTTTCCTATGTACATTAGCTTGACGTAAAACGCAGGCAGCTCTATACAGTATATGAACTCGGCTCGGTTACGTCAATAATTGTTAGGTCACGTGCACATCATTTATGTAGGTGTACATAATAGATTAGAACAAAATTCCATATATATGAATTTAAACGTGTCCGAATATGTTTATTTATCATGTCTGAGTGTGTTCATTACCCTATTTTAACTACTAAACTAATTTCTTACATAATTACTCGGATGCACAGCAAATCGTCACAAATAAAATTGTTCCATAAGCCATGAAAATACAGTGACAAGCCAATTTTCCTTCAGAAATGAAAAAAAAAAGAAAATCGCAAAACATGTCAATAAGCGACATTGATAAAATATTACATTATTTGCAGCTGAGCTTTCAAAGATGTCATGTCCATCATAAAGTTAATTATTTTAAAAATTATCATATTCCAAAAATAGACTGGTGGCTTAAACAGGAAAGTGTTTCTACTAGTTTTTTTAGTTTTCATTCAATAAGCTTAGTAACGTAGCGCAAGATCAGAAGTTTTGTTAAACTAACTTGCTAACCATTACACCATTACCACTACACTATTTGTTAGTGATGTTTCTAATCATGTTTCTATTCAGCTTACTCAGGTGAAACGTTTCTAGAGAGCCATTGCAATATAGTTGGACACAAGATGAGAAGTTAGGATCCACTGATGCAGGCTGGAAAGCAAAATGTCGCACGAGCCACTACCCAACTTTTAATTCGTTTTTGTTTTTTTTCTTTGTAGGGTTCAATGGTGGCTTATAGTTTTGACTAAAATCAGCAGCTGATTAATCT
The DNA here is from genome assembly GCA_963585895.1 of Sepioteuthis lessoniana. Taxonomy (NCBI): domain Eukaryota; kingdom Metazoa; phylum Mollusca; class Cephalopoda; order Myopsida; family Loliginidae; genus Sepioteuthis; species Sepioteuthis lessoniana. The sequence continues at coordinate 58,807,304 of OY757912.1, forward strand.
TTTCTTAAAACGAAATACAACATTAGATTGAAGTCGTTTTGCGCGCAAAACTGATGATACTACCACATATCTGAGCTTGTTTTCTCGCCCTCTGGGCTGAGCCTAGAATGCTTTGACTGTCTTCCCTCCCAAAAAAGGATGTTCTAACTATGACACTAGACTGCATCTGGTGGTTAAGCTTCAATTCTTGGGCACTTGTAAAGTATCGAATCACCCCATCATTGTCATCACTCCCAGGTCCACTCTGAACAGGAAGAGCAACAATTATAAGGATCCCGTGTATGGGTCAAATAGATCTGTTTGAAAATTATTTGTATTAGATAGGTCTTAGGAGTTATCTGTTTTTAGTAAAATTATGATTGAGAATTTAAAAATTTTAAATCTCTAAAATAGAAATATTTATTCATAAGAAATCAGGATGAAACGTTCTTATCCTGACCAAAAACTAATGATTGACCAAAGAGACTATTTAACATCTTCATATCACCGTTATCACATTTGGCCCATCGATTCTCGCGTTCTTTCAAAAATTCTTTTTATAAATAGGTCTTATTGTTAAATATGAATTGTTACAAGAAACCATATAATTGTGTATAAATTATCATTAGATATAATTGAATACAAATTATTTATATCAAATTTCACCTTTAAATAAGCCATATGCCGTTAAACAAGTCAACCAAACTAATTAAAAAAGGTCATATCTTTCTTGCCATCAAAATATTCTCGATATATCTGAAATATAGATGAAAATACCAAAATTTGCGCATGCCGCATAATCTTACGTTTGGCCGTCTTCTATTTATGGACAGCTCAACTTGTGTTCCCAAATGATATTTAGACCATCCGAACTTGGAATCAAATGTTTTAATAGAAAATTAATATGTACAGAGAAATATTTGAGTCAATCTTTAGTATCTCTGGGCTCTTAAGTCAAAAGAACTAACCTCGGGGCCATTACTCAATGTGCAATCATGTAAAATAGTAGTTCAGTGTTAGCGTTTATACTCTGTTTTCTTTTTTGCAGTTCACTGATTCATCTACTTGATTCATATATATATATATATATATATATATATATATATATACAAACGCGGAAAAATGAAAATTTTTAAATATTTTTTTAAATATTAAGGAAAAAGGGTGATGAAACTATAACATTTAATCGACAATGAATCGGAGGAGAATCATGGGAAATATTCGAGTAAACGATGTGGTGGGCAGGCGGCTATTTCCTTAAATTGGTCTCTCAAATGGAGAATGTTCTTTTTACTTTTCCCTTTTTTATTGCCCATTAAACTAGAAGGCCCACTGAATTCGCGCTTTAATAGATTCCCTTTTGATTCGATAGAAAATTCAATTGCATGTTGAAAGAGAACGGGCCAAATGAAATATCACGCGTTTTGTGAACGAGGCTCTCCAGGGTGGAACGAAGCCATACCCGCACATTTGCTCGCCAGAGGATGAGTCGACATTGCTCACGTTTAATTCTTTTTCTCTCTTCCTGTAATTCTTTATTTATACTCACAGTAATTCTCACTTAATTTTTTCGTTGCTTTTAGCTTTTTCTTTATTTCAGTATACTAATTCATTTATTTCGTTGTTCTTTCTTCTTTTTTTTGTTCCTTTCTTGTTTGTTTTTGTTTTTTGCTTTTTTTTGCTGTTTCTGCGTTTATTTTTTTTTTGTTTCTCACCCTTTCTTTTACATTCTTTTTCTCAAATTTATTCCTTTGTGACCTTTTAATTTTTTTCTTTCTTTATTAATTCCTATTGTCTTTATTTTACTTTCTTTTATTTGTTGGTTAGTTTCCTTCTTTCCTAATGTTTTCTTATTGTCTTCTACAAATAGATAGATAGATAGATAGATAGATAGATAGATAGATAGATGAATGAAAATTTTCAGTTTTTCTTTCATTTATAAGTTTATTTTTTCGGTCAATTTTTCTTTTTATCATCTTTCTTAGTATTTATTTCTTTTTTCTTTCGACATTTTTTCTATTTCTTTTTGTATTTTTTATTTTCTCGGAGTCTGATTTTCTTTACTTTCTTTTGATTTTTCTTTTTTTCTTGAGTTGCTTATGAGATAATTTTTTTCATTCACCATTTATTTATTTTCATACACTTTGTAAATACCTCTTCCCCCTTTTCTTTTTTATAATTTGCTTTTATTTTCATAATTTTTTAAAAATGTTTCCTATATCTTTTCTTTCTCCCCTTATTTATAGTTTTCTGTCTTTCATTATTTCTTATTGTAGAGTTCCTCTCAAACTTTTTTGCCAGAGTTTTTCACGAACGCTTTTCTTTTTTCTCGATTTTCTTTCTTTGAATTTCAATTCTCCTTTCCATTCTTTTTTTTTTTTCTCTCTCGTTTCTTTCTAATGCTGCTCATTCCGTTATTCTACTGCTTTTATTTTCAACTTGAATGGAAAGTTAAACTTCTTTTTTTTTTGTTACTTTTTTATTTATTAGTTTATGTATTTATTTATTTATCTATCTATTTATTTTTATTGTATTTCCGTCCTCTTGTCTTAAATTTTTTCTTCCTGTTTTTGTCCCTCGTTCTTTGAGATCCCTAATTTTGTCGTAATTTTTCGGCTCCCTTTCTATCACAAAATAAAATCTACATTTAAGAGATATATAAAGCGTAATATAAATTGCATTTGAAATTAAGCTGTATTGGTACACAAAAAACACGCACTATCCTTGAATTTGGCACTGCCTATTGGGCGTTTTTCAATAAATAGTTTGATCAGCAAGAATTGTTGTCGCTTTTCGAGGCCTTCAGCAGTGTTAATTTTAACTAATATATATATATATATATATATATATATATAATCGGCAACTGTTTTCTTTCCGTCTTCACGCTCTGTGATCGACTGACTAATCCGAAGCCTGGGATTTTTACACGGATTTGACATGTTCATCAAACGCACCTTCAAAGCAGGAGGAGGAGGAGGCAGAGGGGAAAACAAAACAGAAAGCAATAGCGCGTTGGTTTCATTTTTCCTGGCTTTTTGCCAACATTCTGATTTGGAACAAATGGGAAATTTTAATCAGAATTTAAGTGCTGGCAGGAGGTTTGCAAATATTGCGTAAACGAAAGTTTTGTTCCAACCAAACTGTGCTAATCGATCAGAAAAGCGAAGAGCAGGAATCGATTTTAGATTAAGATTATTTTTTATCCTTTTACCCTTGTTGTAGTTTGGTTTACTTCACACAAAAATACAAACGCATATATTAATTTTCTCAGTGTAACTAAGTTTTGATATAATGTCATTAACAAATATGGACGACTCAGTGAGAATCAAAGTACCAGTGATGCACGTGACCAGCTTGTTAACCAATACACTACGACGAGGTATGTCCATGCTCATATTTATACAGTATCGTCCCTAAATAAGTATGTATTTGCCCAAAACTTACGCCAAGAGTAGGATGTGACACAATGTCAATTTTCAAGCTGAATAATGTTGGTTTGAATTCAGGCTTTTCCTTCGCCTAAGTTGTCTAACCCAGACTGCTCTGCTGTTTATCGGTAGCTGAGAAAGGACATTATCACAAATCGAAATGCATCAGCTTTCATCAGGATGGGAACTTGTATAAACGATTCCATTTCTACGACAATGACAATTAAGTTAAGCGTGCCTCAATAAATAAGTATACCCTAACAGTTTTTATTAACAATTCATCATCATCATCTTGTCGTGCCACTAGCACGGATATTCCTGACCCTCTCTCGTCACTCCTCCATATCGTTCATCGCTTCTGGAAGGTCTTCAGGGCTACATCCAGTATCCTCACAGAGCTGCTGAGTGTAGGTTCGAGCTTGTCCTCCTGCTTTTGCTCGGCTATGTGAGGGGTCCATGGGAGAACATCACTTATGAGCTCGTCCCTGCTTCTCCAGCAATGTCCTGCATGTCTGGTTCGTCTAACTTTCTTAGTTTTCTTGAGGGGTGGTAGATGGCCGTATAGCTGCTGCTTTGTGGGGTGTTACCTCCTGGACTTGTTCAATATTGCTCGCAGCATTCTTGTGTAGTTGCCGTCTTTTTCTCCATCTGTTTAGTTAGCGTCCATGAAGTGCATCCATATAGCAGTATCGACACGATCGCTGCTTGGAAGAAACTGCGTTTCATTTTATCGGTCAGGTCTGACTTCAGTATGACCGATAGCCTATCAATAGCTGTTCATGCCTTTGTTAGTTGCGTGTCGATGTCAGTCCCGGTTGATGAGACATTGATTCCTTGGTAGGTGAACTTGTCTACTAGTTTCAGAGAGCTACTGTTTAGTGTGGAAATGTCGCCTGTTTGATTAAAGCACATATATTCCGCCTTGTGTGCATTGAAATAGAGGCCAATGCCTGCAGCGGCTCATTCCAGATAATGCAGTAGGGTTTCGGCTTGGGCGGGTGCATTTGCCAGAATTGTTATGTCATTGGCGTAGTTAGCGTCGGTAGTTGTTTTTGCGGGGTACCTTCTGCTTCTTTTCTTTGTCAGCTTGAAATCGTTTTCTTTGATTTTATCAATCGATGTTCTAAACACGTAGTCAAGACAGAGGATAAAGAGGTATGGGGCTGGTGAGTCTCCTTGCAGTCTTCCTGTTACAATGTCGAAGTAGTCTGTGTCTCCATCCGGAGAACGTACTTTCCCTTTGGTGTTTCTATAGAGAATCATTATGGCTGCGACGGTTTCTTTTGGTAGGCCATATGCTAGTAGAATTTGTTCCAACTTCCCTCTGTGAATGGAATCAAAGACATTGTTAAACTTGACAAATAGTATTGTCACCTGTAGTTTTTTTGGCCGTACGCCTTCAAGGATTCTACGGATATTCAATATTTGTGAGGTCGTGGATCTATTTCTCCAGAAGCCATTTTGGTTCCTCCTTTGAATGTTGGGTTGTGTAGTAGGGCATTGTCTATTTTGGCTGCAATGGATGTGTTACACCTCGGTAGTTTTTGGCTAATCTGAGGTCTCCCTTTTTAGGGAAAGGGAGGATGCATCCCTTCACCCATGTCTATCGGATTTTGATTATAAACTGCATGACAATGCAGTATGTCGTTGAATTGTCTAGTCTTCCATACTTCTTAGGCTTTTCTATTTTTATTTTTTCTAAGTACTGAGTCAAGTTCTTCCAGCGTAAACGGTCCTAGTTTGATGTCTAATTGTTTACTAATAATTCTCGTGATTGGTTCATGAGTAACTTTCGGTAGGTTTCCCAGTAGATTCTCGAAATGCTGTTTCCACAGTGTTATTCGCTCTTGTTGGTTTGAAGCTTTCAGTTTAGTTTTGGCTGTGCATTTCCTTCTGCTCACTTCGTTTATCGTTTGCCACGCTATCCTAGATTGCCTATCTTCCACTGAGTCTCTGATCTTATCTATCTGATTTTGTATATATTCTGTCTGTTCTTTTAGGTATATGTCTGCTAATTCATGTTGTGCCTTTTTTTTTAGTTTCAGAGCGTTTGTGTTAGTTGGGTTCTTTCTATTGCATTTGGAGGCAGTTTTCACGTTTGCACGTTTTTCTCTAACTGCTAATGTCTCTAAATTTAGTTCTATGTTTTGTTGGTATGTATTTCGCTGCTGCTTCTTGGTGGGCATTGACGAAATTCTCATATTCGTCATTCGGGGTATGTGTTTCTGTCTTCTCCTGTAGTGCATCGAATTTGTTTCTTAAAGCTATCACATATTTATCTCTAATATCCTTGCTATTAAGAAGGGCCCAGTCATAGTGTATAGTGGTCGATGTTCGGGTGGCGTTAACAATTAATTTTCATCTAAACCAAGAATACCATGATTTTACTATATTTAATGGAAATTTATAGAATAAAAACGGTAATTATTAGGTATTATTTATAACCAAAAACTACATATATGATGTCCAGTAACCCAAATTAAATTGAAACACCTGTGAAACCAAACATGAAATAACATGTATATATATATATATATATATATATATATATATATATATATATATACGAGGATCATTAAATAAGTTTCCAGACTTTTTTCGTATGGGCACTTTTATTGATACTACACGCATGAAACTCTAGTCCCCTTCGAAGTAATCTCCTCCGGCTGCAATGCACTTGTACCGTTTCCAACAACTTCTGGAAGGTCCCATGGAAGTCCTCTTGTGTGAGTGTGTCAATGACCTTTGTCACAGCCTCTTTCATCTTCTCATAACGACAGCCTCTGAGCTTAGGGAATAAGCAAAAGTCACAGGAAGCAAGGTCTGAACAATAGGGAGGCAGAGGAACTGTCTTGATGCCCATCTAGGTCAAATAGTCTGTGACAAGGATGGAGTTGTTGACTGGTGCATTGTCCTGTTGGAAATGACACTGACCCGATTTGAAGAGTGCTGGCCTCTTCCGACGGAATATCTTCCTGAACTCCCTTAAAACCTCAACATAGTAACCCTAACCCTAACCCTTTGGCCAATCAACTCTGGTGTAATGACTTTCTTACTCCTCCCACACCTCTCATCATCCCTTACAGACTCCCTGCCTTCCTTGAATCTCTTATGCCACTCAAAAACTGATGCTCGATTCATGCAAGATAGTCGAAAAGCAGTATGAAACATCCCATAACTTTCTGTGGTATTTTTTCCAAATTTAAAACAGAATTGTATTGCATATCGTTCTTCTTCACGTCCAGACTGCATTTTTGAAATTCACCAGTTGTGACAATCAGGCTTTAGTAGAGTGTATTCCAATTCATGCTGTAGCTGTTAATTTGAAGCTGAAATCATAAAAATTAGTCAGTCATCTTATAAGATGTATGGCAATGACATACAGAATTTTCAAGAGTCTACGACAATTTTGAATGCCTGTACAAAAAAAAGTCTGGAAACCTATTGAAGGCACCACGTATATACATTAAAATAGGTCGGTCCACGAAGTGATTTTGAATTTCTAGAATTCATCTATTTATTTCAAAATAAATAAATTCTAAAAATATAATTCTCTTCGTGTACCTACCTATTTAAAAATATTTTTATTCTCTCTTTGGACCTACATCAAAAAATCATATATATATATATATATATATATATATATATAGAGAGAGAGAGAGAGAGAGAGAGAGTATACTTATTTTGAAGTTCTTATATATTTATATTTTTGTTACAAAGTTACAATAAAAATACTATTGTAAAATATCTTAAAAAGTTTATAAAAAAAAATCAAAGGATGTGAAATTTAAATTTTCTTTTCATTAAATTTTTCCCGCCGTAATTTTAACTATAACAACGATTTATACGATGTCTCCAGATACCAATGGTTTTAAGATTTCTTGACTGCACTGCAAGTTCAAATTACTGGATATCTTCAAAAGAAATTAACAGTTTCAAAAAGATATTGAAAAATACTTAATTACTGAAACAAGCAGACTACTTGTCACTGAAGCTGAAGCGCTTCCCAAAGCATTTTTTTCTTTTCACAGGCCTTAAGCATTACAGAATAGAAGAAAAGACGTGTTTCTCCAGTTTACTTACAGTACGTGCAGTTTGTAAGAAATCTTTTCCGATCCACGGTGAAATTTTAATCACCTGACATGCTCTCCTTTCTGATCTTCAATGTGCTCCACATTTTTCATGAGATATGCACAGAAAACTCTCTTGAAAGTTTTAGTCGGTAAAATTGATGTAAAATTCATCGACAAATCGGTTTTAGTAATATTCATTGATTCTTTGAAAGATTCATATTGATACGTAAAATATTTCCTCAGCTTGTTTCAATTTTAATCTTTAGATCGATATGTTAAAATGAAATTCAGATTTGACATGTAGAAATCTAAATTTGCATAAACTAATTAATTATTAATTCAAAAATTGTTCAACAGTCTTCATAAAAAAAGAGAAAAAGAAAGAAAAAGGAAGAAAAGAAAATCTAATGTTGAATTAGAATAACATAGCTTTAAAATCAGCCAAGATATCGTCCTCCATATCGTTTTTGTGTGTGCGTGTGTGTGTGTTTTGTGTGCGCGCGCATGCGCGTGCATTCTATTATAGATTGGCAAATATATGAGGAAAATAAATGACATCAGTCTGACGTGTAATCTGATTAACTTTATCTTTCATAAAATGTATGTAGATTTTGCAAATTAATAAATGATATGGTTGCTTAGAATCCTTATCTAGATCAAATTAAGAAGCAAAATTTTAATAGATAGATACGTATCCAATTAAGAAATCATTAACAAGTATTCTTCAAGTCCTACATTTCTTTACCAGTTACTTTATTTTGAGTTTTGGTTTAGTTGTGTTTTATGGCATTTCAAAACTTGATGGTTATTTAAGAACATATTATTTGTAAACGAATAGTTTGTAGTTAACATTATTTTAAACAAACCAGAGCTCACTTGTTCGCACACATTTAAATGGTTTCAAGCATTGATATTTAATGCTGATAATTCAGTTCATCAAGTATTCCGATCTAATTTAATGCTAATCCTTTATTTGCACACATTTCCATGGTTTCACGAATTGCTATTTATTGTTTGCACGCAGTTAAGTGGTTTCAAAGAATATTATTTACCATTAATAATTCTATTTTAAATAAATAACAATCCCTAGTCAAAGATTGAACACTTCAATTTGACCCCTAGATGGAACCCTAACAGGTACTACCGCTCCAGGCCAAAGTGGTCTAGAGACTAATGGTAATGAAGGGGCACTTAAGATTCCTCATGTTCCAAGACTAGAGCCTCGCCATCAATTGCTGTTTAATTTCATACCCAGTAGCGTTATTTAATACTAATGACTAAATTTATCATTAATGATTTGTTTGCACACAGTTAAATGGTTTCAAAGGTAGTAAATGACTGAATAGTTCTATTTGACCCATTGATGGGAACTTAACAGGTACTACCACTCCGGGTTAGAGTGAACATGAGAGTAATTGCAATAAAGAGGTACTCTATATTCCCCAAGACTCCAGGACAGGACCCTCGCCATCAGATGCAAGTTAGTGCCATATTCGGAAAACTTGTTGGTGAAGGAGGTGCAGAGATGTCGGCTTCTACAGTCCCAACCGACTAGGTCTTCTTGATTTTTAGAAGATGTTTTATTACAGAGTTTAAATATTTCTACAGACAGATTTCACTCATAGTGTAATTGAAATTAATTTATCGTCACAAAAACTGACATTAAATTGTCTAAACCTAGCTCTAAATATGCACAAGTAATTTTTCATTTTTTTACGATCAAATTTATCATATTTATCTAAGTTGAAATAAGAATTAAATCTTTCGGAAATATATGTAAATTATTGTAATCTTTTTTCAAACATTTTTCCATGATCATGACAAATAGTTGTAATATTTTGTATACTATCTTAGTTGAAATATCTATACATAAATTATGTCATTTTATGTAGACACATATTGAGGTTATGTGTTTTATACTCTGTTCAATTAACTAGGAAAGCAAAATGATATGATGATTTAAGTGATGCGAAACAATAATTTATATAGGTAATTTAATTTATGCGAGAAACCAGAAAATAGCAAATATTTCTGTGGAGATGGATCCTATTTACCCAACCCCTCCGCTCGGGCAGGATATGACACAAGGTCAATTTTTTAAGCGGAGTTTAGCAGGTTTGAATTCAGAGTTTTCCTTCTCCTAGACTAGTTGCCTCACCAAGGCAGAAGAACCTAGTCTGCCCTGCTATTTACCCATAGCTGGAGGGAGAATAATTGGATTCATACCTTTCTCAAGGGTATTAGTGCTATGTGAAATTCAATCAGTCTTGTCCAGGAATTGAACTCGTATCGCCGTGTCCATATCCTGTGACGAAAACCATTACACCACGGGCAATGTGGAGATGGGTTTATAAATGTGAATTTACTTGGAATAAAAAAAAAACATGGTTAGATTGTTTAGAACAGAGATCAATTTTTGTGCAAGTTACTTGCACTCGACAACGCAAACAAATGGTGTCAGTAGGAAAAGAAAAAATGAGAATTCTTTCTAACTTAGAAATATAAATAAGCTCTCAATCGAAAATAGAAAACATTTAATCATCATGAAGAAAAGGAAATATGTCAATAGATACTGTAGACCACCAAGTGAATCCGAAAATGAGTGAAAATGCAGAAACCCGATTCTTCCAATGTACGAGTTCAGTTCAGATTATTCTCCGTTGCTGTTGCTGGTACTTGTAATCCAAAATAATATGTGGTATGTTACTTGAAGCGGCAAAAAAGATACCACTAAATAAATCATTATTCCAAGAAGGACCCAGCACGGTATGACATCGATTATGTAGTCATTTTTTATAAACAGAAAAATCTAAAATTAGTATACTGAATAAATATAAAATTTCGCTAAATTCAAAAATATATTACCCTCAACTTACGCAAGATAAAAACATGTAGGTCATGGCAAAATATAACTCACTGCGCAAAAAATTGTTCCGCTTATTCGAGAAGTCCAATGTGTGTTCTAATCGTTGCCGACAATGTTTAAGATATGATAATACAGAACAAGGAAAGGGCTTTAAGCTCATTAACCCTCCAAAATTACATTTGAACCAGTCACGAGAATTATAAGTAAACAGTTAGACCGTTTACGCAAGAAGAACTCGACTCGTTACTAAGAAAATTTTTAAATAGTACAGCTTGATAAAATACCCCCAGAAGTCTGGAAGATCAGTCAATTCGATGACATACTGCTCCGACACTGGAATGCTGTATATAATCAAAACACAATGGACAGGTGGACGAAGGGATGCATCCACCCCTTCCCTAAAAAAGGCGAGCTCGGATTAGCCTAGAACTACCTGGGTATAACCCTTACATCCATAGCGGCCAAGATATATAATGCTCTACTACGAAACGACAGAGAACTCAAAATTGAGAACATACTAAGGAAGGATCAAAATCGCTTCCGGGGGAATAAATCCACGACGTCACAAATTTTGACTATCCGCCGATTTCTTGAAGATGTACGTGCAAAAAACCTAGAGGCAACAATATCATTTGTTGACTTTACTAAGGCCTTTGACTCCATGCACAGAGGAAAGATGGAGCATATTATACTCGCCTACGGCCTACCAAAAGAAACCGTTGCAGCCATAATGATGCTGTATGGAAACACAAAAGTAAAAGTCCGTTCCCCAAATGGAGACGCAGACTACTTCGACATTGTAGCTGGTGTACTGCAAGAAGACACATTAGCCCCATACCACTTTATCCTCTGTCTAAATTACGCGCTTAGAACATCGATTGATAAAATCAAAGAAAACAGTTTCAAGTTAACAAAGGAAAGAAGCAGAAGGTACCGGACGTGGACTACGCCGTGGACATAGCGCTTCTGGCAAGCCGAAACCCTGCTACATAGTCTGGAACGAGTAGCTGAAGGCATTGGCCTCCATGTCAATGCACACAAGACGGAATATATGTGCTTTAATCAAAGAGGCGACATCTCCACACTAAACGGTAGCTTTCTGAAACTAGTAGACAAGTTCACCTACATAGGAAGCAGTGTCTCATCAGACATCAATACGCGACTAGCAAAGGCATGGACAGCTAACAATAGGCTATCGGTCATATGGTAGTCAGACCTGACCGATAAAATAAAACGCAGTTCCTTCTAAGCAGCGATCGTGTCGATACTGCTATATGGATGCACTTCATGGACGCTAACTAAACAGATGGAGAAAAAGACGGCAACTACACAAGAATGCTGCGAGCAATATTGAACAAGTCCAGGAGGTAACACCCCACAAAGCAGCAGCTATACGGCCATCTACCACCCATCACGAAAACTAAGAAAGTTAGACGAACCAGACATGGTAGTCAGACCTGACCGATAAAATAAAACGCAGTTCCTTCTAAGCAGCAGTCGTGTCGATACTGCTGTATGGATGCACTACGTGGACGCTAACTCAACGGATGGAGAAAAAGCTTGACGGCAACTACACAAGAATGCTACGAGCAATATTGAGCGAGTTCTTGAGGCAATCTCCCACAAAGCTGTAGCTGTACGGCCACTTACCACACGTCACGAAAACTATCAATGTTAGACGAACCAGACATGCGGGACACTGCTGGAGAAGTAAAGACGAACTCATAAGGGACGTACTCCTATGGACCCCTTCACCTGGACGAGCCAAAGTAGGACGACCAGCTAGAAGCTACATACAGCAGCTCTGTGCCGTTAGTGGATGTAGCCCTGAAGACCTGGAAGCTATGGACAATAGAGAAGAGTGGCGAGAAAGACTCCAGGATAACCCTGCTGATGGTGTGACATGATGATTGTGATGATCAAACTTGCGACCAGTTTTCAAGAAATTCTACCCTTTATTGTATTCCTTAATTTACTCCTAATTCTTAAAACTGAACTCACGATTCGAAAGTTTCAAACGGCACGATAATCTGACTCGTTTGTTTTATGTGTTTAATTTAAATTTGAAAACACATTTAACTTTTATTCTTGGCGAATTTAAATTTTTTTCACATTCATGACATTTACGAAGATTTGCGCAATGCATCACAGGATCAAATGGGAATAATATTTTTAGAAAGAATGTGTTGCACCAATTTTCAAAATAGTTATATATTTGCCGACATCAAAAAATATCACTTGAAGCTCTGCTTTATGCTTTGGTTCAAACGCCTTCAGTTGAACTTGTTCAGACTTGTCAATCAAGAAACAAACCCAATCACATCAATCGGTATCAGAAAATTATTATACCTGAATCGGAGGTGATTAAGCAGAAAACAGCAAAACAGACAATTTCTTTTAGCTGACATTTCGCTATTACTCTAAATGAAGCTACATACTAAAATCATTCTCTCTCAGATAAAATGTGGAAAATTAAAGTTACTTAGAACTTAATACATCTAGTTAATCTATGATCAATTTTATGTTCTTCTGGAACATAAAAGCAATCTTAACAAGACATTTTAATTTTTTTTCCTTCTTGATGTCATTTCCAGAAAGATGAACGAAAATACTTTTGCTAATTAACCAAATATCAAATACCTATCATTATTTTTGTTTTGTGTACTGATGCCTATCCTATTTATAATGGTATTACCTTCCTATAAGCAAACAAAAATCGTAAATCGAAATGACCAGTGCTTTTGCCAAGATAAAAGTTTTCTTTCTCTTTTCTTCACAACTGGCAAATGGCTTTTAACAAACATTTTAATGAATTTTGCAAATATAATTTTTTTAAAAAGATAGAAAGATCGCCGTATTATATCAATTTAAGCACTAAGACAGGCCCGTTGCAATTGTAGCATTGGAAAGTTAAAAACAGGAAGTTTGACCATCATAAATCGAAGATCGTTATAAGTCACCATTATTTTCAATATTTAAATAACGATAATATCTTGTATATCGAGTTTCGATTTTGAGCAAGGCAAGTCCAAAATTAAGGAACCTTTTAAAAAACTTCCACTTTATAAATTTAAATCAATATAATTATTTATTACATTTAGTTTAATCTGGCTCAAGGCACACCCAGTGAGAATCAATTGGTTATTTGGTTGTGTCTTATGACATATCAACCTTTGAAGATTATTTAATGCTAAATCATATATTTTCATTCATGCCAGAGCGAATTTGTTTGTATACATTTAAATCATATCAAATCATTTGTTTGCTCACAGTTTAATATTTTCATGTGTAGTAAATGATTACAAAGCTCTATTTAACTCATAGATGGACCTGCGCAGGTATTCCCTGTTCGATTCCCATCTATGAGTGCTACCCGTTCGGGTATGGCAATAAAGGCGTACTTCACATTCCCAGAAGTAGAGTTTCACCATAAGATGGTTTAGTATCTTCTGACTGGGCCCAGTGAGAATCAGCAACAGAAATCCAAATTATCTTTAGTTATACAGAAATCCTTATTTTAATATTCGACATTTTTAGAGGGGGCTTTTGTACTTTGATATTTTGTAGTATTCTAAGATTCTATGTTTTAGGAGGCCGTCTGTATTTTGATAAGAAAATATCCCTTCTATTACGATAAAAGCCTTTGTCATTGATCGGGTGGGAGAGACAGGAACGAAATTTGCCATGATTCAGAGAAAACCCAATTAAAACTTTGCTGATAAAAGAATTTCAGTTTTACAAAATGGATGGAAATTAAGGGTACCTTGAGAGTTAAGTTTAGGTTTACAAAGGGGCAATGAAGTAGATATTACAAACACAAACAGTAAACTAGAATTTCTTTTATAAAGGTGATTTTTATTTTACTGCTTTGATCAACAATCAGAAATAAAGCAAAAAGTTAAAATTTCAAGAACATTCAACAAAGACAAAGTCCACAATCACCTGGGAAGAGGTGGTGTCTTAAAGATCGAATTCCCTGGCAATGGTTTCCAAGTCGCTTAAGACACATAGGTATTAGCAATCGATTTTTTTAAAACTTGTTCGATTTTCCTGAGAAATAAAGATTAAAATATACGGAAAATCATTAATTAAGATTTACTCAGCTAAAGCAGATATTTTCTTTTCGCGTAAAGGTCATCATTAAAAAGAGAGAGAGGAGATAAAAATAGAGCAACTGATTTAGAAGTCTTAAAATCGTTTGTATGGTCCAATAAATGCATTTAAATGCTGTGTCTTGAAAGAAACTTCGACTTGGATGCAAAGAAAGGGAAAAACAGAAAGGAAATACACACATCAAATGAGACAATGAAAGTAAAAGAACAGTCTCGAAAGATTAAAAAAAGAATGAAGAAAAAGCTTACCTATTGACATTAACAATAGATTAATGGTGCACCGACTGCTTTATAATGGGCATTTGCGGAAAAATAAAATTTATAACTCGAATGAGAAGCAGATTATTTATATACCAAATTTGCTGATTGTGTTTACGAATACAATCTTATGTTACATTGAGAGCTCAAAGGGGGAATCTAAGGGAGAATAAAGAAGTTGATATAGTTTGTTGGTTGGTTGGTTGGTTTTACAGTATGTGAAGCCTTCTTTGATTATTTTACACTGAAGCCAGTCTTTGGGGTTTTAAAGACAGTTATATGATTTCAAGTAACTGTTAATGAATAATAATAATAATAATAATAATAATAATAATAATAATAATAATCTTTCTCTTAAAATAAGTTGGAACCGCAAAGACCCGAACACCTAATGAGTAGGTATAAAAGGCAAATCCTCGCTGTGCACTAACTGCAATGCGAAAGGAAAAAAATCGGTTAGTGAAAATTGTCTTTAATTTAAAATGCATACTAGATTTTGTAGCTTGTGAAATATTTTTTGAAATGTTAGTGTTTTAAATGCGGAATTTTTTTTCCAGATTTTTTTCTGCTAAACTATTTCGAAAGCACGAATTATATTTGTTTAAATTTTCTGTGAAAATTTTTATATCGTTTAGCCGTGATTTATCTTGATAGATAAAGATGTAATGTATTTGAGATAGTCTGAAAGCGCAAATTAAGAACAATTTCCGTCCTAAATGTAACCGGAGAGATATGTAAGGAGTCTAGTCTTTACTCTGAAAGGGCCAGTCTTAGTGGAAACGAAGTCTCATTATTACAGCAGAAAATATAAAAAAAAAGGTGATACAGGAATACCTGAAACTAGTTCAGGTATTTATTGCGAGAAATAAAGTATGAAATAGCCGGTCAGTGGACTTTAACTAAGTTAAAACTTAATTTTTTTCGTGACCCACTGTGGCTAAGAAAAGGAAGCCCAAAGAGAGAAACTGAATCTCTTCTAATAACAGCACAAAACAATGTCATAAGGACCAATCATATCAAAGCAAGAATAGATAAGACGCATCAAAACAGCAGACGTAGGTTGTGTAGTGATAGAGACGAAACGATCAGTCACATAATAAGCGAATGCCACAAATTAACACAGAAAGAATATAAGACTAGACACTACTTGGTGGGCAAGGGAATCTACAGGGAATTGAGCAAGAAACTGAAGTTTGACCATACGAACAAATGGTATATGCACAACACAGAATCTGTCCTGGAAAATGAGAAACAAACTTCTCTGGGATTTTGAGATACAACGGATCACCTAATCTCGGTCAAACGACCACATCAACAACAACAAAAAAAAGATAACTTGCAGAATTATGGACTTTGCTGTCCCGGCGGATCACTGAGTAAAATTGAAAGAATGCGAAAAGAGAGATAAGTACCTGGACTTTTTAGGAAGTTGGAAAAACTATGGAACATAAAAATGACGGTTATACCAGTTGTAATTGGCACTCTTGGTCCAGTCACCAAAGGATTAGTAAAAGGAATAGTGGACTTGAAAATAAGAGGACGAGTGGAGACAATCCAAACTACTGCATTTTTGAGATCGGCCTGAATACTGAGAAGAGTTCTGGAGACTTGAGGAGACTTGCTGTCTCTCCGACTCCAGTGAAAAACCATCAGCATTAGCTGATGTGAAAAACTCTCAAGGAGTAAAAATATTAATAAACACCTCGTACTTCTTTTGAATTCAAAATACTTAAATTTACTATATAATCTATAACGTAACATAAATTCTCTCTTTATGGATTATTGATAAATATGATGATGAAATATCTTTAGATTGATAGTGTCAGAAAACTAAAACACCCCTTTACAATAAGAATAAAATGCATCAAAACCATTGATGGAAATCACCCTTTATGATATACTCCGCATTAATCTTTCCGCAGATAAAATAACATGTCTTTCAATGATGAATGAGCAAGAGGAACAAAATCCTCAATCCTTTTAATAGTGGTTGAAATCGAGATAATCCCAACTCTGGTCAACCAAAGTCCTAACAACAAATAAAAGAAATAAAAACACTGGGAAAAAATAGCCAAAAGATGATTGTAAAGTAATATCAAATGCGTACTTTTATTCAATTAGCAAACCCCACAGGGAGAAATGCAACCCAAGGGATCTGCATCATATGGTAGGAGAGAATTAAATGTGCAGAAGCACGCCTAGATCATAATAAAGTAGTGAATGTGAAAAGAAATATCATTAAAAGCAACTGCTTAATTGGTGCTGAAAAATATGTAAAAGAAAAGGTAGTTGCTGATCAAATAAAAACGTAGCACTTCAAATGAACACAGTTAATAATAAAAAGATAATATACAAAAACAATCAAGCAATAATTGTTTGAAAACTACAGTAAAAGAAAATGAATACAATAAATTAGATCATAGTCAACATTAAATAGAAAACCCTGTCTACGCAGAAAATAAAATTAATATAGGAGAAATATAGCTAAATATAATCAGAGAATTCGATAAGGCAACGAATATTTATTTGAAAGACAGAGCACCTATTAATGACAAAATAGCCCATTGCATATAAACGGGGAAACTATACCACAGAAGATCTTTTACAATACTTTGAACCAAATCTTACGCTTTTAAATGAAATAATGTATGCAACTGCTACTTTAATAAGGCCAGTAACAATAACACATAAACCAAATAGTTTTTGAAACCCAAATGGAAATTAAGGAGTAAAAAAGAAATAGATGAATACAGAAGAGAAATAGCTATATACTTGATGAAATGAGTAAGGGTATCAAAATGAAAACTAGGAAAGTAAGAAGCATTAAAAGAAAATATGAGATAATACCAATTAATAAGATCCTGATAATAAAAGAAAAGTTCCAGAAGAAAAGATCCTACTAAAGACTCACCGTATCCGAAGATATGAAAAAGGAACAAAATTCTTTATACAACAAAATAATTCAAGAGGACCCAAAAAATACTATCGAAAACTTTAAAACATAATGAATGTAAAGGAAACCTCCACGATTGAATAATTTAAATCATTTTGGAGTAATATATGGAGCAATAAGAAATCATAAATAAAAAATCAAGGTGGAGTGAAAATATACAATATATTATAAAAAGAATGAACCGCAAATTTTCGAAAATATTACAACAGAAGAGATTATGAATAAATGGAAGTCTTCTGGAATATATTGAATAACAAACCTGTGATCCCACTACATATCCTCCACATATCATCTAACGACGAAACTAATTTCAGAAATCATTAAAGAAACTGAAAAAAATGCCTGATTAGCTCACAAAAGTAGTGAATTCCGACAACCAAAACAAAAGAAACAACACACGCAAAAAAACCACAAACCAATCGTATGTAAAATAACATCGATTCTAAATGAGAAAATAGTCAAATGCATAAAATGTTAGGCCATCTTCCCTTTAAAACCAAATAGATGCATTAAAGAATCATATGGCTGCAAATATCAGCTCCACATAAACATGTACATTATTGAGAACTGTCGATCTGAGGAGAAAAATCTAAGTATGTCTTGGATTACCTGAAGAAAAGCTTTTGATAGTATATCCCATGAAAGAATTTAAAAGTTCTAAATATTTTAAATATATCCCCAGTAATAATAACATTTCAAAAATACAAAAGGAAAAGGTAGCATACTCTCCTCAGATCAATTGATGAAAAAGGCATAATCTGAACTAATAATCTGAACATTAACAATGTAATCTTCCAAGGATACACACTTTCTCCTCTCCCTTTTTTTTTGTATAGTTCTGTAGCTAGAGAAGAAACTTACATCCTATATCAAAGCGTGTAAGACTATGCCTTGCGTGTCAAGCAGTAAAAAATATGTTCACATCTGGAAGCAGAAGTTATAGTGGGCCGATCTCGAGTCTCGCGAGAAGAAATCTACCGCGCATGTAAATATCTATTTGCTGGAACTTGCGTAAAAAACCATGCCAGCAGCAGGAGGGGGTTGCTGTTCTTCGTTGACTGCTTTTTGACCGACAGAGTGAACGAGTTGACCAGAGATATACCGAGGAAGGGCTGCTAGGTACGTGTGTTATTATTTTTAGTCAACTGAGGCTACCCAATTGTCTGAGGATACAACAGTAGGGAAAACAAATCACAGAATCAATTTCCCTCTGTTGTACAATTGCTTACTAGTCCTGACTGTCTAGCCATTGATTTGGATTCAACAACCTAACTACAAGCTATTTCGGCACAATGGCAAGGTTCACCTTGGCAGCGACACTTTAAAGCCATTTTCTGGCGAGTGTGACGTGGGTGCGTGGCTAAAAAAGGTCAAGCTAGTGGCCAGACTTCAGTATGTACATGACGTCGCCAGCTTGCTGCCATTGTATCAGTAGGGGGATGCTCTGGCTCTCTATATGGAAATGAAGGAGGAGGACCAGAAGGACATCAATCTGATCGAGGCCCGGCTCATAACGGCCTCCAAATAGCAAACCGACTGGGACCCCAGTCGATTAAGGTTAGGTAATGACGACCTCCAAGGTGAGTCACGTCCATTCCAACCCTCCTCCAGTTCTCGCATACATCCAGTCTGCCTGCCTTCCAACTCACCGGGGCTGGATCTATGGACTGACACTCTTCGCATTCTCTAACTACCTCCCGAACAGCTGCCTTAGAGACCTCAGGACTTGCCAGTTTCACAAAGTAGAGTGTGCGCTTTACGCCAGGGTGCCCACAAGATTGGTGAATGATCCGAATGCGAGTGGGATGCCAGCTCCCTGGCCACCGGGGTGGCTATTGAATATGCCGGAGCTATCATTGAAGACGCAAGTTGGCTACGACCGGTGCACGCACATCAACCTGGCGGAGCTTGATGCAGTGTTGAGGGGCATTAATCTGGCGCTGCACTGGAAGGCGAGTGTGATTCACCTGCGGACGGACTCCGCCTGCGTGCACCGGTGGATTTCTGACACCCTGTCCGGGAAAGCAAGGGTGCGGACTAAGGCGGCGTCGGAGATGTTAATAAGACGGCGACTTAGTACGCTCCAGGAATTAGCGGCGGAGTATAGACTGACAATTGACGTGGCACTCGTCAAATCCCTGGTGAACCGAGCCGATCCACTCACTAGAGTGCCCCAACGATGGTTGGATGCACTTCGGAAAGAAGCGAAACCCATCAAGCCAGTATGCGCTGCATCTATGGGTGAGCTGGATCCCGCTTGCATTCGGACCATTCACCGATCTTGTGGGCACCCTGGCGTAAAGCGCACACTCTACTTTGTGAAACTGGCAAGTCCTGAGGTCTCTAAGGCAGCTGTTCGGGAGGTAGAGAATGTGAAGAGTGTCAGTCCATAGATCCAGCCCCGGTGAGTTGGAAGGCAGGCAGACTGGATGTATGCGAGAACTGGAGGAGGGTTGGAATGGACGTGACTCACCTTGGAGGTCGTCATTACCTAACCTTAATCGACTGCGGTCCCAGTCGGTTTGCTATTTGGAGGCCGTTATCATGCCAAGATGCTGCCAGCATTGTTCGGCAGTTGGAGACCGTATTTTGCGAGAGGGGGGCGCCTGTTGAGCTACTCACAGATAACGCCACGACCTTTTGCGGAGAGACGTTCTTTAGATTCGCCGAGCGCTGGGGCGTTCGGATGAGATTCCGATGCGCATACGTACCGGCTGGCAACGGGATTGTGGAGAGATCACACCGCACAATAAAACGCATTGCCACAAGAACACGGTGCTCGGTGATGGAGGCTGCATACTGGTACAATGTGACTCCCAAAGACGATGCGTCGGCGTCAACTGCACCAGCAAACATAATATACTCATATACAGCCCGTATAAGAGGTGTTGATGTCACGTTACCACCGGAGGATGCCGGACCCAGCAGTTATGAGGTAGGGGATAGTGTGTGGGTGAAAATCCCTCATGGGGGATGTACAACCCAGTTTGGAAAGGGGACAATTACGGGTGTGTACCGCCCCCATTCGGTCCTTGTTGACGGGACACCTCGCCACGTAAAGGATGTTCGTCCAGTGCGAGGAGCAGACGCCACTTATTGCAGTAGCGCTTCCTCTGACGACGAAGCGCCGATGCTGTATTTACCGCGGGAGGATCCCATAGCGTCGGAAAGCGACCACAGCGACCGTGGTCAACGTGGGCCCGGAGAAACGTCCGAGGACGACGACGTTGCCGAGAGCATTCCGCTCAGACGAAGTAGCAGACTCAAAAGACCTGCTCCGCGCTGTACGGTGTGTGATTCCCAAATCAGGGAGGAGTGTGAAGGTAACGTACCTGGGCATTCGAAGCGCGCACGAACGTGTCTGGCTTGTAGAGTGAAAACCGATATGGCTGCCTCGAGCATATTTGACGAGGGGAGATCTCGAACCTGCGAGAGGTAATTTGCACGTATGCAAATTCTTACGAGATCTCACAATAATACAAATACGCACGGTAACGGCTGAATGGGCGATTTTTGTTCTGAGTGCATTTGCCCGACGAACGTGTTACATCGCAAGGAAGGAAGGAAGGAAGGCGAGAACCTAAAGGAGAGAAAGAAGGAAGGAACAGCTACTGAGAGAGAGGGAGAAAGGGTGAAATTAACAACCGGGTCCTCTCTTGAATTACTACAAGAATCAGTTTCCTGTTGCCTTTTACGCCCGCTCTTGACAACAGAACCATTTAAGGACGGCGCGTTCACGGCATACAGAAAATTGACCATGGTTAGGTGGCCTGGTGAACGTGTCGACGTATATGCCAACAAAATCAGGCAGTTGGCTGGATTGGCTGGGTTCGAGGGAGCTGGACTGGAGAAGTTCACAAAGCTAGCTTTCGTCACAGGTTTCCCTAATGCCATTTAAATTGAGCTGCAGCAAGCCCCGAATATCGAAACCCTGGTCGTGGGAGAACTGCTAGCGCGAGACAGAGTATTGACAACTGGGAACCAAAGCCAGGACGTGGCCGCGGCAGTGAGTTCACCCCGCGGTGACATCGCACCTGCTGCTAAGAGTGGCTTCATTTCCAATGTGATATATCATAGATGCAACAGCAAGGGTCACATTGCAAAAGACTGCCGGAAGCGCAGGACACGTTGTTTCCAGCGCGGTGAGATTGGACACTGGGCCCGGTACTGTTCGGGAAACGAAACAGGGAACAAGGTATCAGCGCCAGCCTTCTTCCTCATGATGATGTGAATGCGGTATCCCCAGCAGCGAGAATCTATGTTGACGGGGCAAAGTGTTCAGCACTAATTGACTATGGCTGCTCGCGAACAATCATTGATGCAGATCGATGCCGGTCTTGGAGGAGAGCGATTGTGGACGTGATGACGATTGGAGGCATGTCTCGTCCGTGCTGCGGTGACGGAATGGTATTTGTGTCCATGGAGGAAGGCAGTTCTGCTAAAATCAGCGTGCTAGTGGTGCGTGGTAAACAACCGGGATTTGACCAACTGTTGGGGATCGACGCTATAAAAGCACTGTTGGTCCCAGAGGATCAGTGCAACTCGGCAACAAGGAAATTGTCAAGTGTACCGCCATTTCACCGGTTTCACCGCAACTTTCAACCATCGCAACTTTCAACCATCGGAGCCGGGCCTGGACTGTGGTATGGAAGTAGTCAAAGGGGCGCGTACCTGAGGCACTAGACAACAGGGTGGCGGAATATCCGGTCGCAGAAGAGATCCGGGAGGACTACAAGCGGAAGCTCCGCTCATGGATGAGCAATGGTTGGCTTGTGTCATACAAAGAAGAACTGGGACCCCCTAAAGGGCTGACCCCCCTGATGGTTGTACTGCAGCAGCATAAATCAAAGGTACGTCCAGGGATAGACTTTCGACAGCTCAACTGTTATGTTGATATTTTCACAGCCAACGCAGATGTTTGCGGAGCTAAATTGCGTGAATGGCGGAAAAGGGTTCCAATGTATCCCTGTTGGACCTTAAGGGGGCATATCTTCAGGTGCGTGTCCAGAAGACACTGTGGCTGTTCCAGACCGTGAAGATTGACGGGCAGAGATACTGCCTGACACGTTTAGGATTTGGCCTTAATGTGGCTCCTCTCATCATGAAAGCCATTGTCAGTGCGATGTTGTCGCAGGAGGAGGCTTACATCTACGACATCTATGTCAACGAAGATGTTATGCCCACGATCCACGTTAGAGAACACCTAGCTAGATTTGGACTTGAGTGTAAGGACTCAGAATGATGGCGCGCGAGTGTTGGGCTTGGCGGTCGCGATGGAACACGGTAAATTGCTGTGGAAGCGAAGAAGCATGTTTCCAGACGCTCCCGATATTATTACGCGACAGGCAGTGTTCTCTTTATGCGGGCGGCTTGTCAGGCACTTTCCGGTGTGTGGTTGGCTTCGTGTGGTTTGCGGAGTACTCAAGAGGAGGGCAAGCTTGGTCACAAAGGTCTGGGATGATGAGACGAGAGACAACTTGCTGCAGCGTATGATATCTGAGGCTGTGGACTCTGTGCGGCGAGACGATCCAGCCCGTGGAGATAGGTGTGTAAATGTACGGAAACAGAACGTCTGGCTCGATGCCAGCTCCTTAGCGATCGGAGAAGCATTGGAGAGACACAAAACTGTGCTTGAGGATGCCTGCTGTGACCTGAAAACGACGCCCAACACATTAACCTAGCCGAACTGGACGTCGTGTTAAAGGGCATCAATTTATCTCTCCAATGGCAATGTAAGGTACTATTTACCAACCCCTCCGCTCGGACAGGATATGACACAAGGTCAATTTTTAAGCGGAGTTTAACAGGTTTTGAATTCAGAGTTTTCCTTCTCCTAGACTAGTTGCCTCACCAAGGCTGAAGAACCTAGTCCGTCCTACTATTTACCCATAGCTGGAGGGAGAATAAGGGGGTTCATACCTTTCCCAAGGGTATTTGCCCGAAAGTGAACGTAATAGCGCGACTGGAGTACGAACTCGCGTACTACGATTCCGCAGTTCATCGCTTTAACCATTACACCACGAGGACAATGCAAGGTGCTGCACGTAAAAACAGACTGTGTGCGTGCACCATTGGGTATTGGACACTCTGGGAGAACGCAAGAGCATACCAAAGCAGCCACTGAAATGCTTATCCGAAGGCGGCTGAACACTTTAAAAAAGCTTGTGGAGGAGTATGAGTTGACTGTGGACGTGGTATTGGTTCCATCAAATTAGAACATGGCTGACCGACTGACGAGGGTGCCTCAGAGGGGGTTTACCGCTATGAAGATGGAGAATGGACCCAAGCCATTGATCGGCACTATTCACGTGGATAAATTGAATGCAGACCAAAATAATGGCCATCCACAGAAGCAGTGGACACCCGGGAGTGCGGCGTACCACTTACTTCGTAAGGAAAATTTGCCCAACGACACCAAGAGCAGCCGTCAAGATAGCCATAAAAACGTGTGAGGAATGCCAGTCCATAGACCCAGCACCAGTCCACTGGGAAAAAGGAACACTAGAGGTAGACGATAACTTGCAGAGGATGGGAATGGACATCACGCACTATGGTGCCCATCATTTCCTAACGCTCACAGACTGTGGCCCGTCGCGTTTCTCAATTTGGAGGCAAGTGGCAAGAAAAGACTCTGCAAATGTGATTCGTCAGCTGGAGACAGTGTTTTTTTTTTAACGTGGCCCACCACACAAACTCCTTACAGATAATGACACGGCCTTCTTCAGCAGGGAGTTCAGGGCTTTTGCAAATGATTGGGGAGTCAACTCGCAGTTTCGTTGCGCGTACGTCCCAGCCGGGAATAGAATAGCAGAGCGATATCACCGCTCGGTGAAGCGTATTGCAGCCAGAATGCACTGTCCTATCCAGGAGGCTGTCTACTGGCACAATGTCACACACAGAGACAGAGTGTCACCTCCCACCGCACCCGCCAACAAGATATATCGTTATGAGGTGAGGGTAATGTCTTCAGATCCCGGACGCAGCTATTACCAGGTCGGGAATCGCGTGTGGTTCAAGACAGCGCAGGATCGATGTACCACAAATGTGACCGAAGTAATTAGTCTACTATGCGTCTTGGTGGACGGAATGCCCCGCCGCGCAAAGGATCTGCGCCCGCGACACAGTGTGAAATCGCTGGAAGAAGACTCTGATGGCACACCTTCTGAGAGCGAGGCAGAAAGCCTGTTTGACACCGAAGATACAGAATCAGACGATTCGCCGGAGGAAGGAGCCGTGGTGTAACTCCCTCCCGTGCCTTTGCGTAGAAGAACTCGACGAAAGCGACCGCCACCAGACTGCTACATTTGTGATCATGAGATCAGTGGGGGGGGAGTTGTGCGAGAGAAGAAACTTATATCTTGGATCAAAGCGCGTAAGACTATGCCTTGCGTGTCAAGTAGGAAAAATATGTTCACTTCTGGAAGCAGAAGTTATTGTGGGCCGATATCGAGTCTCGCGAGAAGAAATCTACCACGTATGTAGATTTCTATTTGCAGGAACTTGCATAAAAAACCATGCCAGCAGCAGGAGGGGGTGTTGTTGTTCTTCGTGGACTGCTTTTTGACTGACAGAGCGAACGAGTTGACCAGAGGTATACTGAGGAAGGGCTGCTAGGCACGTGTGTTGTTATTTTTAGTCAACTGAGGCTACCCAATTGTCTGAGGATACAACCGTAAGGAAAACAAATCACGGAATCGATTTCCCTCCATTGTACAATTGCTTACTAGTCCTGACTGTCTAGTCATTGATTTGGATTCAACAACCAATAACTACAAGTTCTAATACTTCTCTCCATTACACTTAAAAACATAGACCATGGAAATAAAACTACTACAACAAAAAAACCTACCTTTTCTATTTTGATGATTTAAAGTTTTATTTAAAAAACTATGATGATTTAGAAGATCTACCAAGCACCTCAAAAAGATTTAGTGGCAATATAGGGATACAATTTGGTCTGGAAAATGTGCTAAAAACATTAAAGAGAGGTTTAGTAGTAAAGTCTGAAAACATCACTCTGGATACAAACACTGATATTACGAAGTTGGAACACCTACAAATATTTAAGAATCAATGAAACGAATGGTATCAGTTATGCTAAAAATAAAGAAAAGAATAAGAACAAGAGCCATATTAAGAAGAGGATTGAATGCAAAAGATAAAGTTATTGCAAGTAACACCCGGGCAGTCCTCGTAAAGACATAAATTTTTAATATAATAAATGGGATGATAGATGAAAAAATGGATACCAAAGTTAGAAAACGAATAAACTGCCACAGAATACATTAGCAAAGAGCAGATCTAGAACATCTGTAGCTGACAAAGGAGTACATGACCGAACAAAACACCAATCAACAAAATAATGAGTATTTATTTCTTTAAATTGAAAAGTTTGTCAAAAAACAGAACCTAGAAAGTCTTTTCTTGCAAAAAAAGATGATATTAGTCAGAGGGTGAATATTTTAAGAAAGAAAGTGAAGATTTATGCATGAAATGTAATAGTTATTGTTAGCCTAAATCTAAGTGAATATATTTTGTGGGTGTAAGTAGTCTATGTTCATGTGTCACTATGTCGTGGGAAAATATATTTGTGCGGTAAATCTATATGCGGCTACTGATGATTTTTTTCAGTGAACTTAGGCTGTAGTAGCAGTATTAATAAATCTACCTGAACAATAACAGATTCGTTCAATTTAATATGATTGAAAGTGTCGAAATTAAATGCATTCTCGAAGGAAAAGATTTCTCTATGATTCTAATGGGTTAAAAAATGCATTTTTAAACAATCTAGTGTGAAAAGATTTCTTATATTATTTTGAGATTTGATCTTTCAAAATTTTCGCGGCAAGTCAAATACTGTCGTCTACGAATCCCAAAGAAATTTTAAAACAAGCATAAATGAGCTGATTGGTCAATAAATGCAAAAAAAAAAGATACAAAAATTACAGTTTCTTGAGTTTTTTTGTTTTGTTTTTTTTTACACAAAAATCAAAAACAATTTCTTAGAACAGAAATCAATTGATTTCTCATATGTTTCTTCATCAAGAAAGGACATTGTTAAAAGAGGCCTAACCTAATTAGAATTGACCTATAAAACAACCACTATAGCATTAAAGAAATACTTAGACACTACAACAGATTGGCTACTACTGTTAGTGAACACACGCGAAAAGAAAAGGAAAATATTCAATTTGTTAAGAAAATATAAATTTGCTAATCAACTCGACCTCGCTCTAAAAGAAATTGATATAAAAAATAAAGCAATATAGGTAGGAAAAATCATAAAGATGCAAAAACACGAGAACTAAATCAATTAAAAAAACGTCCGGGAACAAAAAAAACAAACTCTACATGGACGATACGCACAAAGCCTTAGAAATGCAGATATTGATATAGTGAAGATTGATCGATGGCTTAAAAGTGCTCGAGTGATGGCGGAAACAGACAGGTCAATAATAACTGCACAGGATCAGACCCTACCAACTAATAATAGTTATAATAACTGATCAAACCTAACATGTAAATTGTGCAAATAAAAAACTAAATCAATCGACCATTTAGTGTCCGGTTGCCTAATCATAACATCAATAGAATTCAAAGAAAGGGATGATTATATTGGATGTTATATTCATCGGAAAGTAGCTAAATACGATGGAATATTGGGTTGTGAAAAAAAGGTATGAACACCAACCTGAACCATAAACATACTATCCTCTTGGAATTTGTTATCCCAACTGATAGAAAAATAAACAGCAATAGACCAGATGTAGTCGTTAAGGACTATAGAAGAAAAAATGCCTTCTAATTGATATGTCGGAGCCAACTGATAATAAGTATTAGTCAAAGTACATAATAAAATAAGTAAATACAAATACCTGGAAATTGAAATTGAAAAACTGTGAAACTTAAAACTAACATCCTGCCAGTAATTGTGAGAGCCTTGGGTATTATCAAGAAAAGGACAAATAAAAATATTGACCAGATATATAGCAGTCCCAACCTATATGAAATACAAAAAAAAAATTTAACTTACGGAACTACACATCTCCTTCGGAGAGTACTATCAATGTGACTGAAAAACAACCCACAAAAGAAGCATCAAAAATATATGATACATAAAATGAATATAATCACTACTTTCCCTTACCTAGACTCGCTAAAGGATTATAAGAAACTGACAATTAGATAATAATAATAATAATAATAATAATAATAATAATAATAATAATAATAACAACAACAATAATTTGTATGCCAACCGGAGAGTGGAGGGATTGTGACCAGAGTGTTTTTGTGACCCGCTTAAGTGTCCTCTTTCTTATAAAAGTACTAGGTCCTATCTATGAGAGGAGCGCAGATAATAATCAACCCTTGAGTATTAACTACCAATCCAAGTCTAATTCGACGTACGATAAAAACAGCAGGTTGCGTGTCATGATTTGCAGGTGCTCTCTTGATAACCAACATAGTGTGGTCAGCATCCTGCGATTGTTAACTAATTTCAGGTTCACAAACAATGAACAAAGCAACCATTCAACTTAGAAAACAGAAAAAGGAGACTAAGAAGATGAAGCAACATATACTTCACAGTTATCTTAAGACCAATTTTACTCTAAAAGTGCACTGAAAAAGAATGGGAGACATTTTGGTAGAATCCACAAGATTTATTACAAGCCAAAGACTTACTGACCAAGCTAGAATGATATCAAAGAATGGTTGGTTTTTCTATCTTAAGGTTCTAGAAATATGTCGGTGGAGAATGCACGAGGATAACCAACAACTGGATGCAAAGGAAGCAAAAGAATTTGGGAGTAAAATATGGAAACCAAAAGAACATTAAAAAGAAGGCTAAATGGATAAGTAACTGGAATAAAGATTTACAAGGATTCCAATAATCTCTGAGGCTGAAATCACTCAGAGCAACACTAAAAAAGGAACCGAATTGAAAAACGTCCGGCCAAGATGGTTATTATGGATTCTGGTTTTAAAAATTCACGCCCATCCACGACAGACAGGCTCCTCAACAGAGTTGATACCTAGAAAAAACAAATATACTCGAATGGAGTCTACACTGATCTAGAAAGACATCCACTAAGAATCATCCTCAGTAACTTTATACCATTAATATGTCTACCAATGATGTGGAAAATCTTAATAGCACATATTAGGGAGGAAATCTATTACTCAGTAATATACCACGGACCGTTTCCCAAAGAACACAAAGAATGTTGCATGGAAACAGGAGAAACAGGTGATTTACTGTATATTGTTCAGCACATCCTCAAGGAGAGCAAAGGGAGGAGGAAAATATAGCTTTGGCATGGACTGACTATGATATGGTCCCGCAAATCTGGATAATATATAAGATATCCGACAGTCATAAAATGCATCACGGATGCCATGGCAAATGGAATTAGCAGCCCGGGGAAAAATTTAGCAGAGGTAAAAATCTAGAGAAATATCTCCCAAGGAGATGCACTTTCGCCATTACTATTTGTAATAGCACTGATGCCGCTCAACCAAGGAAGAGTACCGGGGGCTACAAATTGACAAAATCACAAGAAATGATTAATCACCTTATGTACGTGGACGACTTCAAGCTGTTTGGAAAAAGTGAAAAAAAAAATGAAGACTTTGAAACAACCAATAAGAATAGTGAACTAGGAATGTAATTTGGCATAGAACCATCTGCCACCATCATAAAGAGATGTGGGGGGAAATAATGGGAGGAATAGAATTGCCAAATCAAGAAAGAATCAGAACACTTATAGGAAAACTACAATTACTTGGAAATATTGGAATCGGATAACATCACACAAGCAAAGATGAAAGAAAAAGTAAATAAAGCGTATTACATGCTAACAAGAAAACTTCTCGAAACAAAGCTCTGTTCAAAGGAATAATCACCTGGGTTGTACCCCTTGTAAGATAGTAGGAATTATATTTGAAATGGACAATTCACAAAAACGGACAAGAGGGCAAAGATATTGATGATGATGCATCTTACGTCTAAGAGATGATATAGATAAACTATATGCGTCAAGAAAGAAGAGGCTTCGCCAGCATTGAAGAAAGCGTGATTCATGATTACAAAGCCTGGAAGACTACATTAAAAAGAGCTAAAAAAGGTTAATTGCAGTAGCCAGTAAAAACACTGACAACATAAGGACAAATAGAACAACAGATACAAGGAAGCAAAAATGGGAAGAAAAAACAACTGTATGGATATTTCATGTGACAAAAAAGCGAAACCTCACACTAGAAGACATGGCTTTGAAAGGCAAACCTTATGAGAGAAACTGAATCCCTTCTAATAGCAGCGCAAATTAACACCATAAGGATCAATTATATTAAGGCAAAAATTGATAATACACAATAAATTGCATGTGTAAGTTATTTAGTAGTAGAGACATAACAATTAATCACATAATGAGCGAATGTAGCAAAGTAGCGCAAAAGGAGCATAAGACTAGACATGACTGGGTGGGGGGAATGAGACACATAAATTTTTTGGATTTTGAGATACAAACAGATCACCTAATCCCGACTGACCAAGAAAACCAGACCGAGTGATAATTAACAAAAAAGAGAACTTGCCATATAATGGACTTTGCCATCCCAGCGAACCACTGGGTTAGAGTTAACCAGGAAGTAATGGCAACGAAGGGATGACTCCACACTTCCTAGAACTTACGATCTGGAGCTTCGCCGCAGGCGCAATTTAGTATCATAACCAGGGCATGAGAAAGAACGAAACAAATAAGAAAATTGCTAAACAAAAAAGAATTACTGAAAGAAAAATATACAAATAAATACACATATATATTTCGAGAGAGAGATACAGCTTGTTATATATATATATATATATATATATATATATATATAGAGAGAGAGAGAGAGAGGGAGGGGGAGGGGAACTAATTGAAACAAATGTGAATATCCAGTAATTCAGACGGTGATTTTCGTAGCAGCCTTACTATCTCTATTTCGATTATTGTCGCAACACGGTCTTCCTACTATTATTTTCGTTATTCTTATCAAAGATATATATCATGAAAATCTTGGACTGAATGATACTTGTTTCTTATAATCAGAATGAGAGTATTACGCTAGAACAATTTTTAGTTACATAGACTTGCAGACATTTATGCTGAAGAGAATTCGATTTTCTTTATATTCTACACATTTATGATGCATATTTGAAATTTAGTCAAGTACCAATATAGATATGAACATTTCGCTCCAAAGTTACGATTAGTAACCTAGTCTCCAAGTTAAATACTATCTTTAGGTGAGACTGTTCTATTAATCGCAAGATATTAATTAAATGATGAAACATTTACGGTTCTTCAGGATGAACTTTTAGAATAAGAATTTATGCGATAACCTGTTCTCAGAAAAAACATTATTTAGTATTTCAGATAATTGTGTCATGCGCTACTCCAGTAGAACATCCATTTCTTTATTTGGTGACATTAACTTGTTTTCCAAGGATAAACATAATTTTTGTATAAATTCTACCGATATGTAAGATATGAAATTAATATGAAAATTCTCAAGCCTACATATCTAAATGAATCGACATTATTGCGTTTTTAGTAGATGGGAATATAAAGGATTACAAGCCATCTTTGTTAACTGCCGAAATTTTTGGTGATTTGTCCGATTATATAACTTGCACACAGAACAATCTCTTAAAAAACTGTTTTTGTTGATTGAGTTATCAGCAATTGATGTTAATAAAATTCAAGTTGTGAAAAATGGTTGCATCCTCTTTTAAACAACCTGTTTATACGGACTGAGATATACATTTGAATATTTGATGCAAATTTTACGTCAGGATTTGCAATTAATGCGATTAACGTCGCCATTTTTTTGTTTTTCTTTATTTCCTCCATCAGCTTTTTCTAATTTTGCTAAACGATTAACTTATCTTTGTATAATGCAGCACATTCGATACTTGCAGATAGCAGGCATTTCGAATTTTCCTGACATCAATCTTTATTTAATCTAGAGAAAATGTATCAAGGTAAATGACAAATAATATAATGAATGAGCAATGAGTTCTGCAAAATCCAAAAATATATTTGTCCAAAACTTACGCTAGATAAATTATATGGTACATTTCAAAATATACCATACCACAAAAAGACTCTTTCTGTTATTCGAGAAGTTTTGAGAGTGTGTTCTACTTATTCCCAAGTATTTTAAAGACATAATAATATAGAACAAGGAAAGGACTTTAGGATCATTCTGGATACATATATGCAGAGACAACAGAGACTGAGGGAAGGAGAAAGAGAAAGAGAGAGAGGGATTGAGATTGAGAGAGTGGGAGTATTTTCTATAATTAAGTGCACTCGTAACACTTTTGTAAAAAGTTCATTTTCTTTTAAACTAAAAATACCAGGATTTTATTATTTCTGCATAAAAATAATTATTAGGTATTGTTCTTTGCATGAAGTTAGATCATTGGAAATCAAAATCGAACTTCCATCACGTCTCTAACCAAAAATAAAATTGTATAAATATATATAAGGCCTGCTCTATATTGAGAGTTGCTTTTACAGTTTCAGTGCCATACAGTTTGGTATGAAATTATACCTAAAAATCATTTTGATTATATCCAACTAGAAATAAGAAAACTCAGGTGTCTTTCGTTTAAAATAAAAGGAACTTTTGCACAAATGAGTTGTGGTGTACCTATTCGTTAGTGATGATATATATATATATATATATATATATATATATATATATAGTTTCCATATTTTCTAGCGATGAACAAGAGCCTGCTCTGCACCCTCGAAAAAGAGTTACTCCGAAGATGATTCTTCTTATGTTGTTATCTTGTTCGTGGTATAGCAGCAGAGAAACAGTATACATTCAAAATTGATATTTTTATGTCATTCATACGAAACTCTCAGTACCCCAAAATAAGTTGATCCCTAGGATATATATAATAATAATTTGTTTCAATAGTTATATAATATCGAGTTTTCAAACACCCACAAATAATTTATGCATAATAATAATAATAATATGGTTTGAAATAAATATTTCTGTTTATTAATGAGCCTCTATTTGCACACTGTTATATGGTTTCAACTAACAAATAATAATCATCATCCCCTGTAAAAAAAAATAGTGTAACTTTGAGTGTCTATTTTTCCAAAGGAATTTGTATACAAATAGATGGTTTGAAGTATTCTTATCTAACATTAATAATAATGATAGGCAATGAAGATATACAGTCAGGATATAGGAATGGAATTTGGCATATAAAAATACGCCATGCTAAGAAGCGGAAAACGACTTATGATGGAAAGAATAGAACTACCAAATAAGAAAAAAACAGAACGCTCGGAGAAAAGGAAACTTACAAGTACATTGGTGTACAATGTAAAGCAGCACAAAATAACGCTACAAGGACCAATTATGTTAAAGCAAAAAATAGATTTAGATGCAACAAAATAGTAAATGAAGGTTATGTGGTGATAGAGACAAAACGATCAATCATAGAATAAGTGAATGCAGCAAATTTGCGCCTAAAGAGTATCAGACTCGGGTAGGAGAGGAATGTGATCCAGTAGGAATTGTGCAAGAGATTCAAAGATAACCTTATAAACAAGTGGTATATGTACAAACCAGAATCCGTTCTAGAGAATGAGATGCAAAAAGTTCTGTGATACTGAGATGCAAACAGATCACTTAATCTCGGCCAGACCACCAGATAAAAAAAAAGAAAAAAAAAACAAGAAACTGCCGAATTGTGAACTTTGCCAGAAAACCTCTGGGTGAAATTCGAAGAAAGCGAAAAGAGAGCTAAAAATCTTGACCTTGCAAAAAACTAAAAAAACTATGGAACATGGAAATGACGGTTATACTAATTGTAATTTGTGCGTTTGAAACAATCCCCAAGGGTTTGGTAGAGAGTGGAAGACTTGAAAATAAGAGGATAAGTGGATACTGTCCAAACTACAGCATTATCAAGATTGGCCATAATCCTTAGGAGAGTCCTGGAGACTTGAGGAGGCTTAATGTCACTCAGACTCCAATGGGAAACCATCAGCTCACGCTGATGTGAAAAACTCTCAAAAGAGTAAAAAAAAAACAATAACAATATAGACAACAAAAATTGGAAAAACTATGGTATGGATACTTAAAGTTGTGGCAGTACGCCTGCTCTCGCCAAACATTCGGGTGATTCTGCTTTCAATCCGCTGACCGTTCCGCTTGGCTGGTTATGTATTGGATGACATGACTCCTTCGCTGATCTGCTCATGTTGTGTTTTTGTTCCAGATAGTAGATCAATCGCTAATTGGAGTCGCCAGTCGATGAATAGACGGATGAAACCACACAATTAAGAAAGCAAAATAAAAATTCGACACCAATAAACAGAAAACACAACATGGGTTGTAACAATATTATTATTTAGTATTTCAAGTGTGTTTTCTTGGTCTTTCTCCTATTGCACCTTGATGAACTTGGACACCAGTCCTATATTTCATATACCTTTGCAAGTCCGGTACAAGGGCGTTTCAAAGTATCGTTTTAGTTTCTTCTTGATTTCTCTTCCTCGGGTAGTTCGGTACAAGGTCAAAACTCGGGATATCATGGAGTCCGCTAACCGGTTTGCGTTGCTCTCTGACAAAAGGCGGAACCTTTTATTTTTATGTATATCTCTCATCTGAGAGGTTAGGGATGGCGAGGCTATAAACAATATAAATTTTCACCGATTTCGGATTTCAATAAATAATTCTACTCCTTCAACTCCGCCTCCTTTCTTTGGTGTCTAATTTCCTTTTACTATAACACAAAAGGAGCAGACTTTCTTTATTTGGTTTGGTTGGTTTGGTTTGGTTTCTTTGTTTAATGCCAAAGCCATTCTTCTAGAAGAATAGTAGTTCTACTATTTAACCCATAGCTGGGAGAATAAGGGGGTTCATGCCTTTCCCAAGGATATTTGCCCGAAAGTGAATGGAATAGCACAACTGGAGTACGAACTCGCGTACTACGATTCTGCAGTCCATCACTTTAACCATTACACCATGAGGACACCCCCTTTCTTTATTTGGAATTACAACTAATTTTATGCTCACATGATATTACGCGAGAAATATTTTTAAAATTCTTTCCACATTTAATTTTTTTTAATGATATTAACGATTTTTTAGTTCCCAGGCTGCCACCAGGATGATTGACCGGCCATGACCCTCGGGTTGAACTTACTTGTCGATTTCTGTTTTTATGTTGTAGACAATTGGATTAATAATTCTCTTAATTCCCTTCAACCATAACAATTCTTGTGCATTTCTTCTAGTATTTTCAGTAATATATATATATATATATATATATATATATATATATATATGCCTCTTTTTTTTTTCGACAAATAATACATTTTTTACGGTTTCTTTTAAAATCAATTTTCGTTAATTTTCACTTTGGTAATATGTAAGTTTATTTTTCTAAAATTCAATTCAGTCGAAACTTCTTTTTCCTTTTTATTTATTTATCCGATTAAGTCTGATTAATAGGTTTACAAAGTGATAAATTGGGAAGGTTACACACGATAAGACCTGGACATGGCTACGAAAGGGAAAACTCAAGAGAGAAACTGATTCCCTTTTAATAACAGCATAAATCAATGACATAAGGATCAATTATATTAAAACGCAAATCGATAATACGCAAGAGAATCACAAGTGTAGATCCTATGGAGAAAGAGATGAATGATTAATCACATAATAAGTGAATGCAGCAAACTCGCACAAAAGGAATATAGGACTAGACATGAGTGGGAAGGAAAGTTGATCCACAGGGAATTGTACAAGGGGATAAATTTGATCTCGCTGACATAGTATATACATAAACCAGAATCTGTCCGAGAAAATGAGACGGATAAAATTCTTTGAGACTTTGAAATACAAACGAGCCACCGAATCCCAACCAGAAGACGAGGCCTAGCGTTTATTAACAAGAAGAAAATAACTTGTAGTCTAGTGAATTTTGCTATTCAAGCGGACCACTGAGTAAAAGTGAAAGAAAATGAAAAGGTAGACAATTGGACATTGACAGAAAGCTGAAAAAGCTGTGGAACATGAAGTTATCGGAGAAACTAATTGTTCATGTGCTGGGAAAGGTCCCTGAGGGATTAGAATAAATACGTAAGGAATTGGAAATCAGAGATAGAGACGACATTATACAGACCACAGCATTGTTGAGATTGGATATATAACTGTGAAGACTCCTAGAGACCAAGAGGAGAGTTGCTATCACTCAGACTTCGGAGAAAGGCCTTCAGTTAAAACTCGTACGAAAAACTTGTGAGAAGTGAAATAATAAGTATGATGGTAATAATAATGGTAATTTGTTTGCACAGTTACGTTTCATGTATTTCTATACAATTCTAAAAAATTTCAAAAATCTATTGAGTGAGATCCTAACAGGTACTACCACTTTGGGTGAGAGTTGACCTGAAAGTAATGGTAATGAAGAGATGAGTTCATACTCCCTACAACCCCAGGTTTGAAGCCTCACCACCAGATGCAGATTAATGTGATACCTTGGAGATAGAAAATATTTTATGGCTAATTACAAATCATTCGATAAGATAATTTCATTAGAAATATTACATCAGTGCTTTGGTCAAACCACTTGGCATTCAGGCGCTCAAAAGTGACTATTTCAGTTCCAAGGAAATTTTCCCTCGGGAAGCACCAGTCCTTATACCTAAAAGTAAAGGATAGGTTTATAGCCCGACGCCTGAAGCGTCCCACGTGAGCAATTTTTTTTTTCTGTGAGACGCCCAATTTTAAAAACAACCTCATGTCAAATTCTTGCTTCATGAGGTGCTAGATGAATATCAGTATCACATTGATGTTTCTATGTATTTTTTATATGATTATATGTAATTAGGGAATTATTTTTTAATCTTCCCTCCCTTGAATCTTCAAATTGTTAAACTGAATAAATAGATAGTGTGACGCGGCCTAAAATATTTATCCCAGTACGGGAGTTTATTTTTCGCACGTGTGAAGATGGGGCAGCCTGGCACTTGATCCCTCATAGAATAAGTTCCAGTTAGGATTCCTTTTTGGGCGTAGGGAAACTGGCAGATTATGTTGGGGTTAATTTGGGTCTAGACTGACCGCCGCTGGCAAGGGGTTTCCAAATTTCACGCTAACACACACACACACCCACCAGGACACTACCTCTTCCTACCCATAGGATAATGGAAGATATGGGCCTTTAGGTTTAGATATAATAATACTATTTATAGTAGTCAACCATTCCAGTTTCCCGTGTAATATTTTTAAAGGCGAATACGACATTTAGCGAGAATAAATTGAGCCGAATTAAGCTGAAAAGAAACATGCAGAAGACAACGTGATAGGCAGACAACACAAGGAATAAATTTCAACACGAGGAGTGATATAAAATATAACAAGGTTTTTAATACATGCGGACACACATATTTAACGTGTCGGCTATATTATCAGCGGATAATATCAAAGTACAAATGTCTTTCTTCCTTATTCTTTTCTTTCTTCCTTCTTTAAATTGAGAGAGAGAGAGTATGTAATTGCAGTTCTTAGGAAGGGTGTAGGGAGAAACAGTTTTAATGTTTACTTAGCTTTTTGACGGGTTCCTTCTGAGAGTATTTTCTCTTTTACGGGCTAGAGGGGTTTTTATTTATATCTTGGCTTGAAGGCATCAGTTCCTCTTGTCCAAGATTCTTTCCGCTTCTCCACCCGGAGTCTCGGCCACAGGGTTCACACATCTTTTAACCCCAACTGCTGTCCTAAAACTGATTTCCTTATCCCTATTTCCGCTGACGAATAGGGGGCTACTTCGGCTTTAGGGTTCTGGCCAATCATTTAGCCTCTTTCTTCTTCCTTCCACCCTTTCAGGCAATTCGTTTGGACTACTATCTCTTACACCCGGGGGAGGTTACGGGGTACAGATAGCTTGACCACATTCTTTTCTTCCTTCAACGGCCGACCGAAGTTGACCTACATTCCTTATTCCTCTTTTAACGGTCAGACACAGAGGGGTAGGGGAAGTTTCTTATTTCTCTCCTCTCAGTGGTAGACCACGTGACAATAGATAAATAATGTTTTCGTTAGTAGAAACGACATGTTTGTTTTTGTTACCAGTTTTCTGATTCCCTAGTGTGGGAGCTTTCTTGCATTTGTTCCCAAATTTTAAACGCATATTTTGGAGAGACCATTCCAATTATGTTGTTTAAAGCACTCTCCAAGGTTACTCACTTTGCTGTCAATTTCCTACTGCTTCTATGTCATATTGTCGTTAAATCTTTATAAAAAAAAAAACAATAACATAGAACTCCTCAAGAAAGACTTCGGCGTGAAATGCCTCTCATCTCTCAAAAAGCATCTTGATAGATTTTCCTAAGTCATCTGAAAAACATATGACTACTTTCACTTTTCCCTTTCAAATTCTATTTCTTCTCTGCATATTTCCAAATAGAAAGACGATGAGTCAGTGGCGGTATTTTTCAGCTTCGATGAACTCGTTAATCGAAAAAAAGACACGTTTGAATGATATCGAAATCTACTGAAAATGTTTTTGTTGAAGAGATTCTTAAATCTTATGGTCTGTTTAAAACTACAAGATATGGGAAAACTACAAAAGATTTCGAAGATAACATCATGGCTGAGAATTTCCTTTTGATGTCTTCTATATGGTTGACATATATAAGTAAAATAATGCTCATCGATTGACCAATAGAATTCGATTCACAAGGAAGTAAGGCAAACCCACTTTCCTCAAGAGACACGTATTAACATATGTTATATAACCGAAAGAGATCTCTTCTAATTTATCGTACATACAAAATAATAATGACCACAACAGCGTTTACTAGATGTTATCGGTGCTGAGACTTTTTTCAAAATAGGAAAAGGAGCATCTGTGCATAGGATCAGCACATAGCGAAACATTGATAAAATTTGTCAAAAAAAAATTATTAAAAGTAATTTTTGGCCAATCCGTGACTTTCGTGTTAAAAAAACAAAGAAAACACAATTTGATCTGATCGAAAGCCAAAAACGCTATAAAAGACAAATTTCTTGACAGCGGGAACTGATCAAAAGAAGGAAGACGCTACCCGCAGACTTGAACTTCAATTCTGAGAGAGAGAGAGCGGGGGGAGGGCAAAACTGGAAACCATGCATCACCCAATTTGACTTTCCTCAACTCCGCACTCGTAACATCTGACTGTGCGCGTAAGTCTAACAATCCTACAACTGTTAAGCATAGGACATTTTTCTATTTCTTAATTCCATATCAACACGTTTATACAAACCCAATTATTTGAAATTTTTACTTATTTTCAATACAATTGTTAAAGATTTTCCTACATCATTACCATCTGCCACACACACAGATACACCACATGGACTTATGATACAACAACAGTCGTTACGGGACTCCATGAGAGATATAAAGAGCTTCAATCTGGGTATCGACGGACACTACCTTATCACTGATCTAAACCAGACCTACATCATCAATGTCAAACCAGACCTCGTCAAGTAACCCGAAATGGAAGATGAATTTTTGAAAATCATCAAACGATTACTCGATCAGAGCATTTTTCAGCAAATGTTAAATTTCCAGCGAGAGATAACTAATTTTGAGCAACTGAAATCATACCTTATTTCAAACCACGGCAACCAGATGTCCAACTTCCAAAATCTCAATCGAGCTTGGGACCTACAAAGACGAGATGACAGGAGATTGACCGATTTCGCCGGATGGCTTGAAAACACCCTTAGAGAGGCGACCATCCATATAAAGATAAATTTTAAAGAGACAACACCAAAGAACTGACCGTTGATACAGCCATCTCAGTGGTAGGCGCAATGCTTATGAGTGAGAAAATCAAGACTTGGACACCAAACATATACCCACATCTCGTGAAAACGATGGACAAACACTACATAGCAGGTGGTCTAGCAAGCGAGTCCCAACGATATCTTAACTACGGTGTTAAAACGGACAACACAACTGAACACAATGCCATTGCATATTACAAGCAGCCCCAACGACCCGAAAAGGATACGCCAAGGTAACAAATACCTGTAAACAAGCAGCTACCCCAGAGGAAAATTCACACAACACGCCACCCAATAACAGATCATCGTACAACCGGACACACTGACACCAGCCCCAAAGCCAGACAATTTGCAGGAATTATTCAAGAGGCTTCAACTGCTTCCACAGGCACTTCCCATATCGACACCCACCCTTAGCCCAAGCACACCTCATAACAACAGAAGAAACACCTATTAGTGACGTCCCACCCTCAACCATTGATCTGGACTAGCCATATGGACCAGGCCAGAAGTGATAGCTCACCCACCGGTCCGACGTACTCACCATCACATAATTAACTTTCAGCAACATACTGCATAATAATTCCCGTTCATCAGAGCCACTTTCACCGTCAGAAGAACCACCATCTCCGACACTGCATATTAGATTCCAGGTGCATCATACAAATCTCCCGATTACTGGAAGATGCCGAAAAACACATAACGCCCTTCGATACCCTCGTTAAGGATATAAACGGCAGTATCACCATCTAAGGCGAACTAAATTATGACATCACCATTGGCGACCGAAATTCCCCTGCCTTCAAGGAAGTAAATATTCTTGTCACAAGTGTCATCACCCCAATCCTGATTGGGCAAAATATCCTCAGTCACAAAAACCTCACCTCATACTCGATCAACAAACAAGACGTAACCATCGAATTCCAACTCTCATTCACGTTTTGACATACGACACACGCAGCCCCTCTAACGTCACCACATGACTAGACCATCACATCCAAACACAACCCAGTGCATAAGGTTCAAATTACCTTCAGCACTGACACCCGACACGCTACGATACCATCGTCCCACAGCCAGACATTAGAGGAAAAACTACACTGGCTAAAATGAAATACAGAGTTAACACTCCCGAATTACCAGAACCGCGACGAACTGGAAAATATGACAGACCTATCGGAGTCGTTGAAAATTTTAAAAGAACACTCAACAAGGTACTGGTCGATCTCGACCCGTACCTCATGCCAAGGATCGACCAGTTATTTCACAAGATCGGGGAAGGCAATAAATATTTTGCAACTCTCGACCTCCGTAGTGGCTATTGGCAGAAAATCATCGATGAACGCGACCGCCAAAAAACAGCTTTTATATGGAAGAACAAATGCTACTAGTACACGCGTCTAGCTTTCGGTCGTACATCTACCGGACAAATCTTCTCTCGATGTGTAGCGGACGCTTTAGCGACCGTCTCGTCTCGGTCAAATATATCCTCATACGTTGATGACAATCTGGTCCATACCAAAACTTTCTAGGAGTATTTAGTCACCCTTGAGCAGCACTTAGCCTCCCTCCGCACATTCAGACTCAAATTTTATCCGTAAAAATGTACCTTCTTGGCCTCAGAGGTGAAATACCTCGGACGAATAGCGTGTAGTGATCGATTCAGGACTGATCCTGAGTATGTCCGTGCTATCAGTAAAACGAAACCCCCGACATCAAAGAAGAAGCTACAAAGCCTCATCGGCCGTTTGTTATGGATCAGGCAATTACTGGAGACGCGTTTATTCAAACAGATACTATCTGACACATTTTCTAACCTGATGCGTCCCATACACGAATTAAACATTACAAACAAGACGTTGACCTGGATAGAGAAAGCAGACAAGGCGTTCGAGAAAATAAGGAACCGACTCTCCTCACCACTGGTCATTTCATTTCCATACTTTTCGCAGCTCTTCACCCTTACCCCAGATGCCAATGACGTGGCTTGTGGGGCCATTCTAATGCAGGAAGCAGACAATGGAAAGTAAAAGATTATAGCAGTCACCTCACACTCATTCAACCCTACGGAACAGAACGGGTCTACCACAGAACGGGAAGCGTACGCGATAAAATTGGCGATCCTGAAATTTTACTACTTCCTGCGCAACTGCACCTTTGGGATTTTCACCGACCACAGGTCGCTAACATATCTAGACCAGCAGGAATTTAACAATACCAAGATACGACGTTGGCAAGAAGAAATACCCTACTACAAATTCGTGCTAGAATACGCCGTGGGTCAATTAAATGTTTGGGCCGGCATGCTCAGTAGAAGCCATGGACGGAAAGGGACAAAACACCAGCTGACTCCACTCCGACAGGCAGAGTATTTAAGGTGAAAGGATCTGACCGGCACATCTACGTTCCGTCATGGTGTCAGAATAAAATCGACGGCTTCCAGCCCATTCCCATAACCCACACACCACAAGCGTATTTCGGATGCATTTTTCGCGTACCATTCTACCTCCATCATCTCTACTGAGAAGAACTGCGACCACATTAACATAGCAGATGAACAACTAACAGGCAATCTACTTTGTAAAATCACCCAAGCTCTTCAGACAAAGGATTCAAGCTAGGAATGTCACATGTATCCAGAAGACCATCGAACACCCCTCTTCAGGAAACATCTCCAAAATTTCTATTTGGAACCCGGTACCTCTGTTCTGATGATCAGAGACAGTACACATACATCAAAGTTGGTCGTGCCATACAAACTTACCAGCAGATTTCTGTATCAGGCGCATGATTGCATCAACCATTCTGGTGTCACTCGCATGCGCGCCCATCTAGCCCGCTATTGGTGGGAGAACAAAAATCAAGACATCGAAGCATACATCGAATCCTGCGAAAATTGTGCCAAGCGGAAAGGAAACTATGGCAAACGTCAGCACTGGCCAACCAGTCACTGTAAACGTAGAAAAAAGTCATTTGACACCATCTACGTGGATTTTGTTTCGATGTCCGTCTGGAAGGGAAAACGTTTTACCGTCACCATCCTTGACAACTTTAACCGCCATCTCACGGCCATACCTTACGTAAGAGACTGTGCAATTGATGCCGCTCGAAGACTTTACAGTTTCTTCCGTCGCCAGCGGGAAATATGACAAATCATATCTTCTGACCGCCGAACCTACTTCACAGGGGAAGTATATAAGTACTTCGGCGACATGATGTCAAACACTCGCGAGCTATATTGCCCCTGGCGACCACAGAGCTCGGGTAACATCGAGCGACAACACCGCACAATGAAGAACGCTCTTTTCATGCAGTGTGATGATAGAAACTGTGAATGGACAAATATCCTGGAATCTGTCACATCTTCTATGAACGCAACAATCAATAGCGCCACTGGCGTATCACCACACTACGTGATCATTGGCCGCTAACCCAACATCGGCTTACCCAAACTACCTCATAATGAACCCACAAACCAAAGCCCTACGGCATATAGCATGCAAATCAATGCTCTGTTGAGGCAAGTCTATTGGCACGTCGTCCTCGCAAACAACGAAGAGGATCACAAGCTGAATGCGAAACTGAACCAGCTATTATTCAAGGATCCAATACAAGTGGGCGACAAGGTGTTACTACACCGCCCTCAATTTACTACAGCACACTCGTCCCATTTGGATTGTATCAGCCCGTTCGAAGTCGTCAAAACAAACGACATGGTGATTTAGGTAAGAAATAGAAAGGGCGAAATCGACTGGATTCACCGAGCAGAGACTCATCGCCTTACACCCCGGCCAAAAAACATGTCACATAACAGCTTAAACCCCGTGCCACCCAACGCTTTCCAAAAAGATCATGGATTCAACAGTTTCACCACACCTAAGTCAATCCACTTCACAAAAACCGGTACAACCTTCTGCACAAATCGACACAACAAACCAACACAAAACGCCAACATCAATCCCAGTTAGGCAAACATGCATTACACTAGTCGCAGAGAACAAACACACACATACACATATAAATCAGAACAAGATCTGAGAGGGCTTTGTTATATGACAGAAAGAAACCTCTTCTAATTTATCGTACACACAGAATAATGATTCCTACTAACGTCCACGAGAGCATTCACCTGATGTTATCGGTGCTAAGACTTTCTTCAAAATGGAAAAAAAGGCTTCTGCGCATAGGATCAGCGCATAGCGAAACGTTGATGACATTTATCAAAAAAGAATTAAAATAATTAAAAGTAATTCTTCGGCCAATCCGCGACCTGCGCGGTAAAAAACAAAGAAAACACAATTTGATCCGATTGGAAGATATAAACGCTATAAAAGACAAATTTCACGACAGCGAGGAGAGATCAAAAGAAGGCAGACGACGCCCGCAGACTTGAACTCCAACTCTGAGAGAGAGAGAGAGAGAGAGAGAGAGAAAGAGGGGGGGAGAGAAGCAGGCGAAACTCGAAACCATGCATGACCCACTTTGACTT
The DNA here is from genome assembly GCA_963585895.1 of Sepioteuthis lessoniana. NCBI lineage: Eukaryota > Metazoa > Mollusca > Cephalopoda > Myopsida > Loliginidae > Sepioteuthis > Sepioteuthis lessoniana. The sequence goes on from OY757912.1 coordinate 58,851,326, forward strand.
TCCTCTTCTCCGCTTTGAAGGAATTGACAAAGCCGTAAATCACCAAATCTCCACTCCACATTCGTAACATTTGACTGACCGCGTTCGCGTAAGTCTAACAATCATACCACTATTAAACACAGGACATTTTCTACTTTTTAATTTCATATCGACACGTTTTTACAAACACAGCTATTTGAACTTTTTACACATTTATTTTCAATGCAATTGTCAAAATTTTTACATGCCTTCGAGTTCTTTGTTTTTGTAACAGTGTTTATTTCTTTCCTTGCTGATATAACAGTATCTTTGATTTTGACGAGAATTGTCTTTTTTATAAAAAAAAGATTATCGAGAATGTGTTAATTTATAGGTGATGTGCTTATATATAAACCTACATTTACAGGGAAATATAAAGTAATCTTTTCTTAAATGAATATATTTACTCGTTTAATCTAACAAACGTAAGTGAAATATCCAACATCATTTTTAAACTGGGCATGCAGTCTTTTTGTGCATCATTTTAGTATACAATTCCTGGCAAAAATTATGAAATTAGTACACTTAGAAGAAGTTCACCTGAGTTTTTTTTCTATTGTGGAGTAAATAAAATGACAGATAAGATGAAAAACAGTTTTCTTTCATAGATAAACATTCTGGTGTGACGTTTCCCCCTCGGCCCCCGTTACATCAACTTCTTCGAACCATTTCGATATTCTTGGCCGGTGATCATCTAGTGGTTCCGATAGGGGCATCGCACATTTCTTTACGGCTACAAGAAATACAATCGAGGGAGTGGGAGAAAAAGAACAAACGAACAATACCAGCCTTGAGTTAACTTAAAGTGCAAGACAAGGAGTTATGTAACACTCTGCATTCCTGTGAGCATATATAGACTAACGCTAGCGTGGATTTCTAGCGAAAATGCTACAACCCATGAGGAGTGCTGACTCATCTTGACTCGTCTTCCCTCACTGCTCTGGACCTCATCTCATCCAACTGTTCTCTCTGCTGTCCGGTGTCGACTGCCCTGTCCGTCGTCAACTGCCTACTTCGAGTTCCTTTGTCCAACTCCCTTTTTGCGTTCCCTTACCCACTTCCAGTCACGCCGAGATCGCGAGTCCAAAACCTTTTGTCTGGTTTCGCGCCAAAACAGACAAAGGAATTGTCTGCTTGGCGGACCACCTACATAGTGTTACAATGGTCTCAGATAACTTTCCTTAAGCAAACTAGATTATTCTTTTAAATTGATAATATTTTTTCCAGTCCATGCAGAAGAAAATATCATGGAATAACCGAATATTGAGGAAAAAATTATCAAATCCATTGACAAAAACAGAATTGATTCATAGTTGTCTCTCCTCGAGCTTTTATGAAAGCCTTAATTCTTGCAAGTATGTATTTCACTCATCCAAACAATGTTCTTATCAAAGTAATTACAACTTTCTCGAATGGCAGTATTGGTCAATGAGGTCTTCACGTGTTTTTCCATGGAATATCTTTATTTCGGTTTAGAAAACTTGCAAGTATTTATAATTTGCAACATTGATTTAAGAAATGTTCCCATATGTTGTTTCTCTATGAATTTGAGAAACAGCGACTGATCCATTGAAAACAACAAAGACTAAAACGCAAACTCTGATTTCGTTGCTTTTAGCGTTTGTGCAGGAAAATGGCATCTTGTATTTTATTATCACAACACAAATCTCCCTGTCTTGAAAACAATATACAATTCATACTTCTTTATCATCATGAACTTTTCTTATTTATATAAGCTCACCAACACCAGAGGCAAAAGACATCGCCTTATTCTTCCATATCCTTTACGTTTCACTGATTATATATATATATATATATATATATTGAAGCCTTATCTAACCTTCAGAGACAGCGTTCTAGGACATCGGCATCCAGCTCAAAGAATAACTTATGACTACTAAAGAACACGTTCAGTCGCTGAGTATCATAGTAAACCTAAATAAGCAAAGATCTAAGTCGGTCTTTTGTGTTGTTTTGTGGTCAGCAACAGTTTCTTTACACACTGTCTTAATGAAAAATCATCTTCAATCTATCGTTTTCAATTCTTCTTCAAACAAGATGATTTAGAGATTTTTTTTAAATTCTTGCGTCAATTTTATAAAAGTCTATTTACCATTCTTCAGAGTAATTTTTTACGTTCTATCATCTAGGATTAAGATATGGTAGTATGGTATATCATAGCCATGCTGGTATATGACTGTTTAGCTTCCCTTTTCTACATATAACCCTTTCTTTTAATTATAGCACAAAAACTTTGAAAATGAGGAGTCTGCAGTAAATTTCATAACCTTTCAGTAATTGAACAAATAGTAAGCTTTTCATATCTCACAAAAAGAGCTATTAAGACGGTTTTCAAAACAGCTTATTTTTTTCTGTTAGTGCTGCAGTTAGTTCTACATCCACTTAATATTTCAAACATTTCGGAAAATCGGGAAGAATTCTTTTGTCACCACCAGGATTTTTTAAATATCTGATTAGAAAAATAGATTTGACAATTCATACGGACCCCATTTTTCCCCGGGGTTTACGTTTTATTATATGTGTGTGTGTGTGTGTAGTTGGGCAGCTGTCTTTCATTTGAACATGTTTGATTAAATAATGAAGGCACATTTTATCTATATAATTTTATTAAGATTCTTCCAAGTTTCCTGATAAGTGTCTCGCTTTCAGGTTGAAATTAGTGGAGGAATGTACCAAAATTTTCCCGGGCGTTTTCGCACCCTTTATTGGCCATCAGAGGTTGCTTGCATGTATAAAGGGAATATTTTTGGAAAAGGTTTTTTAATATACATTCATCCATCTTATCCAAAAAAGATTCTCTAAACTGAAAAAATAAGACTTATCATTTACTACCACAAACTTCCAACCGAATTATTTCCCTCTCCATTGAACTATTTGATAGGACAAACATCGTATGTATATGTTCAAATGTCCTTTGAGAAAGTCTCCAATGAAAATATTACGTACGTTGGTCTTACCACTAAGACTTAAAACGGCTTACAATGCACCTTCATGATTCTAGTTCCATGGCCTTACATCTTAAAGGCCCATTCTATTCCAAAACCCAATTTTCGAAAAATTCTAGTTGTAAACAATTATAATAGCACACGAAATTAATAAGCTACAACTACAATTCCAAGAAGTCCTACATATAAATTAAAGAAAAAAACTAGAATCAATAGAATTAATTTGAAAATAGCGACAATGTTTTGAAATGGTTTTAGTTTTTCGCTGTTTTTTTAATATTCTGTTTTTCTTGATAATATTCAATTTCTTTTGATAGCGTTCTATTTTTTTTTTTTATGTTCGTTCGGTGTCATCAGCATTCCAGTTTTATCCAACTTTGCGTTTACGTAATTTTGTAATGTTATAAAAAAAAACCACTGTTGATGGCCTATGAAAGGTCTGAAAGTGCTTGAGATAATTTTTTGTACATTTATCCACCAATTCCAACCTGAAACCAAGATACTTATCTGGAAAGTTGATAGGATCTTAAGATTATACAGACAAAAATGTGTTATTTAATTAAACGTGCAAAAATACTCATAACAACCGTGATGAAAGTAGTTACTAAATTTGGCATGATAATTCATTTTCGTTCTTACTGGGAATGGACTTAACCTCAGAAAACTTTTATGCTGCCTTTCTGGCCATTGTTGAGTAAAACGTATGAATTAGTTGCTTCAGGAGCTGACCGCTCAATCTAGCATCAACATCTTTTTGGTGCTGAACTTTTGATGTGAATCCCAAGTCGGTACACAAAAGGAAAACACGAAACATGGTTTAGAGATCATCATTATGTCGATGGTGTCCAATATTGGTAGTCGTACTTCTAGTACTCTTGTACTACTGCATGCTCGGTATTAGGATATTACTACGCTAATACTATAGTGCTGGAAGAGCCCATGATGCAGGTAAGTTTCGATCTGACAATACCCCACTTCCAAAAGTTTTTTTCTCCTGGAAAAAAGAAGCTATTAATACTTCTGCCTCTTGGGATTTACGTCGAGTTGTTGCGTAATTTTTTTTTCTTCCCTAGCGACGTACTTCCGGAGAGTCTTGAGGCGTGTCGAGATCGAAAATTGCGTCGATCGGCTCTTCATAGGTATTTTGTGGTGATTCCTCGGATTCATTCAAACGGCATTTCCTGCGCTGGTTCATATGGCGTTTGTGGGTGTTTTTTGGTCCCTGGACAATATAGACCAGTTTGCCAATCCTTTGTTTGATGGTGCCGACTTCTCAGAATGTCATGTTATTTTTGTAGGCCTCGAAAAAAAACTTTATCGCCAGGATAGAAATGTTTCTTATGGCGCGAGACGGTTTTCTTGAATTTCGCTTGCCATGGAATGGGTTTATCGAAAACCGGCTTGACTTTTCTTGCAAACGTTTCTGATTTCGCAAATTCGTCCTTAGAATAGCAATAATGGATTCTTCAAAGACTTCCGTATTTTTTGGAATAAGTCGCGATAAGCTGTCCGCGTAGCAAATATTTTTAGATGTTAGGAACTCGATCTTGAAGTTGTAGTTTAAGAGAGTCGTTCCCCAACGAAGTTGTCTATTTTTAGTATAGACTGGTGGACCTTTCTTGGACCCAAAGATTGTTATTAGGGGTTTATGGTCCGTTTGTAGTATGAACTGTCTTTCATGTAGGTATCTGTGGAACCCTGTGACGGAGAATATTATCCCGAGAGCCTCTTTCTCTATTTGGGAATATTGCTTCTCAGCTGGTAGCAGGGATCTAGAAGCGTGTGCCACAGCTGTTCGTTAACCATCTGACAATTCATGGAGAATGCAAGCACCGATGCCGTATGAGCTTGCATCACTTGCGACTATGATGTCGAGGGTAGGGTCGTAGTAGGTGAAGGAGAGAACCGAAGTAAGGCATTCAGGTGTCCCTAAGCATGGTTTGTCCGTTTTTAAAAGTTCATTGAGAGGCCTTCTAAAATTCTGCATGTTCTTAATGAATCCTTGGTAGAAATTAGCCAGGCCGAGGAAGCTTTGTAAGGCTTGAACGTTATCTGGGGCCGGCATGTTTCTGATCGCGTTGGCTTTTTCTGAATCAGGCCAACGACCGTCGCTATTTATAATGTGACCTACGTATTTGATACGTAGTAAGAAAAAGTCACTTTGCCTCCTTGACCTTGAATCCGTATTCCTGTAACATCTCGAATATGTTTACTATATGGTTCTGGTGCTCTGCCGTAGTTTTACTGGTAACCAATATATCATCCAAATAGGCTGTAGCGTAGTCAAGGTAGCCCAGCATTGTGTCCATGGCCTGCTGGAAAATTGCGGGCACAACCATGACTCCAAAAGCAATTTGGAACTTTCTTCATCCACCTCAATCAGAAGATATGCGTCTGCGAGGTCAATTTTTGGAGAAGATTTTTCCATCATTTAGTTTGCAGAAAATTTCCTCAGGGCTTGGAAGAGGATAGCGGTGATACTGCCAGACATCGTTCAACCCTGTGGTGAAATCGGAGCAGATTCGTATTTGGTTGGACTTCTTTTTTACATGGACCGTATGTGTTGTCCATTCGTTAAAGTCTGTTTTAGATAGAATACCTGCTTGTTCAAGTCTATCTAATTCTTTGTTGATCTGCTCTAGAGTAGTGAAAGGGACATTCCGTTTCTTCTTGAATACCGGTTGCGCACCGTCTTTTACATTGAGCTTAGCTTTTAATTTAGAACATTTCCCAAGGCCGCCAGAAAAAAAAAACCTGGGGAAATTGTTATTCGAGTTCCTTTTTAAGATCTACCGAATTGGAAGTTGTACTTTCTATTTTGCGACAAAATGTACTCGCTGGTCAATCCCATAGATTGAATTTTTCTATCCAATCTGTTTCGAACAAGTTGTCCTAATTTTTTAGTACGTAGGCTTTCAGCTTTTTTGGTAAATCCATTTAGTGTTACTATGAGGATTACCTCGCCTAAGATGTTAATATTCTCGCCAGTTACGGATTTTGCTGTTTTATCCGTCTTTAGTAAGGTCAGCTTGTTAAATTTTCTCCAAGTACGCCAATTGATGATTGAGATATCAGAACCCACGTCAAGCTGGAATTTAATGGAGCTATTAAAAATATCAGTCACATATTTCCTTAAATTCCTATTGACTGTGTCGTCTGATTGAGCATGCCTAATTTTACTTTTGGGTTTTCTCGTTCTGTTGGCGTACCAGCACTAAGTTAAGTTATGACCATTTTTATTTCAATTTTTGCAATATTTTTTCTTCTTGACTGGACAGAATTTCATCCAATGCCATTTACCACAATGGTAAAATAGTCCAGGCGGTTTCTTTAACCTATTTGTGTTTTGTTTATTGCGGGATTTAGAACATGAGGTTTGCCTTTTGTCTTTTTGAGGGGAATAGGCGGTTGACTTGCTGATTTTTCTAATCTGAGCCACACCTAATTCCTCGGTCGTTTCTGAATCACACTTGACAGAAATTACTTTTTGACAATCCTCTGCCAACTTTTGGAGAGTCAATCCGTGTTCGTTTTCAAGCTTGGTCAGTACCCACTGTCTGACTTCGGCGTCTTCTGCTGACACTAGACCCTGTGCAAATATTAAGCACTTGAAATCATCGGCAGTCATCTCGGCTAGTTTGAAATCATTACAGAGCTTGTTCACTGATGCTGCAAACGTTAGGAAATCTTGCTTGTTGTTCTTGACTGCTTTTAGGCATTTCCAACGTTTGTGGAACAAGGTTGTGTTAGGCCCGAATAGTTCCGATAGGAGCTTAATAGTCTCTAAAAAAATCCAAGTCTGTGGTTTTCTTGGGTAATATGAAGTCTACGAACCTATTATGTTCGGTTGTTCCCAGTTTTCCTAATAGTAGACGTACCTTTTTTACTAAGCCATTGTTCAAAGTCTACGTTGAAAATATCTTCATAGCGCGTTTTGTCGTTCTCTGGTACGTATTCGAATGTATCAATTGAGTTATAGATTGTACTCTGGGAAAATAACGTGTCTTTTTCAGTTTTTTAGTCATTTAATGAATTTACGAGTAATTCTTCAAGTTGTTTTTGCTGATGTTCAATTTTCTGCAGTGTGAATAGTTGGAATTCTAATTGTTGTTTATGTAACTCCATAATCAATTTTTCCTTTCTTTCTTCGAATTTTTGTGGCTAATCCATGTTAGCTTTTAGCAATTGAATGATAGTCTTTTTAAATTCTTCCATATTTATGTAAAGATTTGTAATATGTCGACTAAAGGGGATGAAAAAGGCAAAAAAAATTATCGCAAATACTGGTGCTTCGAGAACACGTAACGCGGGTTACACAAAAAGAATGGACAGACAATTCGTTAATTGAACTACTTACTTGTTTAGCTTCTTTCTAAATACCGTTGTTCCGTTTAATTTAGTCATTCAAATTTCCTCCACACTTTAATATTTTTTGTGAGCCAAACAAGTTTTAGTAAGGAATAAAATAAAGAAAAAGTATTTCTTGGTGGGCGCCTAACAGATTCATTTGCATAAGTGTTTGCAGGTAAGCAGGGTTTTTTCTGTTCTTCGCAGGGGATTTCTGTAATTGTTGACAAACTTTTTTTAGAAGTGTGGGAAGGGGAGAAGAAAAAATTATCCTTCAGACCGAAGGGAAAAAAGCTTTGAATTTTTTTTATTCAATGAGAACTTGCAATTTTTTTTTTGAAAAAAAAAGAAAAAAAACTCGCCTCGCTGATTTTGGTGAATAGTTTTTCCAAAGGCTTGACTTTGTCAATTTGGCTTTTTTTCCGTGTAAGCAATCGTTCTCGATACTTGGTTGACAGATTTGGACAGATTTTAATAATCTTAAATATTATGTAGGCGTAGAATCGCTTGTTCGTCACTGATGTTGGTAAACGGAATATTTTCTATGTAGTCGCTTACTTTTCTCGTTCGACACTGCTGTGTGATTGAGCGGGTCCTCTGATGTGGTGATGACGAAATTCTCGAATCTTTCTGTCGCTATTGATGTGAGACTGGTAAAGCTTTCGGCATGAATGCGTTTCTCGAATCCGTACGTCGCCAAAGTCGGTACACAGAAGGAAAACACGGTTTTGAGGTAAGATATATTAACAAAAGTTACAAAGGATAGTGTCCAATATTGGTAGTCGTACTTCTAGCACTCTTGTATTGCTACTGCTTCTGCATGCTCAGTTTATTTCATTATATTTGATATAATGAAGGCACAAGGCCTTGGAGTTTTGGGGGAGGGGAAAGGAGCGGTCTTTGCTTTAACTAAAATTTCTAAGGGGAACCTAGCTAGCCACATTCGCCGACCCATACAATATATAACCATTCATCGCCATGCGCGCTGCTACCAAAATACCACATTTGCTCTATGAAGAAGGACCTACTTAAAACCCCGGAAGTGATGCATGATTTTATTTACAAATTGTGATTTTTACAAATGAATTCATATGATGGGGATGGGAGAAAAACCCCGAAATATATACAAAAACAAAGGAAAAATCACGTTTGGTTGCCCTCCCATCCCCCAGTCTATAAAATTGGAGGCCGACTGTTTTCCGGGGCGAAAGAACCGGAAACAAGTCGGACCTGCCCTAGGTGGGACTGGGATCCTAATCTATAGGGGAGAAAAGAAATAAAGGGTCGGGCGCGGTATGGGTCGATACAAGCAGGTAATATAGTTTTTATACATATGAATGTTCAAGATCTTCAGAAAAAAGAGGGGCTAGGATACGGGTTGAGGTACAAAAGTAATAGGGGTGGGGAAGATCTTGAGAACTAACAACTAGATGACAGGGACAATGACTGACAACATACTGCTAACTAAGTTACAAGGGGAAAACATTGCCTACTTACCGGGGGTGGGGTCCCGAAGGACCCGTACCGTAGACGCCATTGGCAGGCAGAGGGAAGGATGACTCCAACGTTGCCCCCTTTCTTACGACCAGGCTCGCTGCATTCACCCACCTTCTGTTGAATGTTATGCGATCCAAGCGTTTTCTATCGCATCTGATTTTGACCCACGGCTGATGCCGAAAATACCAAACCAGATCACTATGAGAAAAGTTTGCATCTTCATACAATCCCTTCTTTCGCGTGATCCGAATCACCATTCGAGCTACAGCTAGGATCGCGAGAAACACCACACGCTTCTCACCCTGAAACGGAAGGAGAAAATTGTCCACGACGTAACCAACGTCGAGCAGCACGAGCTGCTTAGGTTCGATGCGAGCCGTCCACTCCCCGACGTGATCCCAAAACGGGCGAACTCGCTCGCAGTAGTAGAAGGCGTGCTCAGCCGTTTCTTCTAATCCACTGCCGCAGCGAGGACAATCAGGCATGTCTGCCAGGCCCGCTTTTTAGTTCAAGCCGAGAAGGGGTAACGGATTTCGTACAAGTCGCCAGGTGAGCGAGAACTCGGAGTTGTTCAAGAAGCTCGATCCTGGCGCCCAATTCCAGTGAGAGCGGATCTCCTCCGCCGTCCAGCAACGCCGCTCGCTAAGAGGATCAGAAGCAGGACCCACCACTAACTCCCGATATAGCTCTTTCCGAGGCCGTGAAAGGTCACTGGACCCAAGTAGGTTACGGAGGGCCTTTCGGCACTCGCCGACAAACAGTGCTTCGCCCAAAGACCTACGTCGACCTTCGGCCTTTGGGTCTGACTGGAGGCGAGGAAAAGTCCGACGACTCGCCTTTCGTCTCCATACTGAGTCCCCCGTCAAGGACCGGCCCAGGTATGCAAGTCTTTCAGCAAGCCAGTGGCTCTCCAGATCAGGCATACCCAGACCCCCGTTGCGTGTACGTTGGATACAGACCTGCCTACGGACCATCGGCCTTGCACCTCCCCAGAGCAATCTGGAGATGGATTGTTGCAGTGCCAACCGACGTGCCTTAGGCAGAGGAAGTACAGCCAATCGATAAAGGATCAGAGGGAAGACGTACGTGGCGCACGCCTCCGCCCTGCCCTTTGAGGACAACCTCCTTGAAAGCCAGATTCCCACCTGAGCATTCACCTTAGCTTGTACTTCCGACCAATTTCCCTCCAGTTGGAGGTCGGGCCCGAACCACACCCCGAGGATGCGGATGGGTCCGTCACTCCAGCAGAAGGGCCCTGGAAGAGTATTGCTACCCCTCCAAGCACCGAGCCGCAAACCTTCGCTTTTGTCAAAATTGACCTTGGCTCCAGCAATCCGCTCGTACTCGACAACCGCCTCTTTCACAGCCTTTATATCCAGACGGCGGGATACAAACACTGTGATGTCATCAGCGAACGCGGAAACCCTTGCCGAAAGAGGGCCAGCAAAGGGGACACCGCGTAGGGACGGACTTGTCCTCTAATCCCTAAGCCTGCGCAGGAGGGGCTCCAACGCGAGGACATAGAGAAGAGGAGACAGGGGGCAGCCCTGCCGGACCGAACGCTCGATCGCGAATACCCTCGAACGCCTTCCGTTCACCTGCACCACTGCCTGAGGGTTATGATACATCATGCTAATCCATCTGCGGAACACCGGTTGGAATCCGGCAGTCTCCAAAACAGACATCAAGAACCGATGGTCAACCCTATCGAAGGCCTTGGACTGATCTAAACTGATCAGCGCGGCTTCCGTGTAGTCTTCTATCCCCTCTAGGACCTCGCGAATCAAGTGCAGATTGTCCTGGATCGATCTTCCCTTCACAGCAAAGGTCTGTTCAGGGCCGATCAGATCACTGATGACAAGCTGTAAACGATTCGCCAAGACCCGGGCCAAAATCTTTAACTGTGTTAAGCAGAGTTATGGGCCTGTAGTCATCTAAACCCTCCCAAACATGCCTGCCACCTTTCTTCAGCAATGTGATCACGCCCTTGGTAACGCAACCAGGGATGGCTCCCTGGGCGAACCAATGGTTGAACATCCGTCAGAATAGGGACAAACATGTGCGACATCCTCAAGTACACTTCGTAGGGCAAACCATCTAGTCCCGGCGATTTGTTGAGGCCAACCTGCTTCAACGCATCACGGACTTCGCATTCAGTAACCACACACTCGCAGCCAGCCGCTTCAGCCGCCCCAAGGCGGGCGAAGTCGGCAAGATAGCTACGAAACTCCCGGATCGGGAGATCAGGGCAGCAGGCAAAGCGATCCCGAAAGTGCGCCCGAAAGGCATCACGCATCTCACGACTCGATCGCACCAGTCGCCCGTCCGCGGTCTTGACAGACGCGATATACTGATCGGGGAACCTTCGCACTTCTTCACGCGCAGTCGCGTTCGATTTCACAGCTTCGTAGAGAACTCTATTTAGCCTAGATCTAACTACGTGTCTCTTGTAGCGCTCGCTACTCTCACGCTCAAGGTCCCTCCTAGCTAGTTCTATACATAGGGAGTCCCCCCCCCAGCCGCCGCCCGGGAAAGTCTATCGTCTATAGACTTCGCCTCCTTGGCCTTATCTAGGTTGAGCTGTTGACCGTATTTGTTGGCGAAGTCTCTAATCCTATATTTCAGAGAAACCTACCACCTATTCCCAGTAACCGCCCTCACTAACGCCCGCTGAATTAGGGATTCCAGCCGGTCCCGGAAGTCCCGTATCTCCAGTAAGGAGGTATTGAACTTCCAGTAGCCAACTAGACTAGGCCTATTTGCTAACCGCAGACTGACCCTAACAAGCTTATGGTCAGTCCACGCTATCAGGTGGAACGTGGGACAACTAACGAAATCAATGTCAGCTCGTCTAACTAACACTCTGTCCAAGTAGGAACCTACTTTGGCAGAGGGCGAGCTATCTAGCCACGTCCACATCTACCGCCCTGGGTGATCAAGACGAAACCTGTCGACGAGACCGTGACGAGTCACAAAGCCGACAAGGCTGCTCTCACACCTTCCCGCACGACTAGCTCCCCGACCGACCTTATCTATCTTGGGATCAAGGATCGCATTCCAATCACGCATTAAGACTAGCCGCTTCGTATCGTCCAGGAACGGCGCCATCCGACGAAAAAAGGAAACCCTCTCCGCAGCGATATTGGACGCATAAACCGCAACCAGACGAAACTTGAAACTTTTCACGGCAACATCGGCCACAACCAGCCGGCCCCCGTCACCTGCAAAAACAACGTCAACATCAAGGCTGCGTCCGACTAGCAAGGAGACCCCAGCGCTGGTGCGGCTGCCGTATGCTGAGAAAACGTTAAAGTCGTTTTCCAGCACCCAACAGTCAGCATCGCAAGTGAAGTGGGTCTCCTGCACTGTAGCAACATCTACACAGAGGTTCTTGAGTTCACCAAGCAAGCGCGCACACTTGCTTGAATCCCTCAGTCCCCTCACATTAAAACTGGCAACGTTTAAAGCCATCAATCCAACTTACCTTACTCAGTGTCGACTATGGGCCGGAAATCCCCGGGGGTGAGGATGCCAACGGCCTGTCTCAGAGAGCCGGTGCCGAGCTCAGTGTTTACTCGGCCATCCCTAGACACTCTGCCGACATCCAGCGGGAACCGTACTTTTAGTGATCTATAAAAGGAGGGGTGAACTAAAATAGGGACCCTCCCAGCGCAGAATGGTAAACATCTTTTTAAGGAAGAGTGCTCCAATTCCGCCAGCTTTACACCCGTGTCGGTCTGGCGGACCGTATCCAAGAACTTCCATACGCCCTTTGTACGGTCACCAGCCGAACGGATGAAAGTGGTCACCATGGCTTCACTCTTAAAGTTTAAAGGGTTGTTCACTATCTTTTTGTCTATTTTTTCTAGATGCAGCAACGGCTTTAACATTTTTTTTAATTGATGGTCCGTTACTGCATCTGAGTCTATGGTACATAGTTGTTTTGCATTTTGTTGTTGTTGCTGTTCTTCTTCGGCACTATTTGGCGCCTTTTTTTGCTGTTGGGATGATTTATCTTGAGGGTCTGTTTGTATGAGAGTCCGTTCATGGAAAAGTTCGGAGGAAGAGGACGGACTCAGGGATGGTAATGATAATGTTCTATTTAGGTTTCGGGGTGATTGTCTCTCCAGAGATTGCGTTCTCCTTACATGTATTATTTGGTAGGGACGAGTTTTTTGCAACTGGGGATGAAATTGGGGTATTTCGAAATGAGGTTGATCTGTTGGTAGGGACTCAGGGGGAGCATTCTGAGGAATGCAATATTGAGGGGGAAACATTGGCGGAAGTGGTAGGGGAGGTGGTGGTAAGGAGAGTGGCGGAAAAGGAGCCAGGAACGGTAGGTGGCTTAGAACTTGTGGGGGGAGAGGCTGCATTTGGGGATATGCGTTGGAGGGGCCCTCCAATGGGTCCTCAGTGCAGGACGGTCCCGCACACTTTTTTTTGGCAGCCCCTTCCTCGCTGTCTCTCCTTCTCTTTAAATTGCTCGGGGTTTCCATGTTTTCAATGTTTTCTTTGTTAGTCTTTTCTTTTTGGTCTCTTTTATTGGTGAGGCTGGAGTTGCTGGTGTCATTACTGTTGCTGGTTTTTTGCTGTTGTCAAAACCTCTGGTGCCTTTTTGGTTGCTGGAGTTGATGCTGATGATTCTGCTGTTGCTGGAACCTTGGTTTGTTTTTGAGGAGGGGATGCAATTGGACTTTCGCCCCTGTTTGGGGGAACCCCTCCTCTTCCGGGTCACATCGGACCAGCCCTCTTGGTCATTTGTTTTGGGCTGGGCCTGACCCGGGTCCTGGGCCTCCGCTGTCTTACTGATGGTGGTGGTGGCTGTTGAAGCTGTTGTTGTTGCTGCTACTGTATTTTCTTGTTTATCGGGGCAAAACTTTGAGATGTGGCCAATCTGTTTACAAGACCAACACCTCGGTCTTCGCCCCTCCACCATCACAATCATCTGCCGGTCCCCGCTGATTAGAGTCTCAGGGATGGCTTTAAAGCCATCCCTCGTCAGGCACAACCGGAAGGCATAATCCCCGTAGGCTGTCCCGGCCGGGGATCTGAGGAGGTTAAAATCTTCAACTTGGCCGTAAGAGCTTAAATAAGCGGCCAAAACCTCCCCAGTAATGTGGGCCGGGACGTTACAAATGGTGACACGGAGCCTACGGGTGCCCCTATACTTCATGGTTATATTGTTTGCTGCTAACTTTGCAGCCTGGTCTTCCCGCCTTCCTCAACAGCTCCTCGAAAGTTTCTCTCTTGAGCCCCACCAACCTCTTAGTTTTAAGGTCCGAAACGACCAGCGAGAGGATCCTGGGCGTTAGTTTTTTGACTAATTCAGGGATGGGCAGAATTTCGTTTCCTTTGAAGTACTTTGTGTACTTCTCTACCCTATCCCTTTTATAGTCAGCAGGTCCCCTCTGCTGGCCCTTCCAAGGCGTGGGGCTCCTTTGGGCCGGCTATATTGGGCTATCCTGGGTTGTTTCCTGGGTTGTCTTTGGAGAATCAGTGGGGATCGGCAGCGAAGGCCAATTTGCCCCTCTCAGGCTTTGAGTTTTATTTGGGTCACTTTTTTGTGTATTAGTTGGAATTGTTGCCCCCTCCATGGCTGCGAAAAAATTAGCAACCAGGAGGGTATGAGTAAACCTCCAACTGTAGCTAGTATGGAGGGGGGTTCTACTGTTTAACTGAAAAAATATCAAGTAGAAGAAATAAAACAAGATGACACCACAAAAAATTAAAAACAGGTAGAACCCCTGAAAATATAAAAAGCAAGTAATAAGGCAACAAATAAAATCCGACAACAATAAAACAAAAAGTCGGATAACAAGTGACGGAATAACAAAAACAAGTCAGTCAACAAAACAAAAGAGTTCTCGGTTAGACTTTAAAAAAATAACAGTTCAAACAAAAGACACAAAAAAAACAAAGTCTTACCGAGATAACCAAATTAACGATTCGTAACAAGTATTCCAATAGAGATTATAACGCGCAATACTGAAAAATGCTTCTGCATGCTCAGTATTAGGGTATTACTACGCTAGTAATATAGTGCTGGAAGAGTCCATGATGCAGGTAAGTTTCGGTCTCACAACAACTTTATTTTTAGAAAATTGTTTATTTCCTTTTTAATATAGTTGTCCCGATTTCTGAGATAAAGCACTGTTTCACCGTTATGTTTTGTATGGTATGTACTCTAATATTTTTAATGTTATCTCGAATACTAATAAGAATTATTGACGATAATCATTGAAATATTCCAACTGCTATCTTTATCTTTGTTATTGTAATTTGGGGTGGGACATACACCGTCGTCATCGTGTTATCCAGATTTCCAGGAGGATGAATTGCAATAATTCCACGAAATATTCAAACTATGGCAAATACACCTGACCAAGCCGAAACTCTTCTGCATAGTTTGGAACGAGCAGCAGCAAGCATAGGCCTCTATGTTAATGCACACAAAACTGAATATATGTGCTATAACCAAACGGGGGACATCTCCACTCTAGAAGGAACCCCACTTAAACTAGTAGACAAATTCACGTACCTAGGAAGCAGCGTCGAATCAACCGAAAAGGACATCGAAACGTTCTAACGAAAGCATGGACAGCTATCAATAGGCTATCGATTATATGGAAATCAGACCTAACCGATAAAATGAAACGCAGTTTCTTCCAGGCAGCGGTCACATCGATACTGATATATGGATGCACTACATGGACGTTAACAAAACGGCTGGAGAAAAAACTGGATGGCAATTACACAAGAATGCTGCGTGCAATCCTGAACAAGTCCTGGCAGCAGCACCCCACAAGACACCAACTGTACGGCCACCTGCCCCCTATCACGAAAACTATTCAAGTTAGACGAACCAGACATGCAGGACACTGCTGGAGAAGCAGAGATGAACTCATAAGAGATGTACTCTTATGGATCCCCACACATGGCCGCGCAAAAGCAGGACGACCAGCTCGAACGTACATTCAGCAGCTATATGAGGATACAGGATATTGTCCTGAAGACCTACCTAGGGCGATGAACGATAGGGAGGAGTGGCGAGAGAGGGTCAGGGATATCCGTGCTACCAGCGCGATATGATGATGATGATTGGGAAGTAGTTTCAAGGCGTTATTTGGTTATTTTCAGTATTCTCCAGTAATTCCTTGATTGCTAAGATTAATTATTCTGTAGAACTCTCAAACTAGTATTTTTAATTGAATTTACTGATGGTTAAGTAATCTTGTCTAAATTTCTGCGATAACATACTGTCCTTATCCCATGAAATATCCAAATTAATAGTTTGTACTTGTTCATGCAGGTCGAGCATCATGTACCCATAAATCTTTAACATGAAAGGTGGCAATCCAATTTTGACACGTTTGTGCATTCTCAATACCTTCTCCATAAATTGAACAAATCATTTCTGTTTGAGCCACTAGATTAACTTTCTCAAAATAAAACAGCATAATACGCCGAAAATATTAAATTCAATAAACAACAATTTGCCATTATAATTATTATTGATTTTTTTCAATTACTTATCTTAACCTTTTAGCTTTTCATTAGTTTCCGGTGTATCAAAAAGTTAACACTAGATTCCCATCAGAACGCAAAAACCATCGATCGTTGCTTTAAGTATGAAGGAAAGAAGTTAAAAAAACATTTTATGTTTTATCCTGGTGTAAATTAAAAAAGATCTTCACCGTCATTTAAGAGAGAGATGAAATTCTTTAATAAAGTAATTTCACAGTAGCCCCAGAGTGCTTAGATTCTTCTTTTGGGGTGTCTAAATGCTAAACCACACTTATGAAACTGCTTTGCTTCTAGTCTGGATTTAGGCTATTTGACTTTACTCTTCGAAATCCTGTTGACAACTGCCTAGAATTTGTATCTCTCAATACCACGCGTCGGTCTCTAGCTAATGGGTGCTCATTGACTCTTTAACAGGTTTTTCTTTGGATATCATGGCTTGCCATCAGCCAAAGAAATTTCCGTAAATGTTTTATAAATCAGCTATCGAGATATCTAGGTTTGTCATTATGTCACTGCGACTTATTTTTTATCTAAAAGTAAGATAAATACGAAAGCAAATTGCTAGTTTTGACCCAAAAATTATTTTAAAAAATGCACGTTGATATAGTGACTGTGACAGTTGTCTTTTTCTTTTCTTTTTTCTATTAAGGGATTTGGTGAAATAATTCTCATGCTATCATATCTCACATACTGAACTTTTTTCTTTAACCATTACAGCAAAAATGTCTTTCTAGTGGTTTAAGCTTTATAAAATACTCGATAGTCACGAGGAATATGTTACTGTCATGAATTAATTGAGATGTGAAGACTTAAAAAATTCTTTGAATTATAAAAATTGCTGTCTTCTGAAGAAATACTTCAAACCCGGTACAAAAAGAAAAAAATGATGACTAGTTGCTTCTGTGTAAAATTAGAGAATGCTTTTCGATTTTAAAAAAATCTACGATCAGTTTTTTTTTTTTTTTTTTTCATACTTCAGACCTTGTCATCAAGAAAACCACCTTCTGTAATTTAAGCCGATATTGTTGTGTTATTTTATTTATTCAATTATTACTTTTTTCCTTTTTTTTTCTTTTTTTTTTATTATTCTGTTAAACTTTCTGAGATATCCCATGACCGGAAATAAGCAACCGAAGCAGATGATTTTTTAAAGAGAATGAAAATAATCAGCATTACAGTAAAACGCCGCCAAAATCAAAAGAGCAAAAAATTTAAAAAGTAATAATAGAAACGAAAAGATTTCGAGATTGGGAAAAACTGCCTGTGTTGGAATAGCTAATTAAGAAAATTAAATTGCTTTATATTTTAATGAAATTAAATGTGTTTTTCTTTAACGAACGAAGACACACGATTAATGATTCGAACAAGAGCAACCAACGGTGAATATTTCTGAAGACACTGAGTGTGTTTAGTCGGTTCTTGTCGGCGTAAGAAAGTTATTTCGAAGTGAACAACTGATGAGAAAGAGTTGTAGCAAATAGAAGCAAAACGTTGGGACTTTAAGCCATACAATCTTCTTACCTTACATAAGTACACAAGTACTCAAACGTCTGTGCACGCACATATATTATGAACAAAAACTACACATGAACGCAGTTAAAAAGTTTTCGGCAAGTGTTTGGTGAATAAATTGTTTCCTTTTTTGGGTGTTTAATTTGTTGTTGAGTTCTTTTGTGGGAAGCGTTTCTAGATATAATCATCTTTTTTCTTAAGTTTCTAGAATTGATAATTAAAAACAAAAAAATTCTCTCTCTCTCTCTCTCTCTCTCTCTCTCTCTCTCTCTCTCTCTCTTTCTCTCTCTCTCTCTATATATATATATCCTTAGTCATCCACAGACAGATCTGTTTCGTTCTATCAGAACTCATCAGTGTGGCTAGAGAGTATCTTCCCGTAGCTGGGATCGAAACCCGGTTATATATATATATATATATATATATATATATATATATATATATATATATATATATATATATATATATATATATATATATATATATATATATATAGTTCGCGTGGCGTACTGGTTAACATAGCAAATTTATTTTTAGGAACGATGTTTAATGCTGTAGATTTGGGCAATAAATAATTCTTAATTATATCCATTTCCATGACATAATATTCAACAAGAAATCATAAGATCCTGATACCTTTGGTTTCGAAAATTAACTTTGTTTTAAATTGACATAAATCAAATATATATATATATATAGTAAGTGGAAATGTACCATGATGAATAAGGGCAAGGTCTTATTGATTGAATTATATGTCAACGTTAAACATTTCAGTTTTTAGCCTTTCATTAGGTTTTATGAGTTATTAAATGGAAAGAAAATGATGAGAACGTTCAAAAACATTTTATTTTCGTTAAAGCATTCTTTTTTAAATTTAGGGAATCATATGGAGTATTAGTTTGGGGTTTCAAAGAAAACCAAAAACGTCACCTTTTATGAAACATTATCAATATTATCCGAAACTTTCTGTGAAAAATGCTCACCGTGCTTGCAGCAAAAAAGCCTACAAAGAATTTGTCACTTAAGTCGGTAATTTTTTTAGATTTATCGTTGGTTTTAATTTTTGTTGAAGGATTAGAGCCTACTTGCGATGCTGGGATTCGTTCTGAGATTGTAATGAAGCTTGAGGAAGACACTAAAGTAACTCTGCAGACAATTCCAGAAGAATGTTTAAGGATTATAAAATTAAGGCACGATACTGAGACAGGTGAGAAGAAAGATATGGCAAAAGTCTGTGTGATCGACGAAAAGACTTCAAAAAAGAAGTCTGAACAGAAAGAGTCAGAACAAAAGCCATGTCATGGTTTTGACGAAGTACACGATAAAAAAAGACTGTCCGTTCAGAGCTAAAAAAAAAAAAAAAAAAAAAAAAAAACATATTTCAATTATGATTGACTTGGACACAAGAAAAATTTCTTCAAGTCAAAATCTGGAAGAAAGAAAAGACGGACGAACACAGTAAAAGTTGTTTTCCAAATCAGAATATTGGAAGGATCACAAATGATACTAATTTGTTGTTACGAACGAAAATTCGTAACTACAAATGAATAATGTCCAAGTTAAATTTCAGTTGCATACAGGCAGTGACATTACAATAATTGTTGAGAAAACCTTTGAAAAAATTGGTAAACCTGGATTAATGAAAGCTAACAAGGTTACTCAAGGAGTTACTGATGAGTAATTAGATTTTATAGTGAAATGTACTGTGTTTACGAAAAAAAGTGCCAAGGTTTTCAAATTAAAAAATAATAAACTTTATTGGATGCGGATTTCAAATTATCGGACTTACCGATAAATTCATTCAGAAAGAAAATGATTTGTCCCTCCTCCAAAAAAAAGTTAGCATCTAAAATTTTTTAAAAAGGAAATTTGCCCCTCCCCGGAAAAGGAATTTGGCCTCTAAAAATATAAAGTGAAATAAAAAAAAAGAACTTACCCTTCTGTTTCGGAACGTCTTGAGAAATGCATAAAAGCAAATCCAACGTCTCAACTAAGAAAATATTGTAGAACCAAAGTTTTCTATTTGTTTTACTCTTTGTTTATTATTGATTACTGTTTTGTTTACACCGGGTGTGGCGTTCGGAAATAACTTCAGGTTCATTTAGAGATCTGAGATGCTTTCGCAATCTTCTTTAAAGAAATTAACATAAATATTTGATTTTCAGACTTGTAGGGCTAGTATAAATCTACATATTTTTTCTTTTCTTTAGGTCGAGTGACGTTTGAGACGAAAGTGATTTTTTCTAAGTGCGACACTAACAGCAACAGAAAGGTATGAATATAAGGAGAGAGATAATCATCTGCTTTTCTAAATGATTACCAAGACAGTGGGATATCAACACAGAGCGTGAAACAAGCACCCTTTTTACAGCGAAATAAGACATGCGTTGAGAGACAGATCCCACCTGAAAATCAGTCCGAGACAGAATTTAAAATCTTTCCAGCAATATTCTAAATTTTGGTTTAAATTTGGTTAAAAATTGCTAAGTCTTAGCTGTACGGATGTACGAACATCTGATGAATTGTAATAAAATCATACTTCTTTCCTTTTAATGTATATTTATGTTTGGGAAGAAAATCATGTAGACGCCAGACCTCAAGGAAAATATGTCAATCTTACTTTCCATATTCTTTTTTTTCATCTTGTCGGATTTCAATCAAAATATTACTCGTGTATATATATATATATATATATATATATATATATATATATATATATATATATATATACGTCCCAAATTGTTCAGGGTGGCTGCAACCTTCTTTGTCTTTCTGGTGTTGTTAATCGATAGATTATTCAGCTTTTTCATGTGATCTTTTTTAAAATAATATCGACAGACAAAGGATCAGTGATATATCAACTGGGACAGTTTATTTAAGCAACTTTAGATGTAACAACACACCTATCATCGCTAACCACGTTCCTAGATACTTGCAATCTATACATAAGGTAGTTTTCCAATACCTTCTTTGCTAAGCTGTCCTGGATTTACTTATGCAAATGTATGCCCCCTGTCTGTCTGTCTGTCTGTCTCTGTCTCTCTCTCTCTCTCTCTCCGTACGATCAGAGTAAGCACATGATATAAAAACTAAGGCTAATCTTGATCAACCAAACATAATAAAAAATGTAGTTTAGGCAATATTGACTATTGGTTGATTTATTGATGTCAACCCATCCAGGTTTAATATCTGCCTAAAACTTAAGGAATCACTTATATTTTACGCTTATATTTACATTGTCTAATAGCTTTTTTATATTTTTTTATGCACAATAATGATATCAAGTATTTCTTTCTTAGTACAAATTCTTTACACACAGCTGTAGCCTCAAAAACTCCCGTTTAATACTAATAATTTAGGCACTATTATATGATTCCAGGTAATCTTTTCTATTTAAAAATAATCATTTGTTTACATTTAGTTATATTGTTTCAAGTAAATAAGTAATAATAATCCTTAGTAAACAATTATAGTTTCAAAGTATTATTCTTGATATAAACAATTTGCACAGTTACATGGTATCAAATATTCCTACCATTATACAAATAATTTTCAAATAGATTTATTTTACCCAGAGATGGGATCCTAACAGGTGTTACCACTCCAGATCAGAGTGGACTTGAGAGTAATAGCAATGAAAGGGTATTCCACATCTCCAGAGCAGGATTATCACCTCCAGATGAGTTTAGTTTCATACACAGAATACCCACAATTGGCAAGGAGGTCTTAATCTTCTACAATGGATACGCTCAGTGATAGAGCGAACTAGGCTGTTTAGATACATGACAACGAAGTTCTTATACTAGCTCAGATCTGATCTGCCCAAGAGAATGTAATTCGTATAAAATCCATCAGTGTCTGGCATATTGCGATTACATTAGTCTGATAAAAGGAAAAAATTGGAGAGACATACAGTAAGGGTAAAAAAAGACCTATTTATCTATACGAAATAGAACAGCTTGCTAATTAACGAAATCAAGTTATAGCTGTGTCTTGCACGATATCCGAGTAGCAGAACACCAGGGGAAGATCAAGTCTGACACATGGCCCCAATAGTAGATTGCCCAATCAGAACAGAACTCGGAGAATCCTCCAATCAGACTTGTTAACTATCGCACTATGGTAAGTTCCCACATCATGGTTTGATATATTTTATACGGGTTACTAATGCATTAGTATGTTCACTTGGACTGACGTCTAAGTCGGTGATGATGAAGTAGCAGCTTGGGGGTCGAGTTCAGGGGTGCTCAATCCATCATCTGGTGACCTGACAAAATTTTCTCTTTAGTCCAAATCATTAGAAACAAAGAACTTTTTCGTCTAAACCATTGCGACGTTGACTTTTCCAAATTTGGCGGACATCTGACCTCTCCCATAAACAATCTATCACATTGTCGACAGGAATGTTTTTAACCTACTTACCCACTGTGTGCGTGCGTGGGTGTGTGTGGGTGTGTGTGTGTGTGTGTATCTATCTATCTATCTATCTATCTTAATTTCTATCTCAGTCTGTTCATTTATATTTCTCTCAGTTCGCATCTATCTATACCAGAGTGTCTAAATCTAATCAATTGAGAGACTACATACTTATGTTTGTATCCAACTCTGTATGTTTGAACCTCTTCATTTACACAAATACAAGCGTAGCACTCTATGACGAATCTTATTTCTCATTTTCAACTATATATATACTCCCTCCTTCGACTCACACACATACATACATTCATATATATATATATATATATATGTGTGTGTGTGTGTGTGTGTGTGTGTGTGTGTGTGTGTGTGTGTGTGTGTGTAAATTACTTTAAAACAAATACTGTTCGTTTAAAACCAAAATATTAGTTGAAAACTAAAAGAACAGTGCTAACAATAAGGTGATGCTCATTCGTAGGAACTGATAAAAGCTTCTTTCTGTACTTTATTTTGTAATAATAAACTTCTTACTAACCCGTATATAATATGAATAAGTATCGTTAATTTAACTTCATCAATATCGAATTATCATCCTTAACTTTAATAAAAGTGACTGTACGTCATTTATTTTCCTTAATAACTGTATTACAAAATGTATATAATATGGGTGAGTACTGCTAGTTTATGTAAAGTGACTGAATGCTTAATTTCAAAATCTAACTGTATTACTATGGAAATACAGATTTTAGTAAATTATATTTTTATTGTCGATTATTTTTTTAGGATTTCACATTCTATGGGCAGTAATTTTGATGAGAAATGAGGAGATATTGTAAAAACCCGGATGTAAATTAACTACAGACAACGCATGGATCAAAATACTTTTTATCCAGAGACATCATGATAAATAACATGCTTTTTTTTATCAGAATCGAATTTTTTTTTATCTAAATCGTTATCCAATATGTTCCGGTGATGTGCATTAAGGGTATTTTCAGATTTCTTCAGTGTTCATCCATTCTTTTCTTTTCTCTCTCTCTCTCTCTCTCTCTCTCTCTCTCTGTGCGCGCGCGCGCACACACGCCCCACCTTGTAAAGGTAAAATCCTTTACGATGAAAGTGTTATTAGTTACCAGAGCAATTGTATTTTACAATGTTACGTGTGTTTTGGAATCAACAGAACTTGATTTAATTTTTCCACTTGTAATCACGTTTTGAAAAGGATTCATGTAAGATATCAAAATATCAAACAAATTGAAATGTAATTAACTAAATCAACAATGATGAAATAGAGAAGAAAAAATAATGAAAAAATAATGATACTGATCATGATTAATTTCAAAAAACAACTTACGAGATATTAAAACAAAGATGGTACAGAGAATATGAAAGGTAAATGTTAAAGAATGACTCGTGACTTATGCTCAGCTTAAACTTCAAGGATTCCGATTTAAAGTGACCTCTATCAAAGACAGCTTTCCAATATATTGGATTCAAGAATCGTCTGAAGCTATTTGCTTATCGTCCGATTCCACACCGTCTGGCCGAAGTGTATATCGATAAAAATCAAATAGAATTAGTAAAGTTAGTCCCCAATGAATAATAGCAAATAATAAAGCTTATATCAACGCAAGAATGTTTTGATCTTTTTTAAATGATAAGACTGAGCAAAACTAGTAATAAAATAATCGCAATAATGAAGTCTATCAACCTAGAATTTTGATATAAAAAGCAATAAGATGGAGCAAATCTAGTAACCAAATAATATTAATAAAGGTATCAATGATAAGATGGTAAAATCAATAAAATGATGATGGTAATGACTTTGCAGCTAAAGGATACTGAAGCATTATTATATGACAACATAAACATATGATACAATGGATAAGTGAGAACTGGTTTGAAGAAGGATCACTGAAATATTTGGTAATAGAAAAGAGTATTCTTCCTTTTCCCCTCATTTTGTTTCTTTATAGAAAAATGATTCAATTCTTCGAAGAACAGAGGTTTACTTTTAATTTTCTTCTTGAGTCCTCGACGAATGCACAAAAAATAGATTTTGATTTTCCATTATGATGAGACGATAAATCAAAGTTCACGGACATATCTCGAAGGTCATTTTTCCTCTTCTAAGCAGAACGACTGGCTGCTTAATAGACAATCTTGTTTTGAGCAAATCTAGAAATCTAATTGTCTGAAATGTCTGTCTACATCAATAAAAACATTCATTTTATTGGGTGGACAATTTTTCCTGCTGTCAGCCATTTTTTCTTCATGTTTTACACAATTTACCAGACCACCGCAACATTCAGACACATTTAAAGAATTTAAAAATAAAGCAGAGTAATAATATAAAGTTCTTCCTTTTTTTTTAGAATTTACAAAGTCTGATGCAGAAACATAGATTGCTTAGAGTACCTGCTGTTACTAAGGGATTATTCATCTGAATAGGCTCATGCTATTTGGATATCGAGCTGGTACCGGTATTTTAACGATCAATCACAATTCTTACTCCACTTTGATGACTACAGTAAAATTTAATTCCTTAGCATAATGGTCGCCTTTTCAACTCATGAATAAGTGATTAGAGGCAAAAAGTTAAAATACTTATAATGAGTAATATATATATATATATATATATATATATATATATATATATATATACATCAATTATTCATTTGTTTACAGTCATATTGTTTCAAGTAAATAAGTAATAATAATCCTTAGTAAACAATTATAGTTTCAAAGAATTATTCTTAATATAAACAATTTGCACAGTTACATGGTATCAAATATTCCTACCATTATACAAATAATTTTCAAATAGATTTATTTTACCCAGAGATGGGATCCTAACAGGTGTTACCACTCCAGATCAGAGTGGACTTGAGAGTAATAGCAATGAAAGGGTATTCCACATCTCCAGAGCAGGATTATCACCTCCAGATGAGTTTAGTTTCATACACAGAATACCCACAATTGACAAGAAGGTCTTAATCTTCTACAATAGATACGCTCAGTGATTGAGCGAACTAGGCTGTTTAGATACATGACAACGAAGTTCTTATAACAGTACAGATTTGATTAGTCAAAGAGAAAGTAATTTTCATAAAATCTGCCAGTGTCTGACATATTGCGATTATATTAGTCTGATACAAGGTAAAATTTGGTGAGACGTCCATAATGGTTTCCTTTTCAACTCAAAACCAAGCGATTTGAGGCAAATTGTTAAGATACCTATTATGAGTACACAACACACACACACACACATATATATATATATATATCAATTGTCCAAGAAATTGCGAGTCCTATTCCAGAATCATCGGAAGTGTATTCTTTATTTTCTCATCCTTGCTATTGTAAAATGTATAGGACATAAGCACTGAGATAAAAATGCAGCAAAAATATTTAAAAAACTAAAGCAGTAACCGGAGAATTCATTATCATAACTTCCTCTGATATTACCCATTATCTTAGTAAATCTAGTCGCTTTTTATCATAACTTACTCGGGTCAACGTCGATTGCGAAGAATTAATAAGCTCCGTGAGATTCGAATTCACGTTCTCTTCTTCTAAGTTTTTATCTAAGAACAAGCTGCTTAACTACTTCAGCTACGAGAGCCTGGATGACGAGATGGAAGTCCACATTACAACTATAAAGCGAATGAATACTTTTGTCTTTGATTGGCCTGTGCTAAATTTGCTATTACAGTTGGTTAGTTAATATTAATTTTTAGATTAAGCTCTGTCAGTCATTATCTCAGTATATAATTCTCATCTGCTCGCTCACATATTAGATTTGAACTTTTAAGTTAATTGTCCAATCTTAATGAAACTTGCTATATGCACTCCTTTCCCGCCCGGGAGAGTTTGTATAGTGTTTATTGATCAAGGAAACCAAAAATACCATTGCTTTCTGTCTTATTAATTTTCTTCCAAAAAATCTTATTCTCCGACCCACTAGAGCCGTCATTTATTTCGCCCTTTGCTCCATAACCATGTTAATTAACTATTGCACTACAGATGACGCCCAAAAGAGTAATGTGTGTACAGTATCACAACAAAAATTGTTCTTGGTTACGCATTATATGATTGATATTTTCGATTTTTTCGCTTTAGATTAATGAAAAAACTTTAAAATAATTTAAAGTGTTTATTGCATTATTAAATAGGTTGTCGGTTTCTTAAATACAGAGTTCCCACTGTATGACAGTCCCATGATATAAGAAAAAAAGAAAGAAATTTGTTCCGCTGAAATATTAAAAGTGGTAGTGATTCTAATGAAACACTTCTAGGGGTATACTTAGAAAGTTAAATGTATCGTTGGTCTATTTGTATTTTTTACAAGTGTCTTATATGTAGACAGGCTAGTTGATCATAATTCAACAGCTAGCACCCCAACAACAATTTTTAATACTATATTATCCGAATATTCACTGTAGTATATGGGTAACTCTCATTAACTCACATGCAGCAATAAGAGATTTTATTTTATGCGTAGAGAAGAAATTACTTTAGAACTTTTCTGTACATGTGGGTAATTAGAGTAAATAGACAATGCACATAGCCTCATACGGTTATGATTGGATGATCGCAAATATCATTCAGATAAAGTCATAATAGTAAAAAAGTACTGAAAACATGGTACCTTCGAGCTGAAAGGATAGCAGAGTTTTTAAATGTGACGACAAAGTTTACAAAAAAAACACACCTTTTTTAATAAAAGTAACCATTACCTGAAATGCAGAGGAACATGAATGCTGAAGGAAAACACACACATACACACTCACAAGTATATATATATATATATATATATATATATATATATATATATATATTAGTTTCTGGGGTAACATATTTTTCATCTATTCTATATTAGAATATTCTTTTACAACGTTTTATTTTGATGTTCTAGCATCAACAGTGACACATTGTTCAAGTACGTACTTTTCTTGTGGGTTCTTTTTTAAATATAAAATTTCAAATACTAGAGGTAAAAGATATCTTTAGAATTAAATTTTGAAATTCGATCGTTTACTATTTCTTGAAGATTTATTTACTGGTCCTATTTTCCTTAATATTCTTTTTTCTTTTTAGAAATCCTTTATAACTTCTTAGAAAACCATTATTATTTGGATTGAAAATAATGATGCATCTGCTGACTTTTGTATAAACATAAAATTAATAGGGAAAGACCAACAAAATTCCACTCTCTTGCATATATTGTAATAATTTAAATATCTATTTTACAATTAACTGAATTAAATTGAATTCATTTTAAGATGCTAATTGTGTTCAAATGTCATAAAAACTGATTAAATGGTGTTTGATTGACTTAAATTCATATCCACACACTTTTTAAAAGTCAAAACCATGTTCATTTGTAGATGAATAAAGTGCTGAATTGGAATCAGATAAATAAAAGAATTTGGGGTACTTTTTGTTAATCTGATTGTTTTTAATGTAGGATGTTCTGAAGTAAAATTTTACTTCATACTGTTTTCTACTAAATAAACAATTCTGCAAACACAAATATCTTCCGTTTTATTAAACAAAAATACTTTTTTTTTCGGATTTTCGTCCCCAAGCATTTTTCATAATAACGGCACAAAACTTATGATTATAGACTCAACTTTTACACAAGTTTAGGGCAATTTCCGTGGCATAAACCCATTTTTTTCAAAAGTGCAAGGAGGTATCTAAAAGTGTTGAAAATATATTTTTGAGAAGGAATGCCGAATTTCAAAAGGTTTATGTGGTTGAATATTAAATTCTAGCACTCTAAAATATCGAACTTTGAAATCTATCATATCTTAATGAGCACATATGCCTGTAAATGTTTGAATAAATGTTGGATTTTTAGAAAAACATACAAATTCAAAGAAGAATTTATATAGTTAAAATTAATTTTCGCAACAGTTTTGGTGACTTGAAACAAAAAAATTACTTTGAGTAAACTCCTTTAGCAAAGGACGTTAATTTTAATAAAATTGGTTTAATTTTATAAATAATTTTACAAAATTAAAACCGTTGTTTTGTGTACGAATATTCACAGAATCACTCTTGATATTGATATTCATAAAAGATTATCTAAGTATTGTACAAGGGTACACATCTAGAGCAGCCTATGAGGATTGAGGTTACTACTGTATAATGTTTGAAGAATGTCAGGACTGATGGCAAACACTGTGGCATGCCAGTAGTCAGATATTTATGAAGATATGGGAGGATTAGATCGGAAAAGATGAATTCATGCCTCTCTTCTTCGAAGTGAACAGACAGAAACTGAATCAGAATCTAAATATCAATTCACCCATTCCGTTGCCATACCCACTCACACATTCACATGCTTCATTCTTATGATCATTTCTATTCTATGGAACTGACTGTGCATCCAGCGTAGACTTTAACAGAAATATCCTCTATTTCACACAAAGAACCTGCAGAGTTAGTTAAAACCTCGTAGAATTCTGAAACATTTTTAATCAAAGACAAGATTATCAAGAATTCATGTCTGAAGTTTTGAAAACCTACTAGTAAGTATATGTGTATCTCGGAAAAATATATTGGTTAAATAAAGCAAATATTTTAAAATCTGAAGTCAAATTCTTTTCTTGACGCTATTTTCTCAAAAATTTCCTTTAATGATACATGTATCGTTAAAGGAAATGTGTTCATAAGATTGGACGTTTTATTCACAATTTACGTGAAAAGGAAATCAGTGGATTTTTTTTTTTTTCGTCGGGGTTGAAATATTGGTTTGCCAAAATATTTGGTTGTGTTTACCGGAAGTGAATTTACCAACTATAATTAACGTAAATATTGCGTTTTGAATATTAAGTAAAAAATAAGAGCACCATTTAAGTTTTCTGTTATTTTGTTGTTTTTTTTTGTTGTCGTTTTTCTTTATTTTTAGATGAAGAATTGATAATTAAAAACTGTCGTTTTCAATTTGGTTTTTATAGATTGTATTACATGCACAACGTTTCACTCTATAATTTTCAGCCTTCTTCAAGAGTTTGTTTGGAGGAATAGATTTACAAAACAAAAATTTATCTGAAGGTCAATCAGACCAAAAACAGAATAAGAAAATATATAAGGATTTTCAAACAGAATTTAAAACTGCCATTAATGAAAAGAATTCTCAGATGGAACTTTCAAATTTGATACGAGGGATTATGAGGTATGTGCCACTATATATATATATATATATATTAAGAGATAGAGAGAGAGTAACACATACCAAAAGGAGAATATTAATATAATACGGAAGAGAAAAGTTTCGAAATACATTTTAGCAGTTAATCCAATTTACATAAAAACTTCACACAGTCCTGCACTGATATAAATTCGCTGATATTTTATGCATTAAGGAATAGGGATATATGCTTGAAAGTCGAAAGTATTATAATAATTAGTACGTTCCGTAAAAAAAGAAGAAATAAGCTCGTGGAAATTGATCAATTTACATACCTTCAGTCTACTCAGAATCCTGGATATTTTTTTTTGTATTTGATTGTTTTCGTCGATTAAAAGTTTTTCGCAAAGTACATAGGCCTGTTTACATAACAGACATTTATGGTACCTTAAAGTAATTGTTTGTAGGCTAGACTTTGATGCTATGTTAGATTCACTTTATGTGTACCAAAGATGTACCCTGCTTCAGACTAAACGAAATTCATAAATGGAAGTGCACTTTGCGTAACGGTTTTTGGCATAGGCAATAGAATCAGCGACCCAAATCCTGAACGAAGCTGTTTGCTTTTCATTTAGCGTTAATGCATTTGGAAAATGTATGAATCCATCTCTTTTCATACCAACTATAGGAAAATAGAAATAAAATTATTTAGCCAGCGTGTGGCATCTAGTCTAAGAGAAGGAAAACTTTGTATTCAAACTAGCTTTACTTCACTTGAAAATTAACTTTGTGACACATCCTACCCATAGCTGAGGAGTTGGTTAAATACATATGTCGAAAAATACTCGAGATGAGAGTTATAGAAATAGGGACGAAAAAAGTTTTTCAACTGTATCCTGTCTCGATATTTTTAAAAAAAAGGCGGGGTGCGCTGGTAACTTTTGAACAAACAAAATATTTGGTTGGACACTTATATATTCATATATGGATGGGTGTCCGTCTAGATGCATGTATCAATATTTTAAAAGAATGCATCATTCTTTTGACCTATTTAATTCGTTTCAACTATGAGTGGCTTCGATCCCAGATCGAGTCATACCAAAGACTCAAAAAATGGTACTTGATGCCTCCTTGCTTAACACTCAGCATTATAAGGTACGGATCAAGGGTAAAGTGGAGCTATCCAGGGAAAGGAGTAGCGCCCTCCCCTACACCTTGGTGTAGTAAGCTATCGAAAAGGGAGCCTTCGGGTCACCCTCGACTATGGTCGCCTACTTTACTTATGAGTGGCTTAGTCACAGCTAAGGCTGCCTGTATTTTAAGATGGATACATAAATTGTTTTCTCGAATGAGCTTCAATTTGTGTGTGTGTGTGTGTGTGTGTGTGTGTGTGTGTGTGTGTGTGTGTGTGTGTGTGTGTGTGTGTAAAAGAGAGAGAGAAAGAGAAAGAGAGAGAGAAAGAGTGCAAGCCATGCTTTACATCGAGGTATTTGCACTAAATAACATGGGAACACAAGCATCTGGCAGTTTTTTAAACCAACAATAAAGTCCGTTGGGGTGCAATCTAATATCTCTTAACTATTTACTGGGTATTATTTGTTTAGGAATATATTAATGCTTACAATATATATATATATATATATATATATATATATATATATATATATATGCGTGTGTGTGTCCTCTCGTATATATGTATTTTTTTCATATACAAGGCATATATGTGAAGGTGCTCATTGTGTAATGGATATCGTCGTTCAAATACTAAACGAGGCAGTTTGCATTTCTCATTGCACTAATACCTTTGGGAAAGGTATACATCTAACTATTCTCCCACCAGCTATGGAAAAAATAATAAGATAGATTGATATCTTTAACCTTGTTATGGCAACTGGCCTCGGAGAATGAAAACTCTAAATTTAAACCTGTTTCACAAATATACACACACATATACTAGGTGTACTAAAATTATCGTGACTGACCGTGTACATGCGAATACAGAAATGAACAGCGAATATAACTTGACATTTAACACGCTTATTTCAACAAGTTTCCTATTGGCGAAGCACCTCCGAAACTTATCTTTTAATATGGTGTGAAGATACGCCATAGTGTTTCTTTTAATATCTTCTCCAATTTTACCCTTGCGATGAATTTTCTGTTTAGAAAACAATAAAAAGTTGCATCAGGCATGTTTAGCCAAAAATAGTTCATCAAAAAGGATCGAGACTGTTAATCACGACGTCTTGACATTATCACTTTATTATATAATTTCCTAGACATCATCACTTTATTGTACAAGTTGGTCTGTTGTACATGCGTCTTCATTAAAAATTTATATTTAAAAAAAAATAAGATAAAACTTCAGTCTCGATACTTTTTCATCACTCGCCTTACTTTCAGATCAAACGTGAACTTAATGCAGACACAGACAAGTCGGCATCTAAAATGTATTGATTGCTGTTTTATACGAATATGAATGCAAGCATCTAATATCAGTCGACTGATCAATCAAAAGCATGCTTGTGAGTAAGCCAGATAAGCAGCATTGACAGTTATGAACATAGATATATAGATAGAGAGTGAGAGATATAACTCTGTTTTTGACAATTATTGGACAAGAGACAGGAAATGCGACCTCTCTCTCTCTCTCTCTCTCTCTCTCTCTCTCTCTCTCTCTCTCTCTCTCTCTCTCTCGTCTGGCTTCAGAGCGCACTTTTCTAAAGAGTATCGCATGTCGTTTTTGTTAACTTCACAAAAACACAGCATCGATGACACAAAATTCCATAGAGGGAGCTTCTACTCTTTTTGCTATCCTATTCAATTTAATGTTGCCAGACAAATCCGCACCGCTACATTGCATTTCGCTTTCAGAATATAAAGTCATTCAGTTGAGTGAATATTATAAACTAACTCTGGTCTGCCGAAAAGTTTGCTTGAAACTCCATTCAGAGCACTGATCATTGCTGATGACATTTTATTACCCTTCCTCTCACTTACGAACGTTCTTCCAATGTCAATGGATTATTTAGGGTCGGCACCCCAATATGCCATGGGAAAAGTAGTGTGGTTATCAACACGGAAAAAGAAATCGGCGAACAGAGTTCGAATTCAGGTTGTGGATGCATGAATTCACCTCCCCCAGTATTTTCATCTTGACAAATATCTAATCGCTGGTATGCTACGATAATTTCAGTCTGTTTGGACTACCCATCTTAATTTCCTTCGAAAGTGGAGGACTAGCCACCAAGTAATCTTCCTTTGCCTTGAAGAGCCCAGCTGCTCTCCTAAATCATAGCACCAAACAACAATTAAGTTGTTAGTACCATGTACCCTAGTACGAGCTAATTCATTATAGTTGGCGGAAAAAAGATGGACATTAACAAGTGACTCAATTGGCACTCCGATGATTGTGTAGATTATAGAAGAGAAGGACGACATCTTCTCTTCTATTGGTATCTTGTAAGGAAATGTCTATGGTAACTTGGAGAATATGGGGAGTGTCCTGGTGGTGTAATTGTTAAAGCGATGAACTGCAGAATCGGAGTAAACGAGTCCAGTCTCCAGTTGCGCTATTAGGTTCACTTTTGGACAAATACCCTAGGGAAAAGTATGAATCCCCTTATCCTCCCAGCTATGGGTTAAAAACTACCATTGCTGTTCCTCAAGAAAAATGGCTTTGGCATTAAATGACCTGCAAAGGTTGATATGCGATTAAACAAAGAAACCAAACCAAACTTTGAAGAAGACGGGCGTCGCCAAATAATTGCTTTTGCTCCAGAACTCAAAACAATACTTAATGACATCACACCCACTCATTCATGTCCCTTTGTTTTAACAAACTTCAACACACACATACGTGTGTACACTCACATACGTGCAGACAAGTATAATTACCTGTTAAAAGTAAGTAAAGAAATATAAATTCGTACAGTTCTAAGATAAATTGAGGAAATTGGACTGTTGTGCCAATTTTCTGAGTGGTAATAGTTTATTTAATTTGAAATTCTTTATTCTAGCTTTTTCTGGATTCAAACAATACAGCAGTAGTAACTGTTTGCGCGACGGACACATGTTCCACAGCGAGATACACATTAACATGAAAATTTAGTTCTAAAGGAATCTTTCTGCCAACTGCCTTAAAAAGATATAATCACTCAATCAACGGTTGCAAAATGTAAAATTACCAGCATTTTGCAATTAATAGCAACAAGCAAAACTAGTCAAAATAATTTATAAAAAAAATACAGACATCTTAAAACTACAAAAGAAATAAAATTAGAGTAAAACCAAACTTCAAAAAATGTAACATGGTGACTAAATTTGATCTTTGCCTGTTGATGGGTGTTCGAGGTCAAGTTTAAAAGGCATTAATAATATCAACCGGACACCCAAAATATATCAGATGCAAGTTCATTTCTGGTCAGTGGTGATTTATTTGTTTTGTCTCAATTCTAGGAGGGAATGCTATAAGCGTTGGGATTCTAAAAAAAGTCAATGAATTAAAAAAAAGTCAATATTAAAAATAAAATGCTTCATCGAACAAATTTACGAGATTAAAAAAATTATATTTACATAAGAATTTATTTAGAAACAATATAGTGTGGAGACAAAAGAGAATAGCTATGACTGTACAAACAAAACAATATCAAAATTTTCATTCACTAACAAATTGGATAGGAAAATCCTTTATTTGCTGAGTTAGTGAATTTTAAGAGTATTGGTCAAATAGAAATTTTCTAATGTGTACTATTTTTACCAGATTACTTTAATACGGCTATATATATATCATGGAAATTTTAGTAATATATAAATAGATTGATGTCTAACCGTTATACTTTAAAGAGAGTTGAGACGGTATACTTTGGATATACAGACAATATATATATATATATATATATATATATATATATATACATATATATATATAAATTATCTGTGTAAAGAAAAACAAACATGAATACTTTGACGTAGGCAATGGGGATTTAAGACATTGCATAATATGTAAATTGGTTGCAATTTTGACTTTTAAAAACAAACGGACAAAAAACTGATAAAATGAGAAAAGATAGAATTTAGACATCAATACAAACCTTAAACAAATTTCTTTCATTCACACTTAAAATGTGGATTTACCAACTATTTAATAAAGAAAGCGATAAATTAATCTACATTCATCTATTCTAACTACTTTTTCAAATACTTCGTCAAATGTCAAATAATATTTGGTTCAATCCACTGCAGAATTGAAATGTCGCGATGAATTTAGGGAAGACATTTCTGAAACAGGTAGAATATTCCCACAAATAAGTACCTGAAATTATTCGGTTGCTATTAGTTATATTTGTACCGAAAACATGATACAAGTAAACAAAAGACATAACAAAAAAAATCACCAGCACAAATCCATCAACCACTGCTTGTAACTGTAGATGGACGTGCCTTTTGGATAGAAACTGTCTCCAACTAAATGTTACGTATCAAACTATAGTTAAGGAAAATCATGAAAATTTACAACGGAACGATAGAAGTAGCCTGAAAAGAAAGGTAGCATTTCCATAAAATGTTGATCAGCGATCGGAAATACATCCTCAACACGAACTTTTCTAGATACGTATGGGACCTTTTTTTTTTTTATATCGACGAGTCTTCAAAACAAAGACAATTACACCCAACAATATCATGAAAAATAAGAAAAATTTCAACAGCGTTTCATTGTATCTAAACCAATGTATTTTTATTTTTTTGTGAAAATTTCCAAAAATGTAAAATATTTCAAATAAAGGATCTGAACAAATATTAAATGTCGACACGAAAATTATATTTACTTTTCTATTTACCACACCATAATTAGTTCAATGACTAAACATAATTAAAAACTGAATTGAAAAATTAAAAAATGTAGAAAAACAAAATTTCATGATTTAAAGTTTAGTTTTTGTTATCTAAGTTTAACGGAATGACGATATGCATGAAATTACATTGAACGAAAGAAAACAAAAGTCGGCTTCGATTACGCTTGTTGAACGTCTCTCAAGCAAGAAAAAGATTCTCAAAAATAGAATGATATTTAAAGTTTTCTATAAATTACACCCAACATGTAATCTTTCGAATATATCTTTAAGTTTACAGCTTTATAAACTTCTTTTGGGATTAAATGGGAACCAAATTTCATTTTACTTAAACCACTCTCTAAAACAAGTTGCCAGACTTTTCAGATTTTAATAGTATCTGCTCATATTGAAAGCGGAAGACTATAAACAGTAATATACATTTTTAATTTGTGTGAAATTGATTATATTTTATTTATTGCTCATGAATAAGAAAACCCCAACAATACTTAGTAAAAATGTAATTCTGAATCAAAGATACAAAGATTGTATTATTTTGAAAGGAAATGCATGCAATCAAAACTAATAATATTTGGTTCTATTTATTACAAAACTTTCCCTTATCGGAAAAATTTCAAACGTCTGTAAACAAAATAGCATGAATATATATATATATATATATATATATATATATATATATATATATATATATATATATATATATATATATATAAAGTGTGTACTTATATTTAAATATACGAGGATCATTAGATAAGTTTCCAGACTTTTTTCGTATGGGCACTTTTATTGATAGTACACACATAAAACTATAGTCCCCTTCGAAGTAATCTCCTCCGGCTGCAATGCACTTGTTGTACCATTCAAACAACTTCTGGAAGGCCCCATGGAAGTCCTCTTGTGTGAGCGTGTCAATGACCTTCGTCACAACCTCTTTCATCTCCTCAGTTGTCTAATAACTACAGCCTCTGAGCTTAGGGAATAAACAAAAGTCACAGGGAGCAAGGTCTGGACTATAGGGAGACTGAGGAACTGTCGTGATATCCATCTTGGTCAAATAGTCTGTGGCAAGGATGGAGTTGTAGACTGGTGCATTGTCCTGTTGGAAATGCCACTGACCCGATTTGAAGAGTGCCGGCCTCTTCCGACGGAATCTCTTTCTGAATTTCCTTAAAACCTCAACATACTACCCCTAACCCTAACCCTTTGGCCAATCAACTCAGATGTATTGACTTTCTTACTCCTACCACACCTCTCATCATCCCTCACAAACCCCCTGCCTTCCTTGAATCTCTTATGCCACTCAGAAACTGATCCTCGATTAATGCAAGATGGTCGAAAAGCATTCCATATGTTTCTGTGGCATTTTTTCCAAGTTTAAAACAGAATTTTATTGCATATAGTTCTTCTTAAGTGTCCTCACGTCAAGATTGTATTTTTGAAATTCACCAGCTGTGACAATCAGGCTTTAGTAGGGTGTATTCGAATTCCTACTGTAGCTGTTCATTTGAAGCTGAGATCATAAAAATTGGTCAGTCATCTCATAAGATGTATAGCAATGACATACTGAATTTTCAAGAGTCTACAAAAATCTTGTTCAAAAAAAGTCTGGAAACTTATTGAATGGACCACGTATTTTTGGTTACAGTTTTAATGCTGTCGGGTTTGGTAGTAAAAATCATATAGTAATGTCCGTTTTGATTGTACAATGTTTTACTACAAATAATAGAATCCTGCTACCCTTCATTTGAAGAAAATTAACTGTTAAGGATTTATTTATCCTGGGACAATAATATATATATACATATATATATATATATATATATATATATAAATACATATATATATATATGTGCGTGTGTGTGTGTGTGTGTGTGTGTGTGTGTGTGTGTGTGTGTGTGTGTGTGTGCATGTTTGTATATGTGTGTACATATGCGTATGAGTGTACGATAAAAAATACAATATCCTTAGCTGAAATGCCATATGTCATCATAAAAATAGCTTCACTAAAGATTTTTAATTAATCTATCCAAAAACCAAACGTATCAATTTAATTTTCCATATTGACTTCTTTCTCTCTTACAATTAAATTTTAAACTATATACGTTTGCATGCACATTACTACTTTGTAAGAATAGCGTCTGTACTGTTGTATTGTGTAGCGTTTACTTTTTGAACTTGTTTCTGTAAATAGTGTCAGTAGCTAAAGACATTCAAGTATATTAGCACTGGTTTCAAAATAAATTATTAAGTTTTTGTTGTATATTTCTAATGTGTAGTTTTTGTTTGTTATTTTGTTGTTCTAATATTGTGGTGTTTTCGGTTAGAATTTTCTGAAATTCAGTGGTCGGGCCTGAATGTTTTTTAGATGTCCTACTATGGAACTGGTATCCGAAAGGTGCATTGTAAGTCTACTCGATAGGGTTGTTGATGTTAAACTGACGTATATATTGTTGTTTTCAGTGACACAATCTCCTAAAGGACATTTAAATTGATATACAACGTAAGTTTTTTTTTTTTTGCAAAACTCCAATCGAGCCATAGGAATTATTATTAATTACGAAGTTGGAGGTTTTAAATTTATCATAATATATGATAAGTTTTATTTCTTCATTAGGATCAGTGGGGAGTATGTTTTTTTTGTATCAATGTTTTGTAATTTTACGTTTAATTTGTTCATCAACAATATAGTTAGGGAAACCATTATTGATGAGAGTTTGTTTTATGTTTTTTTTATTTCTTTATAAAATATTATTTTGGAGGAGGGGTTTAATTTTGCAAGAGATATTAGGTTATTAATGATTGTTTTTTTTTTTATCGGAAGGGGCATTTACTTTTAAAGTTGAGGGTACAGGAGTTGTTATTTGCGGGGGTATTGTAAGTAGAGGTAGTGAAGTTATTATTATTATTGTTAGTATCAATGAAAACATGTGCCATAAGCCAGTCTGGTTAACACAGTATTATAACTTATACAGCACAATATATATATATATATATATATATATATATATATATATATATATATCACCATTATCATTATCATCCATTAGTGGATTGGATGAATTTCCCTGACATAGAGTCAGGGTAATCTTTCGATTGATTTTTTTTTCTCGTCAATAGACAACACCCTTTAAGATGAGTGTCAGTGTTTCCTGACTGAACTATTTGATCCAGGCCGTTGACCAATGAGGTTTCTCTGATCAGCATGCGGTGAAGCGCATTGTTGACCTGCCTTTGGAATCCTCCACCCAACTTCACATCCACCATGCTGCATCCCACCGTTTCCTTTGTTCATATAATTCTCCCCTCCCTGACAAGCAGGAACAGGATAACGTTTGCGGAGTATAAACTCACCGATTTTATCATTGCAGGATATATATATATATATGTATATATATATATATATATATATATATATATATAAAGCCTACCTAACTACAATAAATAGATTTATAGATGATAGATATGCATATTCAAAAATAATTGAGACTCAAGAAGTATATACAAACAAGGAGTAGAACAATGAACAAAAACGTTACTATACTTCAAAATAATTCCCTCGACATTAAACACTCTTATTTCCTATTAGTTTTCCTACAGTCAAAGCACCTGCTAAATTCCTTTTTGGAACTGTTTCATCGTATCGTTTAAAAATGTTGTTCCCATCCTCTTCTAGTATGAAGTATGAAGGATGGTACTCTTTAAAAATCCTCTTTCGCATCGATAAGTATTAAAACTGTTGATCAAAATGGATCTAGAATTGTTCAGACGTCATCACTTTATTATGTTATATGCTAAACTCTGAAAATATTTTCATTCAAATTTTCTATTTTAAGAATTAAAAATTGATTCAATCCGGATTTTTTGTTTAAACCTTCTAATTGGTTTCAGAAGTCTAGTTTAAGAGGAATCAACCTATTGGACAGTAGTCAACTCACTTAACTTGCAAAATGAACTGATAGATGTTCACCAATCAGAAATCAGCAAAATGCTCCAGTTTTCCACTTTAAACTTAGTCTTTTATGTTCATCAAATCTCGTCACTTCACGGAGGCTTATCTCGTTCTCCTCCATAGAACAATCCACACCTCTTGCGTCCTTTTCTTCTTCTGGTTTCCGTGTGCCGGTAGCAGAGAGCGCACACATTCTGTTTCTTCGAGGTAAGATTGTTCGGGACATTACTACTACACTCCCCACTGATCCTATGATCACACATGAAAAATTCGGGAGGTGGTCTTTTGCTTGTGTGCTTCTTCGTGGCAGTATAGTAACTTGGTCTTCATTAGAAGTGTTATTGGAAGAGGCATCACCTGTGCTGGGTGCCTGTTCACACAGTCTCTCTCTAATGGTTACAAATCTTTCGCTCGCATCCTCTGAAACCATGTCAGAACAGACCGTCGGCTGACCTGGTCCCACTATGGGTCGCAGATATTTCACATGGTGTAGCATTCCGTCGACTGTTATGTTCTGTGCACTGGTAATTCCGGTCACACGTCC
This sequence comes from Sepioteuthis lessoniana, assembly GCA_963585895.1. Lineage (NCBI taxonomy): Eukaryota > Metazoa > Mollusca > Cephalopoda > Myopsida > Loliginidae > Sepioteuthis > Sepioteuthis lessoniana. Next base: position 58,891,092 of record OY757912.1, read on the forward strand.
CTCTTTATATTTGGTGGTATATCGTCCATGTGGAGTCTTTACCCACACTCGGTCACCCGGTTTGAAAATGGCCTGCTGTTGATTATGTGTCAGCGCCAGTGTTCCATTGATTCATTTCAGCCGTATGCGGTACTGATAGACCATGTTGGCTGGTGCTGTAGCAGAGGATACGTCATCCTTTGGCGTGACGTTGTTCCAGTATACTGCTTCTGGTATAGTACACCGTTTTCTGGCGGTGATCCTTTTTACAGTTCTGTGACATCGCTCGATGATGCCGTTACCAGAAGGGACGTATGCATAGTGGAATCGAAGTCGGACTCTCCACTCACCTAGAAAGGTTTTAAGCAGGCTGCTCCGAAAGGCAGTGTCATTATCTGTCAGAATCTCTGTCGGCGGGCCCCGCTCATAGAAGAGCGTCTTCAGCTGGTTGATTACACTTGTCGCATCTTGTTGAGGAAGACGTCGCCAGATGGCAAACAGAGCAGGGCCGCAGTCGATCACCGTCAAAAAATGGGACCCGTTACAATGGGTAATATCTGTTTCACAAAATAAAGTGTCCGCCGCACACCAGGATGACCGCTTTGTCGGTGAACAATTTTGATCTGGTCAAGCTCAACTGAGCTCACGGACGCAGTGCAGGCAGGTTGCATAGGCCCAGTGTTCCTTTTAATTGCATCAAGCCAACTCTGAGGCACTCTAGTCAATCGACCTGCCTTATTTTGGCTAGATTTTACCAAGGACACATTCATTGACAGCGCGTATACTTTAACCAGTTTTATTATCGTGTCAAGCCGCCGATCAATGAGCATCTCGCTTGCGGCTATGGTTCGTACCCTGGCTTTGCCGGTGAGGGTGTCTGAGATCCATTTATGGACACGGGTAGAATCGGTGAACAAATGCAAGGTGGTCGTCTTCCAGAGGATTGCCAAATTTATTCCTTTAATAATGGCATCGAGTTCTGTAAGGTTAATATGTTGAGAGTCCTTTTCTGGTCGTAACCAACAAGCATCCTCTACTACAGCCCCATGAAATACAAGCGACACGCCGATAGCGAGAGAGTTAGCGTCAACCCATACACTAAGAGCTTGGACGTCGACGCACCATCTGCCCCGCGCCGTGTCTTCCTTGTGCACTCTAGTTAGAACCTCTTTAATCATGGTGTTGAAAGGAACATCGTCACGATGCCAACCACCCACGGGAAGGTGCCCAACCAATTTGCCGCATAGTGAAAATACGATCCGTCGCGTGACGACACGAGGCATGTCTGGGATTTTGTTCCCTCTTCTCCAATACTGATAGTTATCCTCTCCTCAGACCTGTAACCCAAGCACTCGTGCACCATCCTTGAGGACCCACACAATTGTCGTCTAACCGGACCGGGGAGCCCTGACACGAAAGCGCAACTGAGCCATCGGTCAGAGGTGTTTTCTTCGATTAGACGCGCTAGGTCCAGTAGGTCACCCAAATATTCGTCCACAGTTTCCCCGGAGTGCAAACGACGAGAGACAAATGTGTCAAATGCAACAAAAGGGTCCGGCGCAAAAGCCACGAGGAGGGCTTGCTTTACCTGCTGTAAATCCTCCCTTTGGTCACAGGTTAACCGTCGGTATACTGACAGAGCCCTGCCTCTCAGCCTGAGTGGTAAAACACGTTCAACGTTGAGACACCACACATTTCGCACACCAGTTCCACCTGTTCCAACCATTCTGGCACAGTGTGGTCGGATGAGACACCATGAAATTCGGGAATCAGCCGAATGTCAAATGCTTTGCCTGCCATTTGCGTCTGGTTTGCCGAAATAGCTTCTAGTTGGTTTCAGAAGTCTAATTAAAGAGTAATCAACCTATTGGGCGATAGTCAACTCACTTAACTTGCAAAATGAACTGATAGATGTTCACCAATCAGAAATCAGCAAAATGCTGCGGTTTTTCACTTCAAACGTAGTTTTTTATGTTCATCAAATCTTAAGGATAGCATTAGATCCTTTGCTGCCGACTATAGTAGGAGACTCAAGTCAGATATGGTAGCAGAGCAAAGATCGATTAAGGTTAAGCTAGACAGGGCGGTTTTGGCGGGAGATAGTAGGCAAGTTAACGTAGCTAAGGCCGAGCTGGCCTCCTTGCAAGTTAAGGAGTACCAAGCTCTGGTAGTTAGGGCTAGGTTAAAAAGAATGTCCTGCGTGGCGACGAATATGGCCCAGGAATATGGGCCATATCACCAGTGTCACATCGCCGGATGGGCAACGTCGAACTACAAACGAAGCCATCTATAAGGAGTTCCGGCAGTATTTCTTGAAACTTTTTAGCTGGGAGCCCGGACTGAGCTCTGCTCAGTTCGACACCAATCTTGCCGACTTCCCACGCCTTTCAGTGACTGAAGCGGCTGGGTGTGAGGGATTCATAAAGGAGGAGGAGATTCAGAGAGCACTGAAGTCGGTTGGGTTGGATAAGTCTCCCGGGATCGATGGACTGCCCTACGAAGTTTACTTGGGGCTGTCGTACATGTTTGTCCCCTTGCTGGCTACCATCTATAACAACTGGAAGAGGCAGGGTTCCATACCCAGACGCTTCACCAGGGGTATAGTGAATTTGCTACGTAAGAACAAACATGGTGGGGATGAGATTAGTAAGTTTCGCCCTTTAACGATGTTAAATACTGACCTAAAGATTTTGGCGAAGATCCTAGCAAACCGTTTGCAGACTGTCATGCCTAGTCTGATTTGCCCCGAACAGACTTGTGCTGTGAAGGACAGTCTTCATCTGGTCCGCACGATCGTAGAAAAAGTCGACGGAAATGCCTCGCTGATCAATTTAGATCAGTCCAAGGCCTTCGATAGGGTTGACCATGCTTTTCTGGAGGCTATCTTGTCTGCGGCCGGCTTCGGGTTGCATTTTCGCACCTGGATCTGTCACCTTTATGCGTCCCCCGGAGTCATGGTGGAGGTGAATAGGGTAAGGTCGGAGCCTTTTACTTTGACTCGATCGTTTCGTCAAGGTTGCCCGTTATCGCCTATGCTCTATATCCTTGTGTTAGAGCCCTTTCTGCGCAAGCTAAAGGTGAACCCGGCCCTACGCGGCATCACGTTACCTGGCTCCAGTGAGGTAGCCAGGTACACTGCATATACTGACGACGTCGGCGTGCTTGCAACGGGCAGTGCCGAGGTGGGGGAGATGAGCAAATAAATCGGAAGGTACGAAGCTGTGACGGGGGTCAAGATTAACCGCGAAAAGTCTGTCGGTTTGCGGTTGGGCTCGTGGAAAGTTTGTACTCTTCCTGGCCCCTTCATTTGGAAAGACGGCCCGTGCAAGATACTCGGCGTCTGGTTCGGGCCTGATCTTCAATTGGAGAAAAATTGGTCGGAAGTACTGGAAAAGGTCGTAGCTGCAACGGAGTTCTGGCTACAGGGACGGGCTGAGGTGTGCTGCTCGCACATCTACTCCCTTGTCGTTTACCGACTTTCAGGGCTTCCAATCCCTAGCTGGAAATGATCCTTTTCCAGTTAGTCTGGGCTAAGAAGTTTCCTTTGGTGCGACGGGCGATCTGTTACCTTCACCCTTCCGAAGGCGTTCTAGGTGTGCCGAACGTTGAGGCACGACGCCATACTTTGCGCCTTACTTTCCTAGACCGGATGTGTTCACGAGATACGGCGGCGAGAAGCGTCTGGAAAGAAGACGCTAAACAATCTTTCCCGTCTTTGTGAAGTGTGCATTCCGCTGACGGGAAGGCCCACCGTTTGCCCAGACGCGAGTGCCCCTTCTATCGCGAGTGTCGGCATGCATTGAAAGTTCTCTCTCGGCTGCAGACAGGTCTCTCTGACAGTCGGCCGTTGTCGAGTAGGGCATTATATCGTTGTTTAGTTAGAGGGGCGCTAGCGATGGTTTGATGGGCGAGCTCGGTGTGATGGAGGTGGAGGGTCGCTTGGGCCCCCAGGATGAGGTGTCTCAATAACGACGAGGCTTCCCTCACCTGGTTGGCCACTCGGAATGCCCTCTGGGTCGGCAAGAAATTGTTTTCAACGCAACAGTCTTTTTCGCCAGAGTGCGGCCGGTGCGGTGATTTGGAGGAGTCTATTGACCATGCCTTCTTTCACTGCCCGGTTGTACGGCCGCTGTGCAAGATTCTTGAAGGCTACATGGTTCGCATCCTCAATGGAAAGTTCTTAGTCCTAGAAGCCAGTTCTGTGCGCAGCAATGTGGTACCGAAGTTGAATAGACAGGAACATTATGTGTTTCTCTGCTTTCTCGGCATTATGCGCGTCGTGATTTGGACGACGAGAAAGAAGGAACTCTACGAGGATGAGTCTTTCTTCTCAGATCCTGGTGTCCTTTTTTAAGCACCAAATCAAAGTTAAAATCCGGTAAGAAAGAAAGAGACTCTCTTCACTGAAGTTTGGCAAAAGGTGGGTGACTGTTGCGCGCTTATGTCGCGTGGTAGGAACCAGCCTTATCTTCAGCCTGGACATCATAGGGACGTAAGGATCTTGGGTTACCGGAAGTACATGACCACCCAGCCCAGGTAAGTTAGATTTTAGGCCATTTTGATTTAATTTGTCCTATTTTAGTTAACTTAGCTGGAGTATGTGAGGTCATTGGTCCCTTTTTCTTTTTGTCCCCTTCTTTTGTTCTGCTTTCCCTTCCCTTCCCTTTAGATGACAGGAATTGGAGTTCTCAAGGAGTGCGATGGAGTGCTTATCTTTATTCATTTATTCATTGTTTACTTATTTATTTACCACTTGTTTATCTATTTATTTATTTATTCTCCTTCGGCACTATTTTCGACTGGTTAACTCCTCTTTCGGCCATTATTAGTTTGTGGGGGGACCCTATACTAATCATCATTTTAGTCGTGTAAATATTTTGCTCATTTTTCATTTTTAGGGGAAAATGTATATATTTGTATATATTTGTATATTGCTTTCTTCGTTTTTTTTTTAATTATTCCCCTCCCCCTCACACTGTAAATATGGGAATTAAGTTAGAAGTCCATGGAGCACTAGTGTTGTTTTGGTGAACGTAGTTTGATAGTGATATGTTTAACTGAAATATTATGGTGCTTTTTATTTTGGAGATATGTATTGGTCAGTGAATGAGTCTAGTTAAGTTAGAGTTTAGGATAGTGTTGACCAGCCTCCCCCTCCATTTCTTAGGCCTTATGCCACATTTGTAATTTTAAGTTACAAAAAAACACTTCTTCTGGTTTCCGCGTGCCGGTAGCAGAGAGCGCACACCTTCTGTTTCTTCGAGGTAAGATTGTTCGTGGCATAACTACTACAAACCTCACGTATATGCATGTACAAAATAAAAATGACTCTCCAATAATAGTGCTCCCAACAAAGCTTTCTTCAATGTTCTTATATGTGTTTAGCTTATCACTTAACTTGACTTCAGAAGTATCAAACAGACTTCATTAATTTGTAACACTACGTCGGTGGTCCGTCAAGCAGACGATTCCTTTGTCTGTTTTGGCGCGAAACCAGACAAAAGGTTTTGGACTCGAGATCTCGGCGTGACCGGAAGTGGGTAAGGGAACGCGAGAAGAGAGAAGTGGACAAAGGGACTCGGAAGGCAGTTGGCGACGGACGACGGACAGGGCAGTCGACACCGGACAGCAGAGAGACCAGTCCGATGAGATGAGGTCCAGGGCAGTGAGGAAGACCGGTCAGGATAGGTTGGCATTCCTAGTAGCTTTGTAGAAGTTTTGCTAGAAATCCACGCTAGCGTTAGTCTACATATGCACACAGGAAATGCAGAGTGTTGCATAACTCCTTGTCTTGCACTATGAGTTAACCCCAGGCTCGTATTGTTCGTTTGTTCTCTTTTTCTCCCGCTCCCTCGATTGTATTTCTTGTAGCCGTAAAGAAATGTGCGATGCCCCTATCGGAACCACAAGTTGATCACCGGCCAAAAAGTGAAATGGTTCGAAGAAGTTGATGTAACGTGGGGGCCGAGGGGGTAACATCACAAATGAAAGTTTATTTAATCACATGCTTTGAAATAAGCTTACTACCTTCACCTATGATATCTTTTTCCGCTTTTTGAGATTCATAATATTTTCCTTCTGTCGGTGTAATTTATTCTTATTTTTTCTATTGAAGGAACTGCATGAACATGACAATAATCTCGACCGGTAATAAAGTTCACTTCTCTACCTCATTTCGAATCTTCATATTTTTCAAATTTTCTCTCAGATTTACGCAGGATATTACTTGCAAAGTAAATTGTTTTCATGCTATTGTAGAATCGTTATGTGGATATAAATCTTAAGTGGATTTAGTTATCTTTTGAGTAATGCTGTGAGATTTATATAATTTGGTTAAGTTTAAAAACCAAAGCCCAAAAGGAAACGATGCCACAAAACAAATTCACTTGGAAGAATTAGCTGATACAAGATATGCTCTAAGGCATGAAAATGAAACAATAGTCATCAACCATAAATTAAATAAAGATTTGGATCGAAATTCTCAGTATTCCAGTATTAACGGTTTTCCACCCTTCATTATAACGAATCATCCCGTTGATTTTATTTGGCCACGTTTACTCTTTTTCTTTTACCTTTAATTTACTTTTAATTATTTTATAATATTCAATAAATTTAACGTCGTATGCCACAAAGCTAAATTGAAGAATTGAGGAAATATCGTGCTACGCCAATCTACTAAATAGGAAGCACATGATTTGCCTAAAAATTAGCCTTATGAATCAAGGTTTGTTCGTTGCCTTGAACATTTAATTAGCAATAAACGCTAGGGAATATGAGCTTTGTACTCGAAAAGTATGACATCCTGATTTATTCGAACTGACTTTCTTATCTTTGCCATTATAGGAACAGTATTTCGACTGCTGAATTCTCTGGCCTTCTTCAATGATCTATCATGCATGTTAATCTTCATGGCATTTCAAACTGAAACCTTATTCAATCCATGTGTAGATTGTTCCCATGCTATTATCCATACGGTGCTATTTAAACAATCTATACCCACAGATGAAGTAAAGCGTTCAAATTAAAATTGTACTTTGCTTCTGAATAACACAACCGCCGATACTTCATGCAGCCCCGCCCCCTGGAAACATATTCCAGATTAGACTCCCTGTAACTTCTAACTTTTGTCAAAAATCGTCGTTGAAACTGAGATATCTGGGTCATTGGCGAGATTAGGGAGAACACAACGAGTTAACTATTGAAGATTTTGCAGACTGATTTGAAAATAAAAATAAATGTTAGAGTTTCTTCGGAGAATGTTACAAGAAAGACTAAGTCTTTTAATTGTATATTTTCACCAGCGTAACACCACTTTCCATGTCATGCATGTGTTGTGCCTGTTGTTGAATTCCACATATGTTTCTTTATTAATAAGTCAAAGCATTTGCAGGATGGTGCATTGGGCACTTGTCGGTGTGGTAGCGTTCAATACAATCCTTATATTTTTCCTATCTGTCCACTTAAACTAAGATGTTCTCGGTTAATACTGATATGCGCGTTTGTTTTCTAAGTCACCAAGTAGCGTGTATAAAAGTTTATATATTAACTAAGATTTTCAGTTTCTCAGAAGATTTGACAATGCAAAGACGACCTATCATAATTTTAAGGAGAGTGTTTAATTTGAAGGAGCTGCTTTTTATCTTAGTAAATAAATGTTCCCTGGTCTATTACGGTATGGAAAATTACACACCAGTACACGTTCTCTAATGTTCCATGAACTCGTAATTTGCTGCATAATAGATACTGTAAATACAATATAGCAAATATTGCTAGATTTAGAAGAGATTGTATATTTATTGGAAACTGTATAACCAAAATGCGTTGTCATGACATTGAAAGCCAAGGAAAAATATTTTGATGACTGAATAATGATACTACGAATTTATAGAAAATAATTTAACGGAAAAGGAATATGCTTAAATGATCAGTTAAAGATTCTGTATATATATATATATATATATATATATATATATATATATATATATATAATATTTCTAGAATAGGAAACTATTGCACCAAACTAATAAATTTCATACTTTGTAAACATATCAACTTTTTAATGTTAAAAAACAGCCATAAAACAACAAAGAAGGGAGGAAATACTACAGAATTATTTTTTAACTTGTTTATCTAATGGAGAGTTCGATCAATAACAACTTTTTAAAGTAATTATTGAACTAGGATACTAAACTGCCAAATTATAATCAAGGTAAATACTTAGTTTCAGAATTTTTTAAAGCTTTCGATGTAAATGTTAGTGATATTTATAAATTACCGACTAAAACAGAAAGTAAACAGAAATAGTTGAGAAAAGATCTTATGAATTAAAAAATAACTCTGTAATCGTTTTCACGGCAAACATGAATACATTTAAGATAATAAAATTTTAAATTTAAAGCTATCATTGCTTATATAAGTAAGTTAAGTTGGCGACCTTAGTCAAGGGTGACCCGAAGGTTTTCTTTTCAATAGCTTCCACACCGAGGTGTAGGAGAGGGCAAGGCGGCATCAAGTACCATTTTTTGAGTCTTTGGTACCTGGGATTGAACCCCGGTATCCCTGGCGAACACTACTCATTAGGTCAGTGGCCCGTGTGTGTATGTGTGCGTGTGTGTGTGTGTGTGTGTGTCTGTCTGTAAGTGTTAATGTTTTCATCTTTCATTCATATAATAAATGTGTGTGTGTGTGTGAGAAGAAGGGAAAATATTTTCAAATTGCCTCAGTAGCCATACCTGACCAGAGCTTTAACTGCAGTCGCTGCGGCCGGACTTGCCTGTCCCGCATCGGCCTAGCCAGCCATCAGTCGACGTGGACGACCTCTTTCATAAATCTTCGTTCGCGAAGTCTAATCAAGAAGAAGGATTTTCAGAGAATTTCCGCAGAAAAGTTCATTTTGCGTGGTGAACTCAAGAGTTTTGATTTAAATGTATGCTATTTAAAAGCTGTGATTTCTAAACCACGAGCGTATATCCAAATATAAAATATCTTTAGTATTTTTTTCTTCTTGTTGTTCGTTTGTTCATTTCTTTCTTAGTGACTTACTCTCTTCATTCTATGTCTTAATCTGATAATCATGCAGGTATTCACTAAGTGCCGTTGATTTACTATTCTGACTTAAATATAGATGCTCTAACACTGAAATTGCTCGCACTTTATATATGAATAAAGCAAATTATATATATATATATATATATATATATATATATATATATATATATATATATATATATATAATTGATTTGTTAAATTAAAAATTTGTTTCCTTCTACCTTCTGTCTTGTTCCGAATCGCTCAAGAGGAAGACAGAAAATCTTAAGATCCCATAGCTATTTGAAGGAATGGTTAAACGAAAAAAAATTATTTATATATCCCCTTGCTCAAAATTCTGGATTAGGTCTGCAAAATCTTGGACAGTGAACAACAGATTTTGAACTCGTTCAAATACTTATGAAGCTGACTTTCTATTACCACAGTGAACATTAACCGAAAGAAAATATATTGTGCTAAACAAATAATCGTGGAATTTTAATTGGAATCACATTACCTAAAATTGCACCAATTTTTTTGGGGGGGGAGGGGGAGTTGTTATTTTGCTTTTTGGTATGTATGAACTTATCGCACACGTGGTATTGCTCACAAAAGGTAGTTTTCAGTTGCCAGCGTCTTGAAGTTGGCGGTGACAAATAAATGAAGAAATGGTGACGAGATGAAGTTGCTCATATCAGTAAAAGTAACAATCAGACACGTGATCACAGAAAAATCCCATTCACTTTATTTCTCATATTACAACTTCCTCGTGGACCGACAACAAAAATCAGACATAAAGTGATATTTTCAAGTCGATCAAGGAAAGACCCATTCTTTCACAAATCACAGTCCACTCCTGATGTGTTGGTGGCTTCGCTTAGCCCCGAAATTTAGGTTGAGACTTGTTGCTCTCACAGCAACTTTTTAGAAATCTCCAATTCTTGTAACTGAGTATCTCTCGCATCCATAGCGAGAGTTCTCCGGATTAACTTTTTGTTGTTAGTCACAGAGCAGAACACTAGGTCACCAGTACTTCGCTAAAGTTTTTTTATCAATTGCTTCTCAGATACACCAAGCTTCCAAGTAGTTCCAAGTATATATATATATATATATGTATGTGTGTGTGTGTGTGTGTGTGTGTGTGTGTGTGTGTGTGTGGAGAAAGAGAGACAGACAGACAATGAAGAAAAATGAAAGAGATGAACGCTAGTTAAAAAGAATAAATGAAAGTGTGAAAGAGCAAAATAAGGAAAAAGCAATAAAATGAGATAGATAGATAGATAGATAGATAATTTATAAGATTATATAATCTAATTTTTAACTCACATTGACATGATTGATTTTTTATTCGCTTTAACAGTCAATTCATTTCGATATGTATTAACTTGTGCTTAGTCTAGCAAAAGACAAGGCATGAAAAACATATGAAGTAAAAAATATATGAAGTAAGCTTAGAGTAGCACAAAACAAGAAATATTGTGCACTAAGTGGGAATTGAACTCACACGACCATATGTTTGTGAGCGCGATTGTGTGTGTTTGTTCTAAAAGTTTTTGAACCGGGGATGATCGACTGTAGTTCGCACTTGAAGGGGAAAATTTCCCTACCCATGTTCAACAAGAGTAACATCCGAGCTTCTTATAAGCCATGGGTGAGTGTCAATGGCCTTACCCGGCATACATTTCTTACTGTACGTGCTCTATGGGACTGGGTATTGTTGTCTATGAAGATTCCAGTAAGTGGGCCTCAAAATTTAGTACGACTTTTTAAAGGACTTAATGTTTCTATCTTTAACCACTTAGGGTGCCTTGCAGTATTACAAGATCGAGCTTTCTCTCGTTCGATCACTTATGCAGGTCGTCAAATACGACATATTCCTGCTTTTCCATCAGTTACATGCAATAGAAACCGACTCTCGTCAGATCAGTGCACCTTCTTCTAAAAGCAAATGTTCCAAGTGATTCTGCTTTTGTTTTATTGTAAATGTTGATGCATATATCTTGGATTCAGTTGTGGTCGTCGGATAAGATGCCATCAAGCAAGATCACAAAATGTCATCTTAGTTTTATCGGAGTAGTGAGATTCTTTGGATTGACTGATGTTTTTCTAGCAAGTCTTGCTAGCAACCTGTTCTCAAGACTATTAGTTTTTCTAAGTTATTTTGTCTTCAGTCTATCCTTTACGTCACTCGTTGTTGTGTGTTTTTATGGCAGACAACTGATCATTACATGATTTATATTGAGTGTTCTTGCAGTGTGTCAAAAAGACAAAAATCACTTAATGTTAGTTGCCATCAATTCTTCGCTTTTGCTATACGCAATTTTTAAGTTTAGATTTTGCTAACAGCCCGGACGCATATATATATATATATATATATATATATATATATATATATATATATATATATATATATATATATCTTGTGACAGGTTTATATATATATATATATATATATATATACATATCTTGTGACAAGTTTCATTGGGGAAATGAAAACAGTGAATTTGGGTCTCAATAATTTTGCAAGTTGGCATCACCTACCGATATCCTGAATTTAAAGATAGCTAAAAATTAGTGAATTTTGAAAAAGTTGTCAGCAGTAGTCAGTCGGTCAGTAGTCAGTTAAAAGTTTGCATTCAAAGAGTTCGGTTGGGCTGGGGGCGTGTCTCTTTATGTCAGTTCATAGAATTTTACAGATTTTCTTTTTTACTACTGTCTGTATACTGTGACGCGAAATTGACTAAAATCCCAAAACGGGACTTTATTTTCGCGCGTGTGAAGACGGGGCAGGTTGGCACTTGATCCCCTACAGAATAAGTCCTGTTCAGAGTTTTTCTCTCAGGCATATGAGAACTGGCATATTACGTGAGGGAATAATTTAGGACCAGACTGACCGCCGCTGGCAAGGGGTTCCAAATTTCACACTATCACACACCCACCAGGCCGCTTTCTTCCTTCCCCGAGACAATGGAAGATAATGAGCCTATAGGTTTTTGTCGTAATAATATTAATATTGTAGTAGTCGGCAACTCCGATTTCCCGTGTGATACTTTAGGAATTAATCGGAAAATTCTAAGCAAGATAACATAAGGCGAATAGAAGCTGAAAAGAAAGCATGAAGTAACAACATAGACCACATGGTAACATGAAAATACATAAAATCCTTTACTACTTATATATACACGTTCAGAGTGTCAAAACATATAATTGGACAGTCCACGAATATAAATGTCTTTTCTTGGCTTTTATTCTTCTTCGAATTGAGAGAGAGAGTGGTAAACGAAATTTGGGTATAAAGGAAAAATGTCCCCAAAGTTATTTTCGACGGGGTTCCACTGGAGAATCGTTCTTCTTTCACGGGCTAATAGACTTTGTTCTGTTTTTAGTACTGGCTTGAGGGACTCGGGTCTCTCATGTCTCAGTTAATCTTTTGTCTTCAACCCGGAGTAAAGTGGCTATGGTTCGTCTGCCCGCTATGAACCCTGCTCAAAAACTAAATTTCTTCCTATTTACTTCCGCTGAGGGTAAGGGAGCCCCACTTCCGTTTTGGGGTCCCAGCCAATCATTTGGCTTCTCTCTCTTTCCCCTTCCGATGTCCGGCGACCTGAGGTCACTAAGTACCAACATCTGTTTATCCCCTCTGTGACCCACATTCTCTCTTAACGGTCACTTTTTGACTGCTAGATAGTGCTGATTCAACACGAGAGGATAGTATCAGTCTTACCTCTTCGTCTTCGTGGGCTATCACGTGACAATACAGTCTGAACATCGAAAAATAAATGATCGTTAATTGTTGACGGAGAGTTCTTCTTGTTTTTAGTTGCCAACAACCAGGCAACTTTGTTCCTACAGATCGCCCCGACCGTCAGAAGTACTGGATCGATTGTATCATTCTTTATATGTGGATCTTTCAAACACAGCGTGGGCAGAGAGAATATTGATGAACAAACTAACAGGAAACACATTTGGACAAGACTAAGTGATACTATTAAAATTGGTGCCGAGCCAAGCTATGGTACTATATTTGGTACCGTGCCCAAGATAAGGGCCCAGACGGTGCAAACTGTAGAATCATAGAAGAACTGTTGTGGTACTATTTCTTATGCAATACCATGGTAAAATAAGTTGTAAAATAAGAGCATGGATTTAATTACGATTTATATTGATTAAAACAAATAAAAACTTAGGCACCTTTCGACCGACACTTCTTCAAAGTCAATCGTCGGTAAAATGAAGGGAACTAATTTTTAAAAGGACAAAAATCTTAAAATTGGGAGGAGACAAAAAATAAATTGTACTCCAGATCAAGTAAGTGACGTCCGAATATATATATATATATATATATATATGTGTGTGTGTGTGTGTGTGTGTGTGTGTGTGTGTGTGGTTAAAGTAGCGTCATAAGTTCTATAGAAGCTCATTTTCATGTGTTGGTGTTTTGTTTCGTGAATCTTATTTTTATATACACTGGTATTACATTTTCTTTCATTATTCGGCTTTACTGATACTCGAAGATCCTTAAACTGTTTTTAAAATTTTGATCAAGCATATTGAATTATTCTGAATTAATAGCTGCTAAGTTAATAATAAAACTTTATGTCAAGATGAGTCAAAATCCACCTAATAATGTCCTTAAAGTAATTTGATTATATGAATTATTGACAGAGTCAGAAGAAAGCTACGGATTAAACTAATCACTACTTGATTGTGGTTGTGTGTGTGAGAGAGAGACAGCAAAAGAAAGAAAGAAAGAAAGAAAGAAAGAAAGAAGGTGTAATTATGATGGTGGACAGATATTTGAAGCTGTGACACACTGTTATCTTTTCGACTTGATACTCATTTGCTTCCCTTTCCAACAGACTCCATACTTTTGACCACATATCTATTCTATATGTAGAATGCCTCTTAATATTCACTGATCGTCATTTAGATTTTTAAGTATACAAAGCTTGAGATTGAAGCCAAGTCAGTGTTTTATTATGGATCCAGTTGTACTTGTAAGGTCATTTTGGATTATAAAATAAAGAAAATATTCGAAAATTCTTTCACAAAAGAATGTTTATTTTGTATCTTTAAGACAGACTGGTCGGATATTCTGCAAGAATGGAAAATATGTTTGATAAATTCTACTCTTAAAAATCGTAATAACAATTAAATCTACCCGCTGAAAGTCACCAATTTGAATATTATCAAATATTTAGCACTTATTTTCAGGCATTATTAGTTTTAGATTGTGTATTTTTCCTTAACAACAGAAATCAGCAAATGATAATTTAATCAAACACTTGTTCACTCTCTGGTGATGTACTTCTCACATATCTAAAGTATTAAGACTATAAGAAAATTATCGTAAAATTCAACAAGCCTGGCAGAATTTACCACACACTTCATGAAAACATTACGGCACTTAGATTTCTTAGAACTAATGTTAGGGTTAGGTAAAGGATGGACAATCTTATAACTACCCAGTATTATTCTTTCATGTATTAAAATTAGTTTTCCTAATTTGGTCGTATAATCAGTTGCCGAAAAATCGTTGGTTACTTGCATAAAATTCTTCACTGCTTAAATCAATGAATAAAGCAATTTGCTTAAGAATAATTAACTATTTTCTCATGTCTTTCACGTGTTTAAATATTGTTTACCTTTGTAAGATTCATTTATTCATTACATTGCATTTTGTAGCACAGCTGATGAAAAGTAGTTCTTTGGATTTGTGTCCTTTTCCAGTGGTTGTCTGTGAAGAAATTCAGTTTCTTTTTCTTTTCATTTTCATTTCTTTCCTTGTTTCCATGTTATATTAATCCAAGGGCTGTTTCAAACCAGATCTTTTCATAATGCCTATGTGCAAATTTACCGATGCAGAGAAATCTTTATTTTTAGTTACAGCGAACTATATATATATATATATATATATATGTGTGTGTATATATATATATATATATATATATATATATATATATATATATATATATATATATATGTGTGTGTGTGTGTGTGTGTGTGTGTGTTAAAATGTAAGATTGTGGTGAATTCTAAGATCTTTTTCAGCCGGAGAAGGTTCTTAGAATTAAAAAAAACGAAATACCATGCCTTATAAACCAGTGTTAAATGTTTGATTTATCAAACCTTTCACATATTTCTATCATATATATATATATATATATATATATATATACTAATGCTTTCAATAATTTCCAGACTTTTTTGTACAGGCATTTAAGATTGTCGTAGACTCTTGAAAATTCAGTATCTTATTGCGATATATCTCATGAGATGACTGACATATTTTTATGATTTTAGGTTCAAATGAACAGCTACAGCAGGAATTCGAATACACCCTAGTAAAGCCTGATTGTCACAGCTAGTGAATTTTAAAAATGCAATCTTGACGTGAGGACACTTTAGAAGAACGATATGCAATAAAATTCTGTTTTAAACTTGGAAAAATGCCACAGAAACGCATGGAGTGCTTCAGACTGCTTTTCGGCCATCTTGCATGAATTGAGGATCAGTTTTTGAGTGGCATAAGAGATTCAAGGAAGGCACGGAGTCTGTGAGGGATGATGTGAGGTGTGGGAGGAGTAAGAAAGTCAATACACCAGACTTGATTGGCCAAAGTGTTAGGATTAGGGTTACTATGTTGAGGTTTTAAGGGCGTTCAGAAATAGATTCCGTCAGAAGAGGCCAGCACTCTTCAAATCAGGTCACTGGCATTTCCACCAGGACAATGCACTAGTCCACAACTCCATCCTTGTCACAGACTATTTGACCTAGATGGGCATCAAGACAGTTCCTCACCGTCCCTGTAGTCCAGACCTTGCTCCTTATGACTTTTGGTTATTCCCTAAGCTCAGAGGCTGTCGTTATGGGATAATTGAGCAGATGAAAGAGGCTGTGACGAAGGTCATTGACACGCTCACACAAGAGGACTTCCATGTGGCCTTCCAGAAGTTGTTGGAACGGTATAACAAGTGCATTGCAGCCGGAGGAGATTACTTCGAAGGGGACTAGAGTTTCATGTGTGTACTCTCAATAAGAAAAAAAGTCTGGAAATTTATTGTTTGCTCCTTGTATATATATATATATATATATGCATATATATTACAGAGAAAAGCGTACTGCTATCATCTTGTTAAGATGGGACTGTAAATTGGGATAGTTATATTTCATAATAATTTTTAAATGAAAATATATTAATGAAATGCCAATACATACACACACATACACACGAACAAACAACCATTGATAGTTTGAGAGATAGAAATCCATTTAAATGCAAATGAATGTAGGGAATTCGATTTACTTAGATATATGGCCTGCGAGTTTGAGTCAGGAGAAGAGGTAAAGCAAACTTGGAGAAACATGATTGTAGACGAAGACATGAAGGTACAGAGAACTGAAGAGGGCAAAGTCAGATAAAAAGCTGAAGAGGATGAAAAAAATAGTTTGAAGAGCAAAGTGACTAACAAAGTCTCAAACTCGAAACAAAACAACTTTATAACACAAGTTACTAGAATCGCAGAAGAGACTTTGTTTAAGAAAACGTTCATTGGTTTATTCGCTTTCTCCACGAGCAATTACGTTATATCCGCTTCACCCAGACTGCTTCCCACACTGATCTCCACCCCCATAATGTAATCTAATGTTCGACGTTATACAACAAAGGAGACGATAGATACTTTTAAATTTGAATTGATCCTGGTACAGAGCAAAATAAGTAGTTGGAAAATGCGTGGTCCCAATGTGATTCAAACAGCTACTGCGGGTGCCTGTATAATATACGACACCTAGTCGCTGAGACACCAATGCTCAAAGAAAATGGTTGAAAAGGCAGGTTTTATGTGAAATAGCTTTGGCGACTTTAATGTGACATTTGCTATAACCCGTCGTAGGCAAAAGAATGTAAGAAATTTTTTGCAAAAAAATATATCTTAGATCGATATCTGTTACACGGTTGTTATTTGAAGTTACTATCATGGCCGCCGTTGTTATGGGCAATATATTGGCTTGTGTTGATAACCTCAGAGATGCGGTTTTTTTTTTGTTTTGTTTTTTGCTTTTACTTTTGGCTTGTTCAGTTCTTTCTTTCTTTTTTTTTTTTTTCTTTCTCTGATGTAAATTTCAAGGTGGGAATCACAAGATGCAGGGTGGGTCGGTGCGGTATGCTAATGAATCGTCTTTATCCATTTCAAAGAGATTTTATATGAACGAAAACGCTATTCGCACAAATTCACTCTCTTTCTACCCACCATAACCACTACCATGACAATGAGCACGCACACACGCACACACATACACACTGAAGATTTATACATGTATCTATACACTAACGGGCTCATATCAACGTTATATACATACACGAACTCATGTGCGCGCGCGCACACACACACACACACACACACGTATATATATATATATATATATATATACAGATTTATATTAATGTATGTTGTTTGATTTAATTTGCTTTATTTGTTAAAGACGTATGAACCACTAGTTTAATGTCAAAATTTAAAACAAATGATTTCCTCTGTTATGTGTCCAAGTATTTCGATTTAATAGTAATAATTTCTGTGTGCAAATTTATGTGGTTTCAGTTGGTTTGGTTAGCTTAATGACATATCAAACTTTGTGGGCTATTCAATGCCAAAGCCATCTTGGTAGAACAGAAATAGAGCTTTTAAACCCATAGCTAGGGGAATAAGGGAGCTTCATACCTTTCCCAAAGGTATTAGTCTAAAAGCGAACGTAATAGCACGACTGGTGTTCGAATTCACTTACTTTAAGTACTTCAGCCAATACGCCACGGGGATTCCCCATATGGTTTCAAGTATTCCTATCTAATATCAATAATTCTGAATCATATTTATTCAACACACACATGGAACATTAACAGGAATTACTCCAGGTCTGAGTGGACCTGGTAGGGAATAACAATGATGGAGTTCTTCACACTAGACAGTGCGCCATAAATAGAGCCTCGTCACCAGATGTAGTTTAGTGTCATACCAAAATAACCCCATCCTTGTTAAGGGAGTCTTATATCTCTACTAGGGAGTGGACTTTTTACGCACGTATATTTGCAATATATATATATATATATATATATATATATATATATATATATATATATATATTGCAAATATATACATAAATATTTTGCAAATATACGAAAGCTAATATATGCGTTATAATTCGTAAGCTGACGTATGTCGCAGGAATGGCTGAATGGTTAAATACCGTATATAGCGTAAAGTTAGGCGGGTTTCGATCCCAGCTTGAAACGTCCTGTGTGTGTAGCCATCCTGAAGAGTTGTGATACGTCGAGACAGTCTGTCTGTGGATGACAATATATGTGTTTTCGTTCGTGTTATAATGGAATAAATATATTGAATGCTAAGGGGACTATTTTAAAGAAAATTAATGTTTCGTCCATTTTTCCTCTCTGTCTTATTGAATACAGCTTTATTCTTAACTTTTTATAGGGTTTAGTCCCACCGCTAATAGATTACATTGAACATCTCACATCCTCCGCGTATAAAGAGATTCCGGTACACCTTTTCTTGACTTCTAATAACGCTGATTCTTTCTCGAAAATATTAGATTTTATATTTGAATTTCACATTATTGAAAGTGATTAATATGTCTTCCTTTCCTTGGAATTGTCGAGGGACTGAGTTACAAACATCAGATAATCTATATCTTGTAATTATGTAACATCTTCATCTATCCCATAGCTGTGAGAACTAACATGATTTCAGTAGTCCCTTCAAAATAGAATATATCGAGAGAGAGAGAGAGAGAGAGAGAGAGAGAGAGAGAGAGAGAGAGAAAGAGAAAGAGAGAGTAGAAACAACAACACCTGTTATCATAATTCATATTAACCTTGAATAAAATTAGAGAAACTGTTCTAAGTTTATTAACTGAAAATCTAACTGGATTTTGCTTTATTCTCTAGATTAAGATATTTTAATGGGTATCAGCTAACACAGTATGCATTACAATGTGCTATTTTTGTTGCGTTATGTTAATATGAATAAGAGCAGGAACTGCATTCTTATAATATAGATAAAGTTGTTTTTTCTCTCACCCTAAAATGATCTAAAGTGTCCCACGATAAGGAGTGCAACGTTTTCTTGAGTCCAGCCAGTAGCAGATGATAATGAAACCAGACTAGCTTTTATCAGTTAATTCCCATCTCCTAACAACATGGTCATTTTGTGACGTGTGTTCAAAAACTACCGAAGCTGAAAGTGTATTATCGAAACAGAAACGAAAAGTAAATGAAACCTTTACTTCAAAATTTTCCACTTGGCATTCAACATACATACCCCAGTGAATTTAACAGTGGTCGAAATACCTCTGAAATTCATTTTGTTCGGAATCATATTTGTTTTAATATCTTCTACATCTTCAAATATTATCATTGGGGTAAATTTCCAGTGAATATGGAGAATGATGCACTTTTTTTACCAAAGATAGATTAACAAATAGTATTTTTTAGGCGTGATAGAAATATTTAGATTTAATCTTAATTTTTTCAACTTATAATTTAAATGATGACATGTGCACAAATGAGTAACTTATATAATAAAGTGATGATGTCTAGATATGTAAATTACTGTCAAGATGTGTGCCCAGCTAAACAACTGATATAATTAAGTGATGTTGTCTAGATGCCGAGACTGCTCTTTAATAGAGTCAATTGAGAAAAGTGATAAAACTAGTCTCAATATTTTTTTAATAAAATGTATTAGATTAAAAATAGGATTGTGCAAGTGCTGCTGCGATGACTCACTCTAGATCTATGTGACTTTTTGTAGTTTTATTCATTGAAAATTCATCTCAAAGTTGGGATTCAAGGACTGGAAGGACATTAAAAGAAATATGACCCTCCGGGGTCTTTTATATAAAATGACGAAATTTTTGTTTTGTTTGGGGGTTTTATTTTTTTTGAGGGGGTCATTCAATAATATTCTATAATATTAAGAATATAATTATTTCTTTTTATAAAAAAAATTGAAGATTTGCTAAAGTATGTGTGCTGAATTTCAAAGGAAATCGTTACTTTTATAGTTCATTTGTCTTGATAAATACAGTTTCCGTCTCAATACTTTTTCTATCAAACCTCTTAAATGTTATGCATCGAAACGTTATGCATCGTTGATATTCTTATTTACAGTCTTTCTCATAAGGTGTTGTGAGACAAAGAATTTTTAGAATGAGAAATATTTTGATGTGTATTCATTTACATTTTTTCAATACATATCTTGGCCAGTTAATTGTGCATTCATTAAAGCCTGGAAATGAAAATAAGAAAATGACTTCAGATAAGACTTAAATTCGGATCATAAATCTAAAGTGCTAGTATCTCATAGGTGTTGCCTTACTCTCTCGACAACTGAAATTGCTTTGATTAGGCATCAGCTTCTCATTTTTTTTTTTTTTTTTGTCAATTTTTTTCTTCTGAATCTATTCTATGCTGAATTGTTGACTACTGAATAGTAACAGAAGTAGTACAATACTATCTTAGTTTTCCTTTATTTGTTTTCTTTTTTTATCAAGTCATATTTTGTTTGTCTTTTGGGGGTATTTGTTTGTTTGCTTGTTTTTTGGTTTGTTTGTTTTTTATTTTTTGTTTGTTTTTGTTCTTTTAGCCGTTTAAGTTTTCATTCGTTAAACTGTTGGAAATGAGAAGAAGCAGATTCAACGAGATTCGACCTCACAAATTCGAGAATTTTTATCTTTTAAGATTGTGCCATAACTACGTGACCGATAAAACAGGCATCATTTGTAACCTTTCTGTGACAGTTTTATCCCTCTGATTCTATTCCAAGATGCATTGTTGACTAACACGTAGTAGTAGTACTATAGTAGTAGTAGTAAACTATTTTTTGATTCAGAGGCATTCAACGTCGACTTTAAGGCTTTTTATCAGAGCATTTTTAACCGAGTTTCTTTCTTTGACATTTAGATTTAAGTCCTTTGAAAGAACCGAAAAAAGAAGACGTAGATTAAAAATCAAAACCCTGTTGAATCCTCTCATCTTTTGTAGTCAAATATAATCTGTATATCGTATTGGCAGTTTAAATTTTACCAGTACATCAAAGTACCGATTTCAATGAAAATATCAAGAGTGTGATCCATGAATTTTCTAATTATGAAAAATCTGCCTACTTCTGGCTTCGGCACCAGCATTCGAAATCCTAGCTTTCAGTTGGAACCGAACACTGACACCCAGGACCTCTTGGCAAACATACAAGTACAACTGATTGATATAAGGAAGTCTGTGTGTTTTACAGGAATATATATCATCATCATCATCATATCGCGCTGGTAGCACGGATATCCCTGACCCTCTCTCGCCACTCCTCCCTATCGTTCATCGCCCTAGGTAGGTCTTCAGGACAACATCCCGTATCCTCACATAGCTGCTGAATGTACGTTCGAGCTGGTCGTCCTGCTTTTGCGCGGCCATGTGTGGGGATCCATAAGAGTACATCTCTTATGAGTTCATCTCTGCTTCTCCAGCAGTGTCCTGCATGTCTGGCTCGTCTAACTTGAATAGTTTTCGTGATAGGGGGCAGGTGGCCGTACAGTTGGTGTCTTGTGGGGTGTTACTTCCAGGACTTGTTCAGGATTGCACGCAGCATTCTTGTGTAATTGCCATCTAGCTTCTTCTCCAGCCGTTTTGTTAGCGTCCATGTAGTGCATCCATATAGCAGTATCGATGTGACCGCTGCCTGGAAGAAACTGCGTTTCATTTTATCGGTTAGGTCTGATTTCCATATAATCGATAGCCTATTGATAGCTGTCCATGCTTTCGTTAACCTCGTTTCGATGTCCTTTTCGGTTGATTCGACGCTGCTTCCTAGGTACGTGAATTTGTCTACTAGTTTAAGAGGGGTTCCTTCTAGAGTGGAGATGTCCCCCGTTTGGTTATAGCACATATATTCCGTTTTGTGTGCATTAACATAGAGGCCTATGCTTGCTGCTGCTCGTTCCAAACTATGCAGAAGTGTTTCGGCTTGGTCAGGTGTATTTGCCAGTATAGGTTTGAGTGTGGGTCATGGTTATCTTTCGATGGCTGTTTTATTCTCTTCTATAGAAGCCACTCTTATAGAGGAGCAGCAGTAGTTCCCCGATCGAACTAACGCTCGGGCATTAATGTGTGTCCGTGTGCTATTTTAAACGAATTCATTTCTCTGGTTAGACAGAGGAACTATAAAATTGTCACCTGAATAATTGAATCTATAAATCTGGTAAATCCCAATGCTATTCCATACCCCTCTATATATATTTGATATCAAGATCAAGTCATGTCGAAGATCTCTTTCTCTCTCTCTCTCTCTCTCTCTCTCTCTCTCTCTCTGTCTCTCTCTCTCTCTCTCTCTCCTATCTTCCATCGCTCCTAGCATATCCTCTGGACTGCATTCATTGTCCGCACAGAGCTGATGTAAATAACTCTTTGCTGGTTGTCCAAAGAAGAGAACGTTGCTTATGAGTCGGTTCTTACTTCTCCAGCGGTGTCCGGCGGGTCTTGTTCGTCTTACTTTGATGGTTTGGCCACATTGAGTGTGTGTTTGAACATGTAAAATGCATGCAAGTCAATCTCAGAGATCATTACTAATAACGTCACTTGAGGTATTACTGGGAGACTGATACTGATACTAATCTAACCTATGTAAATTCATTAAAGTGTGCGTACGTGTAACCTTGATAAAAGAATAATTGTACACTTTTTTTTGCATAAAAGATCTTATCAATATCACCATATAAACGTATGCTATCTACAACATGAAAGAATACGTCCAAATTTCTAGCCGGTAAAAGCATGCAACAGTGCTACACGCTTTCATTCATGTCAGTAAAGAAATTTTTGTGTCCATAGGGTATTTAACTCAGAAACCCGAGTGTTTATGTCTCTACCATTTGCAATGTCAGTAAATGAAAAAAGTTTTTTTCAAGTTTGCGTTTTTTTTTTGGGGGGGGTACTTTTATTCGTCTAAAGAATCGATCTCGGTGCTGACACTGAGCAATTGGTGATCATTGAGAAAGCAATAGAAAGTCACTTGACCTTTCCCAGAGCCTCGATGAGACAAAGTCTAATGTCAGTGAGTACATTTGACCAATAGCCCAGTTTTTTTTATGACATCTCTCGAATGACTTCATTCTATTCGTTCGGACACAGAGTAGGTAATAGGAAATGCGTTCAGTTACAAAGCTTCCATAAGTTGCAATACATGCAAAATTCTCTCTCTCTCTCTCTGTCTATTTATCATTTTATCTACCTGTTTCACTCTGTTCAAATCTATCACAGTTTTTTTCTCATAAGCCTACGAGAGTGAAATGTAGACTGACAAATAGAATATTACCTGAAATGTCCATAACGTATAAGGTTCGATCTCGGTAAGTAAAAGAGAAACATCTTGTTGATGAACATTCTGAATGATCAGAATCTCTCCGACAAGGAAAATATACTGTTAAAAATATTCGTGGTATGAAATAATGTTTTTTTTGTATTAAGTTACAGATTTCACTTAATTCGTATCTGTCTAGTGAATTGGCACGCACATATGTATGCGGAAGATTTAAAGTAATTCTATGATGACAAATCTCATATGTTTTCTTTAATTATCTTATTTCTATTGATTTTTATATATACAGAAACAATGTCTTCATTGAAAAACGAAATTTATTGATTTTTATCTGAAAGAACCCGAATTTTCAAATTAAAAGTGCAATCGAGATATTTTAGAGAGTGATATATTAAATTGCGCTGTTAAATTCGGGCTGAATGCATTCAGGTATGTTGCTCTGATTCGATGTTTTCTATTACATCATAGTCTTTAAATTGGATGTATTGTCTTCTATCTGCCACAGTATATATATATATATATATATATATATATATATAAGTTGGCCGACTGTAGTTGAGAGCGACTCGAAAGCTCCCTTTTCAATAGCAACGACACTGAGGTGGGGGGAGTGTGTTACTCCATCCTTTAGATTGTTCGACTGTACCCTTGATACGTATCTTATAATGCTGAGTGTTTAGCAAGGAGGTATCAAGTACTATTTTTTGAGTCTTTGATATATATATATATATATATATATATATATCACAGGTTGCGTCTTACTAAAGACTTTAAAAATGGTACTTGATACCTCCTTGCTTAACACTCAGCAATACAAGGTACCTGTCAAGGGTAAAGTGGAGCAACCCAAGGAAAGGAGTAGCGCCCTCCCCCACATCTCTGTGTAATAGGTATTGAAAAGGAAGCTTTCTGGTCGCCCTCGACAACGGTCGCCAACTTTACTTATATATATATATAATATTTAACTTCATCTCTCATATGTAGTATGTGACACAAGGTCTGTTTAAGAGGGTTCACATGCACGTACGCAGAGCAATGTAAAAGAAATAACCTTCGTCCACGTAATCGCATTCACAAATCCAGAGAGAAAAAAATAGGATGAGAAAAAAAAGTTAAAGCCACATACATGGTTGCAGTCATTTTGGTTTTTGAAGTCATCATCCTCCAGTGCGAGAAAAAACGTTTTGTAAAACTCAACATGTCCATGTTACATTTTGAAACACCTCAATGGTTGAGCTACTGTTAGGAGGAAACAGATCGCATACTTTGACCTAGCCCTTATCTTTCTTCTTTTTCTCTTCAGTCTTTGCATTAAAGGTGTATGGAAAATACTTGTGTATATCACCCCTTGGATTTTGGTGTTTGTGCATAATTAATGTCGTGATCACTGTACCAGTGATTTAAGTTCCTGTTTTCTAAGTTAGAAACCCTTGAATGTATTAACTTAAAACAATTTCATATATATATATATATATATATATATATATATATATATATATGATATATTAATTGCCCAAATGTGACCTATTTTTTAATGTTAAAATATAAAAATATGAAGGTCTTAAATGAATAAATTAAAGAATTATTATGGTGGAGGGAGAGAACATACTTTTGACTAGATGTCATGACAGTTTCACTTTGAAAACCAACACGCAGATGGGCAGAAAAATAAAAACCCCGCACACACGAAGAGACCTGTCCGGCAAATCCCCTAATCACCTCACCAAGTCAAGACAACCGAAGACAAACCGGGCACCCTTGGACTATTTCAGGCCCAATCCCATTGAAATCGTTAATCCCACACCTGATAAATTTGTGATTAAGATGTAATTGTGGAGAGCAATACATTGTGAGAACCAACCAATGACTAGATGCGCGAATTAAGCAGCACGTGCCTGCAAAAATCCGAGTGAAATTGGCTTGCTGATCAAATCAATTACACATGCGGGTCAGTGATTGTTGAACATCTTAGGAATAATCGTAATTGCACCTTCTCTTAAAATGATGATTTGTTCACCGTATTGACCAAGTCACACTCGGATTTTCATATGAAAGTCCTAGAGACACTTCATACTCTCACTTATAAACCGTCTTTCTATTAACAGAGGGACTGTTTACAAGGGTTGAGTTTGATCACCATTTGAATTTACCCTTCTTTTCTTTTACTCATGACAAATTTCCCCTCCCCTTTCTTTCTTAGTCGTTTATCCTTGATTGTGATTAACGAGGATCGAAACCAGTCGACATTTATATTTTGATATTTTGACTTGAAAAAATAGGTTTCTTATGGGCTATTATTAGATTTTGTACCCCCATAAAACCTTT
Organism: Sepioteuthis lessoniana; assembly: GCA_963585895.1. NCBI lineage: Eukaryota > Metazoa > Mollusca > Cephalopoda > Myopsida > Loliginidae > Sepioteuthis > Sepioteuthis lessoniana. Next base: position 58,916,804 of record OY757912.1, read on the forward strand.
ATATATATATAGTTGGCGACCGTAGTCGAGGGGGACCCGAAGGCTCCCTTTTCAATAACTACTACACCGAGGTGTAGGGAAAGGCGCTACTTCTTTCACTGGATTGCTTTACTTTGCCTTGATCCATACCTTATAATGCTGAGTGTTAAGGAAGGAGGCATTCTTTATGACTCGACATGAGATAGAACCCAAGGTCTCCCGGGTCTTTGGGGAACACTATAACCGCTTAGCCAATGTAATGTCATATCAATTATGATTATTACATTATAATACTATTCAATATTTAATAAATAATAATAACACTGAATAATAATAATAATAATAATAATAATAATAATAATAATAATATACTACCTTATATATCAACGAATAATATAATTGAATTAAATAAACTAATCTATGCTGGGGTGAAATTAGTTTGTGAGAAAATTGGGATCCCCTCAAAAAGTTCAAAGATGAATCAAAACCAGGATGGGAAATTCGACAAGAAATGCAGATAAAAAAATCTACGAAAAATGGCCAAAATGATAAAACGAAAGAAAGACGCTGGAATATGCTGGAACAAAAAGGAAAAGGCAATACAAGAAAAAAAAGCAATAAAATTTGAGGAAATAAACCAGAAAGTACTGGGGAAAGAAAGAAGATGAAAGAGATATCGACAATATAGACGAAACAGAAAATTCCAAAACAACGAAAGAAAATTCTATCAACAGCTGGAAGGAGATGACACGAAAATATGCCAACAACCAGATGCAAGAGAAATCGAACATTTTGGACTAAAATATGCCGACCAAAAAGCATAATGGAAAAGCCACGAGGATAAACAATATGAGTAAAGAATTAGAAGGGCTCGAAGAAGGCCCGAAAGCGGAAATACACATAAATTTACTCAAAACAACAATAAAAAAGAATATCAAACTTGAAAACGCCAGGACATGATGGAATATATGTTTTTTTGTTCAAGAAATCCACCTCCATTCACGACAGACTAGCAGTAGATATGAAAAGATGCTTACAAGAAGCACAAGTACCCGAATGGATGACCAAAAGAAAGAAGACATTGATCCAAAAGGACCCTAACAAAGATACCACACCAACCAACTACAGACCCATAACATGCCTACCGATGATGTGGAAAATATTAAGTACACAAATAAGGGAAGAGTGTGACGCTGCATAGATATTTATCTCAGGACGAGAGTTTATTTTATGCACATGTGTCATCGGGGGCACTCTGGCACTTGACCCTCCGCAAAATAAGTCCTAGTCAAGACTCCTATTTCGGGCATATGGTAACTGGCAAATGATGTGGGGGTTAATTTGGGGCTAGACTCATCTCCAACGCTGGCGAGGGGGTTTCCAATTCGCTTTCACACACCCCACCAATTCCTTCGTTTCTCCTACCCCCTCGGATAACGGAAAGCATGGAACTCTAGGTTAAAACAAAATATATTTCGCTATGGTCAAATTTCCAAAATTCCCTTGTAATGTTTTTAAGGCGAATAAAACATTTAGCGAGAATAAATAAAGCGATACGAATCTTAAAAAGATATGTGCAAAAGAAGGCAACTCGATAGATAAACAACATAACCAATAGATTTCAACACAAAGGAGCATTTAAAATGTAACAAAGCTTTAATAAGCGACGAACAAACAAATAATTATGAGATTTAAGAAACAGTTCCTTTTTTCTTTTTTCTTTCTTTCTCTTTAAGGTACCGGCTATATTAAACCAACAGACAGTCTTAAACACACATATCTCTCTCTCAACAGTCCTTTTCTTCTTTCTCCCTTTTTTCTTTCTTTCCTATTTTCTTTTATTTCTTTTACTTGAGAAAGTATCTAAGTCCATTCTCTAATTTACGGTTGACGAAACCGAATCCTTTCAATTTCTCTCTTTCCTTTTCTGAATGCATATAATTTCCAATTATAATTTAGGAAGGGTAGAAGGAAAAGCAGTTTAAGTTGTACTTATCTTAGCGAAGGCTAGTTCTCAGGTTCCTCTCTTTTATGAGCGAGTGGCGTTTTTCTAGAATCTGGCTGAAGGCGCCTTTCTGCTATCTTCTGTCCAAAGATTCTATTCTACTTTTTCCCAGAGCTTGGCTACCTTGGCGTCCACCACTTTCCAATGTGTATCCAGAACTACAGATTCTTTATGCGGGCGAGGGACCCGGAGTTTTGGCTATAAGTCAGTACGTCTTTCCAAATTTTCTCTGACGAAAAGGTACTATTTTTGGCGCTAAAGGGGCTGGTCAATCATTTGGCTTCTTTCTTCTTCCACTGTTTCTTCGGTTGTGCTTCTAAAATGACCTACATTCCCTTCTCTGTCCAACCGATTATAGGTCATGGAGTGCTGGTAGCTTTTGACCTGAATTCTGGTGGCTTTAGCGGTCAGTCCTTGGGGCTTGTTAGTTCAAACACAGAAAGGTAGGGGAAATTAATCTTACTTTTCCTCTCTCGGTGGCATACCACGTCACAAGAGATTTACTACTCGCTAACAAGCTGCAGATTATTTCCTAAGGAGCAGAAAGGATGCCGCAGAGGATCCAGGGGCACAGCAGAATTACTTTACATAGATCACCACATCCTAAACAAGAGCAAGACCAGACTGAAAAATCTAGCTATGACCTTGATTGACTACAAAAAGGCATAATATGATCCCGCAAAGCTGGATAATTAACTGCCTGAAATTGTACAAAATATCAGATGAAGTCATGAACTTTATCGAGAAAAACATTAAAACCTCGAGAGTAGAATTGACAGCAGGGGGGAAACGTTTGGCTGAAGCAAAGATCCAAAGAGGTATATTTCAAAAAGATGCACTATTACCGTTACTCTTCATAATTGCTTTGATGACACTTAACCACATACTCAGAAAATGCACATCCGGATACAAACTTAGTAGATCGCAAGAAAAGATAAATCATCTAATGTACATAGATGACATCAAACTATTTGCAAAAAATGAAAAAGAACCGGAAACTCTAATTAACACAGAATATAAAGTCAGGATATAGGAATGGAATTTAGTATTTAAAAATGTACCAGTAATGAAAAGTAGCAAACGACATCTGACTGACGGAATGGAACTACCAAGTCAAGACAAGATTAGAACGCTCGGAGAAAAGGAAACCTACAAATACTTGGGCATCTTGGAGGCTAACACCATCAAACAAGTTGAGTTGAAAGGCAAAGTTAAGAAAGAATGTCTCAGAAGAACTAGAAAGCTACCCGAGACAAAACTATGTAGCAAAAACCTTATTAAAGGAATAAATACCTGGGCTGTACCCCTCGTTAGATATTAGGGAACCTTTGTGAAGTGGACCAGTAAAGAACTTAAGCAAATGGGCCAAAGAAGACGTTGACAGACTAAATGTATCTAGAAAGAGGGGAAAAGAGGACTTGCCAGTATTGAAGACAGTGTTGACACATCGATACAACGACTCAAGGACTACATAGAAAAACACGAAGGAGGACTGATTACAGCCATCAAAAACAATACTGACAACACGATGACCAACAGAATGACAATAACTAGGAAACAAAAATGGGAAGAAAAGCAACTGTATAGGCGCTTTAAACGACTAATAAACAACATCTCGCACAAGAAAACCTGTACGTGGCCTAGAAAAGGAATCTTTAAAAGAGAAACAGAATCTCTCCAAATAGCAGCACAAAACAACGCCATAAGAACCAATCAACTCAAAGTGAGAATAGATAAGGCGCAACAGAATAACGAATGTAATTTATGTGGTGATAGAGACGAAACCACCGATCACATAATAAGCGAATGTAGCAAATTAGCACAGAAGGAGTATAAGACTAGACACGACTGGGTGGGCAAGGTGATCTACTGGAAGATGCGCAATAAATTTAAATTTGACCATACGAACAAATGGTATATGCTCAACCAAGCAGCCGTCTGGATGAATGACACACAGACTCCTATTGGACTTTGATATACAAACGGATCACCTAATCTTGGCCAGAAGACTAGACCTTATAGTAATCAACAAAAAAAGAGAACTTGCCAAATTGTGGGTTTTGCTGTACCGGCTGACCACTGAATAAAACTGAAAGAAAGTGAAAAGAAGGATAGTACCTCGACCTTGCTAGGGAATTGAAAAAAACTATGGAACATGAAGGTGACCATTATACCAATCGGTATACAGTAATTAAAGGATTATTAAAGGGACTGGAGGACTTGGAAGTTGGAGGACGAGTGGAAACCATCCAAAGTACGGCCTGAATACCGAGAAAAGTCCTGAAGACTCGAGGAGACTTATTGTCACTTAAACTCCTGTAAAAGACTATCAGCCAATGCTGATGTGAAAAACTCTCAATGAGTAAATAATAATATTTAACCAAAATATAAAATAATTCTAATATAAATATAATACAAATATTATATAATGTATGCAAACATATATAGTGGTTGCACTTATTTTTGAACTACTACGCATTAATAGTTTTGGTAATAGTTTTTATGAGGCTGAGTTAGGTAATAAATGATACTTAATGATATCCATGTTGATTGTAAAATGTTCCAGTTGAAGACAAATCCAGATATATAATAGTATAAAATTAACGTTTTATAAACTATTTGTACTTATTTACAAGCGACATTGAAGTGGTATTTTCATAACCCTACTTTTAACTGAACAACGAGTAGAAAAGTAGATTAATTAATTCTTAACTAAATCAGCCTTCTGCAACTGCTGCATATGCATCTTTCTATTCACGTGATCTAATGTTAATCTTGCTCTCGTCGAATTATCACAAAGGAACTCGAGAACATATCTGATTCTCATGAATGGACGTTTGTTGAACGCTCAATAGAAGAAAGATTTATCGCTGTTTACTTCGACCTTTGTGTTATTCAAGCGAAAGAATGTAAAGATAAAACAAACGTTCGGAGAAATGAAAGAAGTGAAAAACACAAGAGAGATTTTCACGCTCAAGGCGAGAGATACGCGTTGTTCGATCGCCTCCCACGACTCTTCCCTTCGCAGTAGTTAATAACGATGTTTGCCTTTTGTTCTCGTAAAATCTCGTTTTATCCAATTTCTCCAATTATGGGGCTGGCTTTGATTGGCGCATATCAGGGCTGTTCTCAGAGCGTGCGCTTATGTTTGTTCTGGCGATAAACACAGGTATTTTGTTTCTGCTTGCATCCAACTTTGAAATTATCGCTCGTCTTAACTAAAGTACTTATCTGCCGCTCCGACGTAGTCGTATAATAAACATAACCGCCTACACCGAGACATGAAACAGATTTGCACTTGCAGCTCTTTTTTATATGACCGTGAACTGAAAATTTAGAATCTCACGCCAGATCATACTCTAAATTGGTCCTCATGAGTATTTTCGATCTCGTTTAAAAATGATGTTCTGATTTCACACAGGTGTAAAATATTTATCCCAAAATGCCAACTAACTTTGAAACGAATAATGCCCCCCACCCCAAAAGGCTAATAACAAGTTTGGCTGACAATTATATCTTTGTCAACACCGTCGAAACTACCAACCTTACTTTATCCCAGGCTGGTTGGCTGGTTGGTTGGTTGGTTGATTGTTTAGTTGACTGTTTCATTGGTTGATTAATTAGTTCGTTGTTTGTTTAGTTGATTGGTAGGTTGGTTGGCTGGTTGGTTGGTTTTAAAATATGTTAATCCGTATTGGGTTATTTAATGCCTAAGTTAATCTCTTTAAGAGTAAGCAATCTCATAGTTGCAAGTGAATAAGGATAAACATTTGTAAACAATCCCAGCTTCGAGTTGCTATTCTTCAAACAAATAATTTGCACTCAGTTATATTTTTCAAGTAACGATAGATTAGATTTCTGCTGAAGAGTTTGGTTTTAAGAGGTTTTTCCATTCTTCTGACCTACTTCATTCTTAGTTTTTCTTTCATCTCTATTTGCTTGATGGTATCTGCTTCAAATATTTCCAGATATTTATAGTTTTCTTTTTCTCCAAGTGTTCAGATGCTTTTCTGATTGGGCAGTTCTTTCCTTGATTTTCTTGATTTCTGCTTTTTCTTCTTATTCTTCATCTTCTTCTTCAATGTTAGAATTTTGAATTTTTCAAGATCAAATTCCATTCTTATAACTAAGATATAGATTCTGATAGTTTGCGGAAGAGTTTTTTTTTTCTTTTTCTTTTTTTGCAAAAATCTTAATATAATCCACGCATTTTAAATAGTTTATCTTTTCTTGCGAATTTGTAAATTTGTAGTCTTTTTACATTTTCTTTGTAAATAATTCAGTGTCATCATTGCTATAACAGACAGTGGTGGTTATCATGAATTCCCTGAAAGATATCTTCTTGAATTCTTACTTCTGCTGGGGTTACTCTCTAGTTTTCCATAGACTTCGTAATGAAAGTAACGACTAAGAGATTTTCAGCATTTTCAGACATTCTGTTATCCATGTTTGTAAGACCATATCGTATGCCTTTTCATAGCCTATCCATGTCATGGCTACATTTTTCTTCACTGTTGTTTTTAATTCCTTTATAATGTGTTCGTCTCTGTATATGTGATATTTTGCATCTCTAGTTCATTTGCAATATCTTTTCTGTTCCCCAGGTAACGGATCGCAGTTTTCATGTGTAAAGTATTTTTCTCTTATTTGAGCAGTTTGGATCTTCCACGAAATCGGTTTTACATTCATTGGAATGGTTCATTTTATGGGTCTTTTAGGATTAGGACAGCTTTTCCTTTAGACTTCTATTCGGGAATTTTTGCTTATCGTAGGCATTTACTTCATTGTTGAGCTAATTCATTGCAGCTAGATTTTAATCCTTTGAACTAGAATCTATGTATCCAATCGTACTCTGTTACTGAATACATAGATTTTCTGCTGCTGCTGCTGGTGTCTTTTCTTAGTTTTATTGAGTCTATTGAATGTTTTCTTTACTTAGTACTTTTGCGTATAAAGCCTATATTTTCTTAAATTTGTTCACCCAGTATCATTTCCCATCCACATTTTGTTTCTCTTTTTTTCTTGGGTTTCTCAGCGGGATACCAACTTTGTCACTGACTACTTTTGGTCCTGCAAAAATTTGATCATTCAGTTCAGTGATATTGTCCGTTTGGATATTTCTTAATAATTTATTCACCTTTTCTGTATCGAACTTGACTTTTACCGATCATTGATTGTTTTGTGAGATCAATTCTTCTTTCTCGTCATTCAAGATTTTCTTTATCGTCTTCTTTATACTCCTTTTAGTAATTTCTTAACTAATGACTTACCCAAATATTACTTGTATTCAAGATCAGAAAACTATTCTTCCTTTAGAATTATTCATACTTGGTCCTGCAGTCTTCGGGGTTAATTTGCAAAGTTTGATACAACAAACCAAAGTTTGCTCATTCGTTTGTGTGAGATTGCTTTTAAAATAGCTGTGGATCACACGTGTGTTGTCTTCTCTACCCATTTCCTTTTCTGCCGTCTTAAAGTATCCTGGTAATCGGATGTATTGTAGCTGTAATCCTTGTTTGAAATTAGATCTGCTACCATCTGCTACCATCATAACTCACAATTTTGTCATATGAGTCCAACATTTATTTCTGTTAATATCAGATTTTTTTTCATAGGTAGTATATAGTAGCTATATCATACCCGGGCTTTGATTATTACTTGTGCTCTTGTTATAAAGATAAAATGGTATTCTTCAAAGAAAAAAATCCTTCGGGGTATTACCGGTAAAAAAACAAGTAAAACAAAGCACATAAACAGATGCACAAAATACGAACACTGACCAAAACACTCGGTACAACCACCAAAAAATGTACGTCTTTACATTTAACAAAATTTGTGTTTTTAATGTACCTTTTAAGCGAATTAAATTCAACTATCAAGTTTTTGATCAGGCATTTTTGGGTTACCCTTATCTTTTCATTTCTTTAAAATTCGACAGTTTTCTACTAGATTAGTTTACAATATTAAATAAAACTTAAATCTGAGATAGGTAAACAGGACCATAGCACGAATAAACAAAAAAGATTCTCTCTAAAATCGCTCGTTTAAAATTGAAAATCGTTTCTAAGTCCGTCTTCTTAACGAATTGTTATATATTCTGAGGTTGTCAAACTTTTTTTCTATTTTTGGGTAGTTTAAGTTACACCAGCCTTTTCTCACCTCTTTCGATTTAGATCCGTTATATTTATTTTCAAAATATTTACAAATGTGTCACAATGCCGAAAACGGTGGGAAAGTTTGTCTTTACAATCCTATTTTTAACTTAACTAATTCCATTCACAGATCCAAACTTTTTATTTCTTTTCATCCTAACGTCCCATTTATTCTGGAAATCATATAAACTACAATCACCAAAATACAACTGTTACTCAATGAAATTCTAGATTATACCCATAAACACATATATTTTGAGAGAATGTTGGAAAGAGATTAAAATTTTAATTACAAAAAGAAATCCCTAACGATGTGAGTATAAGAAAAAAAAATTATATGCAATTGAAATCATTTTCTGTACGAACCCTTTCACGATCTAATTTGGTAAATGAAATAAAACAAAGAACAAACCAATCGAAAAATGAATACGAGAATTTTAAAAAATACAAAACATTCCATTCATCTCCAGAGAGCTTTTTTCTTAGTCCTCTAATGAGGGAAGAAAGAGTAATTAAAACTGAAAAGCAGGGAGGGGCAATAGATAAAAGAAAAAGGCCATTTCGCTTACATACTCAAACTAACTTAAAACGTTTTTTAACCAAAGACAAAACTCCTAGTTTTACTTCCCTGTGATAGATTATTATGTCTTTTGTATAAATTGTTTGTTTGTTTGTTTAGGTTTTATAGCATATCAACCTTTGTAGGTTATTTAATGCCATATCCAGTTTTATACAAATAAAGAGTTCTATTTCAAACAATTCAATTTACCATAATTACGCAGTTTAAATGTCAAACAATATCAATAACAATAAATAACAATAACAATAAAGATGACGACAATAGTCCGAAAACCCTTAATAATAAAAATCAACAAGCTTCGTCTCAGAAATCTAGACTACGAAAATTGAGGTGTCAACCAAAAATCCAACTTTCGTTCAGATCTGTCATCTGTTGCTACAATCGGGAATTTGTTTTTAATAGGGGAGGGAGGTTAACGTGATCCAAGCAAAAACTGTTTAATAGTATCTTTCATTTCGTATGCTGATTCATGTGTTGAAAGTCTGACAATTTTTACTTATTATATTAAACTATGTATCGAAACCAGTGAACCTGCTCAATTATGCAATTAAATCAAGAATTTGAATATCAAAGCTTTTTGATAAGCTTGGAGATGAAATCTTTTGAAATATTTCAAAACTTTTTGTTTTCAATCATCGTCAGCAATGAAAAAAGTCACTACGAAATGATATTTTCAATCACAGAAAAAGCTATGTCACCATCTAAATGAAGGTACTGTGGGCACTCGGTGTAAATGGGACTTTTCTATCTATAGTAATCCCTTAACATTTATAAACGAAATACATTCACCCTTTGAAAGCAAAATGTAGCAGACACAATATAAAGAAAATTGATGATTCAAATTAGTGGATTGAATAATGCAATATATGTTTATATTTGACAACCACATCAGATGATAATCATCATGTTTGTACTGAAGAGAGGAATTGATACAAACAGTTCTTCAACAGAGAACATGCCATTCCTCAAAATGGTAATGCACACCCATAAGAAATAAAATAAACAATAAAGAATATCAAATCATTAGATTGAGTGGTTCTACCTCAGTCTTCCTGTTCTCTGGATTTTTTATACCATCAAATATCTATTTTAATCAAAACAGAAGACATACATATAAAAATACTTTAAAAGTAATAAAAAGATCTGTTCCGCATAATAAAAATTCTTTTCACCGTGAATTTCAAAATTTTTACAACAAGAAATAAAATAACTTACCACTCAATGTAATACTTAAAATATCCTATGAGAAAGATTTTTACCGTCTCCAGAAGTTATTTCAATACAACTGGCTTAGTATCTTATATTTCCAATGATCTGAGTAAATGAAAATCTTTTCTTCGCAGGGAATACTTTCAGAAATAAAGAATAGATCATTTCAGCAATATCATAATTAGTTTTGACCATTATTCCAGCTTTCGAGTCATTGGTCTAATGAGTAGAGTGTTCACCAAATGTCTGGGAAATCTGGGTTAAATCCCCGGTCGAGTCTTACCAAAGACTCAAAAAATGGTACTTGGCCTTCTTTAACACTTAGCATTATAAGGTATGGATCAAGGGTAAAGTGGAGCAATTCAAGGAATAGAGTTGTTCCCTCCCCTACACCCTATTAAAAAGGGAGTCTTCGGGTCACCCTCGACTAAGGTCGCCAACTTTACTAACTATACCAGCTTTAAATAAGTAAAAAAGATTTAATTTAACTCCAGTACAAATAGAAATTATTTCCTTGACAAATCAACAGAATGGATGTGATATCTGAATGCAATTTTATTCTTAATAAAACTCTTTTTTCTAAACTCACACAGATTTTTTTTTGTTTGCTTTTTGTATCTGAAAGAGAAACAGCATTGTGAAAAATACACGAAGACACTTACGAAATATAAAGATTAACCAACTAATGACAATTTGTTGGCATGGTTATTTAATTTCTCATAAATGTCATAATATGATGGCCTTATGCCAGAATAAACTTAGTTTGCTTGATAACTACGAAACATTTGTCTTTTCAAGATTTGTGGTGGGAGGTAAATAAAATGAAACATATTTAAATGGAATTCGATATCAAATGACACTTTCTGAACGAAAACTTTCGGCAATACAATATCCTGTAAAAAACAATCAATTGTAAAAATGTGTATGAATAACACAAAAAACACAGACGAGAGACCCTCCGGAATAAAAGATTTCTGTAGGTTACCGAAAGATATACAGTCACTATGCAAAGAAAAAATAGAGATTAAAATATTTTTCTGAGTCACTCACTTTACCAATGGTAATGTTTGCTCTTTAACTAAATCAAGACCGATAAAAATGTGACGTCAAGATTTATATGTCTGAAATTTTATGTCTGAAATTTTTCGATTATAAAAATCTAATAATGAAACTTTAATGGGTTGGTGGTTTCCCTTGTGGCTTCAATATACACTATCCTGCTGAAATATACCAATCAGTTAAAAGGGTTGAATGGAAATTCAGCAAAACAATGAACGCTGTAGAATTACTGAAAATAAGTTCCTAAAAGATAAGCAATGTTAAATAGATAACTTCTTAAAACATGAAGCTGCATAAAAAAGGCTTCAAATTCACAAAACTACTGCATAAACAATTTGGTGCGCAGTGATTCGCTGTTTTATTTTTTGTTTTTTTTTTGGGGGGGGGGTGCTAAATAGATTGAAAACAAACCTGGTTACCATCAACGAAAATTCTAGACGATCGTTGTATCACAGACGGTATCAACGAAAGGTAGGTGACTTTTGGTTTTACCTGGTGTGTATTTTACTCTTTCGCATATTATAGAAAACCTTCTAGATTAAGGAAACTAACTTAAAATGGAACAGCGTACATTTTCCGATTCTGCTAGAGTCTGACCATGGAGTTGAGAAATGTGGCTTGTTCGGTGACAAACACATTAAGAGGTGAGTTTACAAAAAACATACAGCCATTAGTATGTAAGGAAGATGGTGGATACGGGATTTAGTTCAAGGATATGCAAAGGTATTTCAGAGTCGTGCACGCGGCAGAGGAAAATAAATATCTAGCGGCTCTCCTTACAACCGGCGGAACCGTCGGACAATATATAAACAGTTTCATGTCCCATAACCAGCATCTCACACTGAATTAGTTAAAAAATTCTTTAGAAGAGTATTACGGGGTGGTTTCCAACCCCATGGCTCGCTTAATTGAATTTGCAAACATTAAGCTGGGTAGAGCAGAAGGAATATAGGACTACATGCATAAGGTAGTACGCTAGGTAGAGAATGCAAGCATAGAGGTTGACTGGAGGAATGAAGTCATTGCAAAATAAGAACTTTGATTTTTTATAGAAGGGTCAAGGGATCGGGATATAAGATAGCAGTGATGAAAGACGAGCCACAAACTTTAGAAGGTGATTATGAGAAAGCTCTATCCGAGTTGAAATGGAAAATTCAACTCGATTCAAGTTCGGAATATGAAGACCAACCTATGGAGAAATGCCACTGTCGGAGGCGGGTGCCTTTAGAAGCAGTGAGTCGTGCTACATCCAAAAATGATAATAAGCATAGGTATAAGGAGAACAGTGAAAAGCGATAATGGAAAAAGGCCCCGGGAAACGACAGAGGCTCGTTCTTGAGACACCCAAAGAGCAGAAAAAGATGGTATCTATGCACATAGTTGGTAATATGAGTGTGCCAAATTCTGCATTTATATAGATCTTTGGTAGATACGCGGCAGTGGTGTCAGGTAGGGCTTTTTTTTAAAATTTCGACCGAGATTTGAACTGCAAAAGAAGGACATTAAATTACGAACAGGCCTTTGTTGAAGGCCTTTGTCGTCCTTTGGTACAAATCGGAAATCAGTCTACCCACCATAATTTTTTCGTCGTGAAGAATCTTAATAGAAAGTCATACTCAGTCGTTTCAAAACTAGGTAAGAATCTGTTTTGATTTGAGGGCCTTGAGAATTGGGGAGAAATACGTAGCATTACTGGAAGATGTCCATATTTCCTCTATTATTAGGCAAGCACAAAAATGACATTAAGACCCCAGCACCTTCACACTTGTGTAGGACCAACTAAGTTTAGAAACGGTGGTGGCAACGACTATAGAATTTGACAGATGAGTAGTAAATATGTTAGCAATTTCAGTGGTATATCAGTAGCCAACACAGTAGTAAAAATTGCTAAGTCTCTTTGGGTTCCATTGCTAATAATGAATAACACTAAGCAAATGGTTACATTGAAGCGGAGGTTTCCATTTGCTAAATTCTGAAGGGCAGGTAATATTACTGAAATAACTATGCCCGACAGGCAAAAGAATAAAAATTCCGATATAGATTTAGAACAGGTACATGTATCAGAAAAATTCAAGCCCGATATTATGTGGCTCCTGAAAAGGAACATGGATTTGTTTGTTATTGATAAAAAGCCCTTAGCAGGACTGATACTGTGGAGATGCGAATCGATACTGGAATGTATGCGCCTTTAAGAAACCGTCTGCATAGCACATCACCCAAACAAAGAACGATGGTTGATTTAGCTATCGACGAAATGATGCAGGCAGGTGTAATTGAGAGGTTCTATAGCCCGTGTGATTTTCCAATTGTTTTAGTGGAGAAGAAAAATAGCAGAAGAGGTTTCATGTAAACTTTAGAGCACTCAATAAAATTACGAAGAAATATACTCGACTTTTTCCAGTTATTGATGATATACTGGCATCACTCGAACCAGCAAGGCACTTTTCGAAGCTTGATTTAAAATTGGGGTACAGACAAGTCAAACCACATGACGATGACCAAGAGAAAAGATCATCGATTTGCCACAGGGGTTTGTTTCATTTTAATATCAGGCCATTTGGGATCGCAAATGTCTCTGGTATCTTCCAGGAGTTAATGTAAATTGTTTTACAGAGAGAGGAAGATTTTGATTTGGCATGCCTAGATGATATTTTGATATTTTCATATGAAGCGTATTGACACAATCTTGAGTATTTTGCATAAGCTGAAGTTAAAACCAACTAAGAGTGAGTTTTTTTTAAGAAAGAGACTCAATACATGGGCTTCAAAATCAGTGAAGAGGGAATACAGCCAGATCTCGATAAAGTCGAGGTTATAAAATCAGTTTCAACTCCAACCACGGTTAGGTTAAGTGAGAGTCTTCATTGGAATGACCTCATACTATCGTCGCTTTATAAGAAAATTTTCTGATATGGCCGTGTAGCTGATCAATCAAACTAGAAAGTACGCACGTTTTCAACGAGATGATGTTTGCCAGGCTGCTTTCGATAGTCTAAAAATAAAGCTAGCGAATATAGTGATACTAGCCTATCCCAACCTAAATAAGGATTATAGACTATATATAGACTAGCGCATTAGTTGATGAGAAATAAGATAGGAAAGAAGTAGAAAAACCAATTTACTAACTATCCTATAAGTTAAGTGACACACAAACTAGATGGTCAACTATATTGCAGGGGGATTATGCGATACATCATACCCTTCAAAAATTGAACTACTACCTGCATAGTGCAGCATTTACGGTTCGCAGATTATAGACCCCTAGAGAATTTGCACACTGTGCCCATACTATATAAGAATATATAAACTTGGACTCTGAGCATGGCTGGCTACAATTGTAGCATAAAGTATCCCAAATTTAAAGATAATGTTGGCGAAAATCTCTTGTCACATACTGTTGATGCAAATGAAGACTTAATTCTCCGGTAGATATAGACAATAGGAATTACTTGATTAGTGCGATAAATTCGAATCTACTTGAACCAAGGGGATTTGCATCCTATCGAAATCTCAACGATTCGGCTGTGACGCCTGAACATCATACATTACAGGAGATAGACATAATTATCAAGTAACAGTCGGACAAGGACACTGTAGACCTGAAGAGTAGATTAAAACATGGTAGGGCTACCGAAACAATCGAAAATATACATAGTTTAGGCTGAGATTGTGTATTACTTGCTCAGCCTTATGATGAACCTCTAACCAGGCTGTGTTTCATCTCACCTTAGAAAAAGTGTGCTGGTTCAATACCATAATGACAGTGGCAATATGGGTGTGGTTAAAACATTCCAATCAATAAAATGGAAGTATTTCTAGCCTGTTTACAAAGAGAGATATGTAGCTGAAGGAGTTTCTGATAGATCACCTGGCCACAAGGTAAGCGGCGATGTCCAAGTAGGACAAACGTCCTTTGGGGCAAAAAGAACTGATGCGCCTCTACGTTCCATAGATGAATGTAAGACTAGGAAGGGGCCATTGAAAAGTCTTATAGACTTACTGGTGTATATGTTGTAAGGTAGAGTAAAGAGTTTCGGGTCCATTTTTTTAGTTAGTTGGGAGATGGTAAGTGTAAGTGATACGACTAATCCTCCAGGCAAACCGCATGCCCGTAATTAATGATTCTCAAGCCCTTCGCTTTTTGTTTTCTTGGAATGATATGTACTGTAGATAAAGGCTGCTTTTCTGTATTCTAACTAAGTATGTTTGAAATTAAGAAGTTATAAGTGTAACGTTAAAGAGACAGGCATTATGATACTCGAAGGTCATTTATACGATATCAGTTTGAAAATTGGGGCGTGGTTACTACCTATGATCGTCTGGCTGTACATCGAGATGATAGAACGCCAAGAAAAAAGAACTCATGAATATTACAGAACTTTTTTCTGATGTGTGTGATTTTTTTAAAAATTAAAAAAACAACAAAAAACTCTGTACATTGAGGACATTATAAGAAGGATATAACAAACATGAACATTGCCAGGGTTGCCAATTTCGGCACCACGACTTTATATTCCAAGAGAGAATAAGAAGGAAAAAGATTTTTATTTATATATATATATATATATATATATATATATATATATATATATATATATATATATGTATATTCTGTAGAATTGCCTCAGTTGTGTGGAGTAATGAGGAGGAGAGATGCACTTAAAATGTTCACATGTGAACGTTTTGAAAAACAGGATAGTGAGGAGTGTAATATGTATTGCCTTGAAATGCAGTGAACCCGGATGATGTAGTTAATAAATACATAGATAAGATAAACGAAGGGATGTAGTTAATAAATACATAGATAAGATAAACGAAGGAACTTGCGGAAAACAAGCAATGCATGGGTATACGCCGTGACCAATGGAGAACAAGTATTGCATGGATGTAAACCATGCCCAATGAAAATCAAGCACTGCGTGCAGGAAGAGGCGTGGCCATGTAGGTTTTGTGGGAGTTTTAAGACTATATAAGGTCGAGAATTTTGGCTGAAGTCAGTTCTCGCTGGCTGTTCCGACTACCGACAACTCCTCTATGCGTGCAACTCACTCCGACTGCTCTCCTGCTCCACACCAGGGTCATCATCGAAGAATGAAAATATAAGATTATATTTTTATATATTCGAGTTCTTCGTTGTTTGTAAAGATCCCTCGATAGTATAGTATATATATATATATATATATACATATGTTAAAATTCCCAGGATTTCCTGTCTGGACGGCTATAGCATATACCGCTTACAATCACTTCCCATTTTCTTTCAATTCATACTTTTCTCAAGGAAGTTTTCCCCGTGCTGTAATTTATGTGAGTGCTTTTTTTGTGTGTCACTTTATCTTTGTGTGAATGTGTATGTATGTGTGTGTGTGTATGTGTCTATTTGTCTTTATATCCTTCCCTTTGTATGTCTATCATCTCAATCTCTCTCTCTCTATATATATATATATATATATATCAATCTGAAGAATGCAGAATGCGTAAAATTTAGGTTTCTGTGTTCTTTTTTTTATATCTACCAAGTTTCCATCTTGAATACTTTCCACCATAAAGAATGCATATCATATTCAGAGTAAATCTAGTTTTTCAAGAAAATCATGTAGTGGTTATCAAGATCATTTTCATAAGATTATTATATAATTATACAACTTTATCAACGAGGTATTTTTATGCCATTTATTAATAACAGAAAAGTTGTCTGCCAAGAGCAATACTGGTTTCCTTCCTTTCAAAGCACTCCCAAGATATCTTTCAGTATTTAGAACGAAGTAATTCAAATGTCAAAAATAGTTCTTCGTAAGTTTGTTGGGTATTATGTCATACCAAACATTGCAAATTGTTCAATGCCAAATCCTGTTTAGACTTATATGTTAAATACGCATGGTTTGTGAACGTTTTTATAATAACATTTTTAATCAAACCAGAGCTCATTTTCCGTCACAGTTGATGACTTAAAGTATTGCTATCCAATATGAATAATTCATTTACTTTTAATCAGTTGTGTGCACACAGTTAAATGGTTTCGAGAATTGCTATGTAACAGTAACAATTTAACATCAGATATTCGTTAGCACACATTTAAATAGATATGTATGATATGTAAGAGATTAAAATTTAAAAAGGTAAGTGAGCTTATAAGTTTGCTTACAATTAAATAGTTTCAAGTATTGTAGTTATTTAATACTTCTTCTGGATTAAGGCCAGTAACTATGTAGTCTGTGCCACTACCCATACTTTCTATACTATAAGTTCTTTGTAGGGATTTTGTCGATCTCTGAGTATTGCACTTTCTATTGATCCTTATTAGCGACTTTGATCTTGATGTTAAGGAGGTTGAATGGAAATTGGTTGAGAGAATTTTGAATGCGCTTTCTGGTCTTTTATTGTTCACTTTAGTATTCAACTGAATTTTCCCAACTTGGCCAATGGGAGTTCGTGGTTTTGTTCAAGTTGTTCAGTTTTTTTGGGTGACAAATTTTTAGTTTGTTTTTAAAGCTTGAAGGTGGACGGATTGGCAACTTATGTATGTTTTGTTGGAGATTTTGCACTTTTAGGAGTAGTTCGTGTTGAAGTAGTAGATCTTACGTGTGTTTTTGCTTGGACTACAACATTGGATCTCTCCCCATTTCCGACCCGTTGCTGAGCTGGTGCTTAGTAAAATTCGGCCGAGAGTTTTTTCAGACACTCCTGAAACTTTGGCCAATCATCCGCTACCAATTGGATCAATTTCTCTACGAGAGTTCTTTATTTGTTTTCTTGAATGGCTGTATCCGCCCTCCATGCAACAGAGGCATAACTCTTTCCTCCCGTGTAGGTCCCTACTGTTTTTCTTCCTTTCAGGAAGGACACTTTCCTCTTCTGTTTCACCTTAAGTATTTCCTTTTCTTTTTGTAAAAATCACAAGATGTTGCGTAAGCTGGATAATCTTGTCGGCAGTTTGCACGTCTAATTTCATTCAAGCAATCTTCCTCCACATTTGGCACATGTCTGTCGTCCTCTACAAGATTTCCTGTGTTGTTGAAATTTTTAGCATTTAAAGTACCTCAGGGCTCTGGAACGTACTGCTCAACTCTCTCAAGACAATAACCGGTCTTCACCGGAATATGAGGCTGATTAAATGTCTGGATGTAAGTGTTGGTCTGGAATCGTTCTTCGCCTTTTCTAATGGAGATTCCTCTTGTGTGTGTAACTCCCTGTTTTGCCTTGGCTGATGCAATCACCTCTTCTTTAGCTAACTCCCTACTCCTGGAAGTATTGAGTTTTTCATGCGGGTAGGCTCAGCATTTCGTCGTATGAAAGGTTTTCATTTTCAATATGCTTTCTGCCTGCCTCCAGCTGTCCACCTCGACCAGCAAGTTACCGTTCCTGGTTTTCTTAACGTTTTTTGTAGTAACCCTTGAAAAAATAACCTTTTCTATGAGAAAAGGCGACAGTTTGGCTTGGCAGACCGATTCCAAAGATTCAATAACAATGAATCCGAGGAAGTGTGCCGCTTCATTCTCTGATTCTTATTCTGACAAGTTTTCTTTAGTTTTTTTATTTGAAGACGCCATAGATGCCGTATATTTTTCGCTGGCCCTGTGCTCTACCAACCACCATGGAGTCTAACTTATGTTGGAAATGTACCGTGGGGAGGGGGACCCATTCGCTTTGGTTGAGACAGGGATACACGACCAGTATATTCGAGCTGAAATAGGTTTTCGTGTCGTTGCCAATTTCATGTTCTCAAGACTGGTCAAATTCCTATTCTCACAACGTAACTGATCCTCAGTCACCACTTTCTAGCACCTAAAAGTTGGGGTTTTGTTGCAAGTGCAGATTTAAAAGTACGGTTGGGATTAAACATATAGGTGCTAACACTTGACATGGCCAGCCGATTGATCGGATCGGGCCTAATCGACAGCCCGTCAGACCAAAAGAAAGGCCAAAGTGGTTTGTTGCAAGTCGCTGAATCAATGACTGCTCAACCCCTAGGATTCCGTCCAATTTCCTAACGAGTCACCGCCCACGGCTAACAAGTGGCTCCATTGAAGGTGTTTTACTCCTCTGCAGAGGTGCGGTAGGCATATTCTACGGCCCCAGCCGACAGGGTGTTAAAACCAGATGTGTGTATATAAAATACATTCAAAGTATCACGCTTCCTAAGTATTTCTGGAATATTAAAAATAAATATAGAATAAACCCTTTAAAATGAGAAATGGCAAAAAGAACTCAAAATTATCAAGCGAGTGATAATTTTTGCGTTCTTTGTATGGAAGAAAAGCTGGCCATTGCAGCATATCTCAATTCTAAAGAATTATCAAATCAAAAATAGTTAAATGAATTTCGGAAAATAAATAATCTATTGCATATAAGCACATTTATGTTAGATAAATTAATACTATCTCGGGTCCCGTTAACTTGCCATAAATAAATGCATACATTTATACTTGATCATATAGCCCAGAAACTTTTGGGAGAAATGGCGAGGTAAGAGGCCGTCAGTTTAACTTTTATTTACATTTGTTTTTCTTGATTAGTTTCAGTCAGTGACCCATTTATTCTTTATTATATATACATTCATATGATCACCCTCCAAACTGTATTGCACCAAAAATACATATGCCCTCCATGGGATCCCTTAAAATCCCAGGAAAAGAGTAATGCAGCAAATGATATTTACAACTTACTAAAAGGATGGGCTGGACACAAAAAATAAAAACTAAATAAAATGAAGGGTAACTTTAGTTAGCACGCATACTTTTTCCTAAGACAGGTCGTCGATTGTTTTCCGTACCTAAGCCCGAAAACAAGCGAGTCAGTTTCTGTGAGAGTCTGGGATCTAAAGTTTTGAAAAAAAATGGTGAGTGGATGTGGTCGAAATAATTTAATAATACTGATCCCTACCCACATGATAGTATTAAAAACTGCGGAATAAGAAAAAAGACTTGGGATTAGGAATCCTGGAGGAGCCCTAACGAAAAAATGTCGGAGACAGGTCACAATTATATTTCTAAGATGATAATGTAAGAAACTTCCTACTTACCCAGGTCGGGGTCCCGTTATAAGACCAGGATTGCGTACGCCATGGACAGGTGTAGAGTGCTGACTCTAAGCTGCCAGGTTAGAGATAACCTGCACCTGGTGCCCACCTCCATTGGGAGCGAATCTCCCCCAGCGACAAGCCGATTTGTTTGAGCGAGTCCGAAGCGGAATCCCCACCACTTCTTAATACATCACCTTCACTAGAGCTAGGAAGCTTACGGAGTGTCTCTCTACACTCTGTGAGAAACAGCAATTCCAACCACTTCCTTGGCCTATCATAGTTCTCAACCTCATGGTTGGACCTCAGTTTAAGGTAGGTAGTCCTAATCTTTGGCTCGACACAGTGCCAAAGATGGACCTCAAGGCACAGAAATTAATTTCTGTCCGAAAATTGACTGTCAATTTATATTTTATTACTGTCTCTAATATAAATATTTACTATGCATGTATGTGTATAAATTGATTCGTTTGACCTATAATTCTCCAACAAAATTTTCCCCAAGATCCCTTCGATAAAAGTTCAGCTATTTCATTTGATTCTATAAACATCCCATATGCAAATATCGAGCACTTTTTCAAGTATTTGATTGTTTTATTAATAATATATATATATATATATATATATATATATGTGTGTGTGTGTGTGTGTGTGTGTGTGTGTGTGTGTGTGTGTGTTCAGAACACTCTAAAAGTAATGTGTTCTATCTATTTCTACGGATACTGGTTTTTTTTTGTTTTTTTTTTAAAACACCTCTTCAGCCTTGACTGTGTCACCAGTAAAGGAGAAAGAAAACTCAACTTTATTCTGCTTAAAAGTTGAGTTTGTATCACATCCTGTCTGTGATATGGGTTGGTGAATTATAACTTTGTTAGGTAGAGCAAGGCTTCAGTTAGAAAGTAATATTTTCCACAAAGTCACCAGCAAGCAACACTACTGAAACGCATTACCCACTGTTTAACTACTGGTTCTTTTTTTCTGCTGGGGAAATTGATTTGTATTGAATAGATTATAAATAAAAATCGGCAATCACCATCGATACAATTCAAATTACGACACTGTCGGTCTTTCATGCTGAAGATTGATTCTCCTTTTAATCAAAAATCATTTACGAGACTGAGAATTATGATTTTCCATGACTAACCGTAACGTAAAGATTAAATACAACAGAACCATCTAATTTGAAGCATTTCGAATTATATGTAATAAAAGAATCTCGTACCAGATGTAGATTGAGTGTAGTTATTAAATAAAAAGTATAAAGTATTCAATTTTTTTCATCAATTATTGTACAAGTCCCAATAAAGTTGAGCTATTCAGTTATTTTGTTTTCTATTTGCATATTCATAAAACAACTCAAACATATATTTTTGCTGTTCTTTAAACGCCTGTGGATATTCTGAGGAGAAGTTTTAACATTGACATTGAAACGTTTCTTTTTGTCACACATGACAACATGAAACTTTATAAACAAAGATAAAATTGTATAAATATACATATATGAGTGGTGTACGTAATTTTTACCACTACACATTCAAATTTTTAGTTAAACATCTTATAGTTTGGTAACATATATGCAAATATCCGTTTTGTTAGAAATGATAAAATCCTATTATCTAAATTTTTAGATTAAAAATACTTAGGGACGAATTTATCTATGGGTGATATTGTATGTGTTCACACATATGCATACTTAACTTTATATATATATATATATATATATATATATATGAAATCATAGACTCAGGTATATATATATATACATATATATATATGTGTGTGTGTGTGTGTGTGAGAGAGAGAGAGAGAGAGTCAATTCTTTATATATATATATATATATATATATATACATATATATATAGCTAAGTTTCTGATTCATGTCTCGAAAGCCGTATTCTCTCTCAGCCTGAATTGTTGTCTATGTTTCGTATCTTCGTCAGATTATAAACACACATTTGTCCAGACATCGAAACGCCTGCGTGAATCAGTGTCTTTATTTAAGTCAGACAATCATTCTTTTTTTTCCTTTTCAATTTATGAATAAAAAAAATCTTTGCTTTCTTTCTTGCTGACTCAGAGATGTTATTTCAATCATAACTGAGTCATATTTGTCTCTGCATTCGTTTCCGTTCCCTTTAAAGCCAAATCCGAGAACCAATCGTCTGCGGTCGCTTGATTTGTGTCATTGTTGAAAGAGAGAGAGAGAGAGAGAAAGAGAAGTAAATGTGAATCATTCCAAGGACTATTAAGGAATAGTGTTGATGAAACGTTAATTTTCCTTCTATCCAGAAATGCCTTAAAATGTTATACTCCAGTTCTTGAAAACAGCAAAATAAGGAAGGAAACGAAAAAACTTTGTATTTATCCAAGACAGAGCTTAACAAATAACTTCTCCGTATTTTTAACCTGGGAAAATTATTTTGAACGATATTTTATGATCAAGTCACATGCACTGCTTCCCGGTAGATGACCGAAGTCAAGCAGCGTTGAGCTTGTTCAATCAAATATGGGTGACTAAGTCAGCAACAGGGGGTACTCTAAGAATGTTAACTATATCTAAGCAAATCTTAGTAAATAGCAACGTTTTAAATGATTTAATTATCTTCGGATATTTGTGGTACTTGAGGAAGCACATCTGTCTCTTTTCTTTATTTTTTTTTTTTTTTTTTGATTGGATAAGAATACGAACTTCATAACAGTTCATTAAGTCATTGTTCTTTCTTTTCGGCATTAAGTCCAGATTAATCTTCATTCATAAGAAAAGGGAGTAGAAATTCGTTTCCCAAAGGAAGAACTTACACATGAATAATTTTGATAAAATTCTTTATAAATAAATTTCCTGCATTTATCTTACAAAGCAAAATCTATAAATTATCAATAAATTCAACGTCGTAAAAAATCCAGAAGAGAATTTACCCAATAATGAAAATATATGAACCATGTAAGTTGTTTATCGAAGGATTCATAAAAAAATCGGATACCAATTTGTTCTCACAAGAATATCTAATAGTATTTAAATGAATGAATGAGTAAGCATACGGGGAAAGTAATTTCACTTATTGATCACTATGAATTAATTCCCTAAGAAAACGCATGAATACATTTCTTCTCTAAGAGTAAAATAGAACAGACTTGACTCACTAACCTAGGTCAGCAAAAAATTCTTCGAGAATTAACAATCTGATCCCCAAAGTATATGCAAAGCATGTAGGGCAAGTAACCCCAGCCCGTAAAACCTACTTGGTAAATCTGATCGAAACAAAAGCTGAAAGAACTGGTTGAATAAAGAATTAAATAATTCTATGGTAAATATTTACTTAATGATCTGTGATGGGCTTACCTATCAGCTAAGTATGCTATCTTAGAGCCACATTCACACCCATAACTTAGAGCCACAGAAGAGAGAGAGAGAGAGAGAGAGAGAGAGAGATGGGAACTTATCTTTTTAAAGATGTTTTTGCTTTAGCATTATTTCATATTCTTTAACACTATTTCCTAAAAAAAAATGTTATATATATATATATATATGTATATATATTTTTTTCTTTATCATATTTTTACCCAATGTTTTTAGAGAAGGGCCTTAAATTTCATATACTTAAAGGCTTCAGTAGAGGAAAGTCCAACCCTTTTCATCATCATCATGTCGCGCCGCCAGCGCGGATATCCTTGACCCTCTCTCGCCATTTCTCCCTATCATTCATCGCCTCCGGCAGGTCTTCAGGGTTACATCCTGTGTCCTCACATAGTTGCTGTATGTATGTTCGTGCTGGTCGTCCCACTCTTGCACATCCATATGTGGGGGTCCACAGGAGTACATCGCTTATGAGCTCGTCCTTGCTTCTCCAGCAGTACTCAAATGCTCCAAAATGACTTTCTCTTAATTTAAAAAGTAAAAAAAATATTTACATGACAAATACAAAAATATGCATAATGTTTCCTTGAAAAATAATTAAAATACACTAAATTTAAAATGTGATGGAAAAAGTGTCCGTTTACATCCGTATAAAATCAGTTTAAAATAAAGAGAAAAGACGCTTAAAAACGGAATGAATAGTGATAAACAGATCCTAACCGCACATATTAAGGAGGAAACCAATTACTCGTTTGGATTCCGATTACTGTTTCCGTAAGAACAAAGGATACCTAAAAAAAACAAGAGGAAGAAGTGACTTACTGTAAATTAATCAGCTCATCCTTAAAGAGAGAAAAGTAAGGCAAAAACCCGTGACTACAAAATGGCCGATGATATGGTCTCCCAAACTTGGATAATAGATGGTCTCAAAATGTACAAAATATCCGACAAAGTCATAAAATTCATCAAAGAATTCTTGAAAAACTGGAATGGTAAATTAACAACAGGAGGAAAACACTAGGAGAGGAGACTGTTATGAAGTACACTGGAGGTTACAAATTTACAAAATCACAAGATTAATCAACTTATGAACGACATCAAGCTGTTTGCAAAAATTAAAAAGAATTGGTGACCCTGATACAAACGATAAGAACATACATCTTGAATAAATAAATAGAATTTAGTATTGAAAAATGTGATTATAAGAAATGGAAAAGGATAAATAATGGAAGGAATAAAACTGCCTTAGTAAGAAAGAATCAGAACCCTCAAAGAAAATGAAAATTACAAATACTTGGGAATACTGAAAGTGGATACCCCCAAATAAGTGGATATGAAAGAAAAAATGAGAAAAGAATACCTTAGACGAACACGAAAACTCTCGAAATCAAACCCTGCAGCAGAAACCTCATCAAAGGAATAAAGAGCTTAGTAGTCACTCGTGTAAGTTACTCGGGACCCTTCTTAAATTGAACGAGGGAAGAACTCAGGCAAATCAACTTGAGGACAAGAAAGTTTATGATGATGCACAAGAGATTAAATGTCAGAGACAGACTATTTGTGTTAAAAAAAGAATTGTTTTTTGGGGGGTGGGGGTATGGCTTATCAACTCTTGTAGGTCATTTAATGCTAAATCCTCTTTATACATTTATATTGAGTACAATAAACAAATAGTCAATAGTTAACATTTCAAACAAGTAAGTATATTTTTATTATTATATATTGAATATATATATGATTTCTTTGGTAATTTGGTTTTATGGCATATCAAACCTTGGTGGTTATTTGGTGCGAAATCTTGTTTATACATACATTTTAAGTTGATGGTTTATAGATAACTTTTTTATAAAAGAGATTGAGCTCATTTTTTTTTTTTTGCTCAAAGATAAATGGTTTCAAGTATATTATTTATTATTCTGGGCTGAGGTTGGCAACTACGTGGTTATTTTCCCTATCAATACTTCCTATACTATAGGATCTATTTAGGGATTTTGTCGATACCTCGGCGTTGCATTTTTTATTCATAACTTTAATTGACTTTGTTGAGAGGTCTCTATCGAATTTGGCAGAAAGTAGTTTGAATGCTCTTCCTGGTCTTTCATTGTTCTCTTTTGGTCGTTCATGTGAAATTTTGCAGAAGGAGTGGTTATTGCTTTTTGGGAGACAAGTTTTCTTAGTCGGTATACAGATGTGAGTTTTGTTTTGTAGATTTTCTGTTTAGGATGACTGATTTGTGTTTGAATGGTAGATTTTATGTATGTTTTCCTTTGATTATTTTATTCGATTTGTCTTTATTTGTTGTGAATGATTTTAGTAGGGTTTGTACTTCAGCCGAAAACAGGTTTTTCAGATGCCCCGGAAACTTTGGCCAATCATTTGTTTCAGTTGGATAAGCTTCTCCACGAGAACTTTGTATTTGTCTGCTTAACTACTTTGATTCCGTCTACCGTGTAACAGAAGCGCAAGCGTGTAGAACCTTACTATTCTCTTAGTTTCAAAAAAATTCACACTTCTTTTGAGCTTCACCTCTAGTATTTTCTTTCTCTCTTTTATTGATGTCACAAGATCTTGAGAAAGTGGGGTGATTTTGCCAACAGGACATATTTGAGTTCCATTTGAGCAATCTTCTTCAGTGTAGCTTGGGTCTTTCTGATCACACCTTGCCCATGTCTGACGTCCTCTGGAATCTTCATTATATTGGCCATATTTTTGACATATGAGGCACCTCAGAGGTGCTGGGATGAATTGTTCAACCTTTTAGAGGCTATAGCCCATTTCTGCTTTTTTGGGGAATTTGGGCCGAATTAAAAGACAAAAATCTATGTGTTAGTTTGGATTTGCTCTCCACTCTGTCTTATAGTAATTCTTTTAATAAGTCTGTGGCTCTTTGTTTTCTCAAGCCTGCTCTAATCTCCTACACTGTAACCAAGGACCGCTCCTTACTTCTGATGACTGCTTTTGAGGTTTTAATTTTTCATGTGCATAGGCTTTACAATTTGTCGAGAGAAAAGTCTTCATTTTAAGGATGCTTTCAGCAGGCCGCCGGCTGTCGATTTTAGCAAGCAAATTGCCGTTTTTGGTCTTTTTCACTGTTTTATTCGTAACTCTTGTTTATATCACATTTTCTATCAAAAAGAGGATAATTTAGCGAGGCAGATCTTCCTTGTAAGATTCTCGGGGCCATTCTTGAAGTGAAACAGAGAATTTAAACAAATGAACCAGAGAACAAAAAAACTAAGGATCATGCATAAAGCCTTACATCCCAGATATGACAGACTGTTTGTGTCAAGAAGGAAAAGGACTTACCAGCACTGAAGATACGTCGATGTATCGATACAACGACTCTGAGATTACATAGAAAAGCGCGGGGGAAGACTGATTACAGTCACCAGAAACAATACTGACTACACGATGATCAAGGTGGGAAAAAACTCTATGTCAAGCGATAAACAAGTGATATCTCACGAGAGAAAACATGGACGTGGCTAAAAAATGGAAGCTTTTCGAGAAACTAAATCTTTTCTAATAGTAGCACAAAGCAACTCCATGCCATAAGCACCAATTATATCAAAGCTAGTATAGATAAGACGCAATAAAATAGCAAATATAGGTTATGTGATGATAGAAACGAAACGGGTGGGCGAGGTGATCCACTGGGAATCATGCAAAAAATTAAAATTTGACCATACGAACAAATGGTATATGCACTAATAAGAATCCGCCCTGGAGAATTAGACGCACAAACTTTTCTCGGGTTTTGAGATACAAACGGATTACCAAATATCGGGCAGACGACCAGATCTCATAATAGCCAACAAAAAATAGAACTTGCCTAATTGTAGACTTTGCAGTCCCGGCTGACCACTGAGTAAAACTGAAAGAAATCGAAAAGAAGGATAGTTACTCGGACCTTGCAAGGGAATTAAAAAACTATGGAATATGAAAGTGAAGATGATACCCATTGTAATTGGTGTTCTTGGTACAGTCACCAAAGGATTGGTACGGGGACTGAAGGACTTAGAAATAAGAAGACAAGTGGAGACCATCCAAACTAAAGCATTATTAAGACCGACCAGAATACGGAGAAGAGTCTTGGAAACTTGAAGAGACCTGCTGTCACTTAAACTTCAATGAGAAACCATCAGCTAAAACTTTTAAATGAGAAAAATAATTGAGTGGAAATAGAAGAAAGTGAAAAGAAAAGAAATACTTGAACTTTGCCAAAATACTAAAAAACACGTGAAACAAGTTGGTGACGTCGATACCAGTTATAGTCAGTGCGCTTAGAAAGGTCCCCAAAAGGTTGGAAATGGAATTATATTACAAAAACGGAGTAAAAATCAAAACTATTCATTGAATAGTCGGAAGATTTCTGGAGACCTGAGGAAACTTGATGTCACTCTAACTCCAGTGAAAGCTCACCAGCTAACGCTGGTGTAAAAAAAAAACTTGTAATAATAATTCTAATAATAGGTAGCAAACTTGTGCAAAAGTAGTATCATGCTTGACATGAATGGATGAAGAAAATTTCCACTGAGAATTGTGCGAGAAACTGAAATTTGACCATACGAACAAATGATACATGCACAAACCAGAATCTGTTCCAAACAATGAAACGCAAAAAATTCTCTAAAATTTAAAAAAAATAAACCGATCACCAAATCTCGACGAGTAGACCAGAACTAGTGATAATTTTTAAAAATCTACCCTATTGAAAACTTTGATTTTCACTCTATGGTCCGCTAGAATGGCAAAGAAAGTGAAAACTTGGACCTTGCCAAAGAACTAAACAAGCTGTGGAACATGAAAGATATGGTGATACCAACTGTAATTGGAGCAGTGGAAATGACCCCCAAAGGATTGGAAAGGGAACTAGATGGGTTGAAAAACTGAGGAGGAATCGAGACCATCCAAACTATATCATTAAGTGTGGCCAGAATACTGAGAAAAGATCAAGATACCTGAGGGGCTTGTTGTCACTCAGGCCATCAGGTAATGCTGGTGTGAGTAACTTTCAAGGAGTATAATAATAATAATAATAATAATAATAATAATAATATGCCATAGACGATGCTAGAAAAAATAATGAAGCGAAGAGAGATAAAGGGAAAGAAAGCCGAATAAAAGGGCAAGTGAACAGCGCTCGACATTCTGCTCGTTCAGGAACGAAGATAAATTGAGCATTTTTTCTTATCAAATCTTTTTATTTTTCCTTTATTATCCAAGAAGAAGTGGAATCCTTAAAAGATATTCCCCATTAAACACAGATCTGTAACAAACGATTTCTTCTGCTCAGTCGGTTCGTCTCACATTTTTTTTCTTTTTTCGAACAGACCATCGATCTAGCGTTTCGGTACTTTGTCTTGCTCATCTCATTGGGGCAGAGTGAGGATGCCTTAAGGAATGAAGAAGGAAAATTGGATACGAGTCAAAGCAAAGGTTTCTCTTTCACCTTCTCCAGCTCCTTCTTCGTCATTTTCGCTTCCTCCAACTTCATCTTATTCCTCTTTCTTTCAATTTTACATACCTCTTTTAATTCTTTTTTTTAACCTTTTACCCTTCCTCCACATTTAAATTTCCCTACTTTCTTCACTTTCTTTCCATCCTGTTCCCAATCTCATATTTTCTTCTCTTTCTCTTTTTTCATCTCTCTCTCTCTCTCTCACTCTCTCTCTCTCTCTTCGGTTAATTCCTGCATCTTATCACTCTTTAATCTCCATATCAATCCCACGATACAATGTTCCTCAAACTGACTGAATGATCAAGTAAGTAAAAAAAATTGTAAAGAATAACCGGAATTAATGGACATTATTCGAAATTCCCATTCAGTTTTAGAAATTCATCCTGCTTTTAGTTTTGAATAGTTTCTGCAAGCAAATTCCACAGAGGAACACAGCATTCACTATTTAAAAAATAAAAGATTTTCACACCAGCAAAACCCATGGCCTGTAATTTTACTAAGAGAATATGTTCTTCATATCATTTCGCTTTTGATGTCCAACCGTGATGATACTTCACACACACACACACACACACACATTAGCTGCCCATATTTTTATATGTAAATATAGGGGATAGAAGCCTTTATTTTAGGGGTGAATAATGATACTTCGATCTAATATTATACTGTGAAAATTTCATATCAAAATTTTTCTAATAAAACAAGATTAAATTCCTTGTTACGCTGGTTGCAAAAAAATGCTGATCACATAATACTGAGAGACAGCCAGCGTGGCAGAAACAACCTTAGAAAGACAGATGGGAATGTGCATAGTTCCATTTGAACCTGAAGTGATAATATTTATTAAGGTACCTTCAACAGGTTAAATACATCGGCTTGAAAACTATTAATATTAGAAAGGGATACTTGAAACCCTATAACTGCTTAACTAAACGTTTAAGAGTAATAGTTTCTTGAAACCATGTTAGTGCATGAAAATTATTATTAGATAGGAATACTAAAACCCATACAGCCCAGTTTGTTGTGGCTATAGAATACGCCGACAGCATCTCTGCAGAGAGGTAAGAAGCCCTCCCTCCCCTACGAGTATATGACCTCAACCCATCTGATGGTGAGGCTTCAGTTCCGAAGCATTGAGGAATGTAGACTACCTCTTCATTAACATTACTCCCAGGTCCACTCTGACCTAAAGTGGTAATACCTGATAGGATCTCATCATTGGATAAAATAGAACTGTTTGACCATTTAACTGAGTGCAAACAAATTACTGATGTTAAGTTGAATTCTTAGTGTTATATAAGAATACTTGAAATCTTTTAACTGTGTAACGAATGAATAATGTTGAATAGAATTATTAGGGTTGAATAGCAATGCTTGAAACAATATAACTTTGTAAATGAAGGAATAGTGTTGAATGGAATTATTAGTGTTAGAGAGAAATACTTGCAAATTGTACTGGAATTCCTTTATTCACTAAATTAGAGTATTTTATGAGTACTTCTTTTAAAAAAATAACATAGTGAATGCTCTGCTTTTGTTGGATTAAGTTAACTTGTAGAAATACACGTAAAATGAGATTTTACCATAAAATACGTGAAATGATATTCTAAACATCAAAAATTGTCAGAATATTATCTTTAGTGGAATAATCAAAATGCATATGATTAGGTACTGAAACTGCAATCAGTTCGCTTTTCATCATGATAAACTATTTTGCTTCGAGCGAAACTGCTAAATAGAAATCAAGTTATCCTGAAATTAGCGATGAAGACCAAAGGAACTGAATATTTGTTCTAGTGTTTTAGTGTGCTAAAGGATATTGCACAATAAATTCCAAATATAAACAAACAGTTTCAAGCTAGCAAAGGAAACTTTTTGACTGGTCAGCCAATCAAATATTCTGATTTACGTCTGTGTGAAGAGTATCCCTTCCACGTACTAGGTTTTGATTGTTAATCCAATCAAGTCACAATATAGGGGCTTGGTTAATCAAGGATCTTAGCTCACGCCTTGTGGGGGAGTATTTCTTTTCACTTTAACCAAAACAAAAGTCAAAGATCTGATCTTTTAACTCCAGCAGGTGGGCAAGCGATGTCTGATTTAAATTGGGTCAACGCACTGACAAACCCCGAAGCCTGTTGACCTTTAGTTTTGACAATCCGAAAGTTCGATGTGTTGTGACGTTTGAAATTGACTTTTCAATTTCTTTCAAAGTATGTAATTTTTTTATGTTGTTATAAAATAAAAATTACATTTTCCTAAATTAAAAATGTATCATACTCTCCATAAGTTTTTAACACTAGTGAATACCTCATATTGTCATGGATGGGGAGGAGAATTTTGGAAATATTAAAGTTGTGCATAGCCCAAAATCGGTTGGGAACACCTTATATTGATGGATCAGGGTAAACCTTGGGAGTAATGGCAAAAAGGACTGACACCTAATTTTGTAGAGTGCTTGAGCTGGCTCTAATACCCTGGACACCTTTTTTAGAAGGTTTAACCTCTCAGCAGAGAATATAGTCGGCGTATTCTTAGCCCTAGTCAATATAATAGGTGCTAATTATGCGGTGAAAACATACCTGAGATGTCAGACTAAACAACTAAAAATTCAATGGTTTCTATATTGGTGGGGAAATGTATGCTGTGAATAATTCATTCAATGGAGATTTTTAAAATATTTTATACTTTAACTTTGTATACACTACAAAAAATCAGGCGTAAATAATTTCTCATATATAACTTGATATTATAATCTGATATAATCATGTATAAGCTATGTCTTTAAAAGTTTACCATATAGGTAATTGGATATCTGTATAACCCAGTTGCTGTGATGGTTAATTGTATTAATTATCTTATATGGTTTGGTTGGGCTGCGAGTTTTTCAGTTAGCTGTTAAGTTAGCTAAAATCTTTGAGCAGAATTGTAAGTCAAATTGGAAAGTTCAAGCGAGTGCACCCCGACGTCTAACCTCAACTTGTCTATGAAACCTACCAGTACCCAAAAATTCTCGACCCCACTCTAGGGGCAGCCTCATAAAAATGCTTGCCAGAAATGTCGATCCCATCTAGGGAAACCTCACAAAACCTGGTATCTCTACTACCAATATCCCAAAATTCTCGTTCCCTTATAGGGAAACTTCCACAAAACCTTGTCTGGCTACTACTAGTACCCAAAAATGTCGATCCCATCACTCGGAGACTTCAACAAAAACCTTTCCGATACAAATTTTTCGTCTTAAACCCCGACCCTTCACCTAACTGCGTATCCAAAGGCACATGCGTATCGTCTTGACAACATCCGATAGCAGTCCAGAATTAGCCGGGTGCTGAGAATCGAATACAAACCAGAAAAAGAGATTACAATCAAATCACGACGCGTACGATTAGCGTTTACGAGTAACGAAAAAATTTCGTTCATAAAAAAATTATTTACGTTAAATAAAAACGAGCATTTTCTATTCCCTATTAAAATCCTTTCATAAAAATTTGTTAACTATCAAAGTCCATTCATGAAAAATTTTTTATTCCAATGTTCTACAAATTCGAATCTTTGTTATGAAACCTATAATTTTTTTAATGACATATCACAGATACAATATTTTCTGTTGTTCAAACAACTGTCTGCTTGTCTTTCTCTTTTTTCTCTTTCTCTTCCCTTGCCTCTGTTAACACAAAATCTTGCAGGAAATGGACCTCTAAAAAGAAAAAAAATGACGTAAAACCTTTACCGGGCACAAAGTAAAATTAACCTAGGTTTTGATATTCCTCATGATGTTCCATTTATGTGTGCCAATATTTGTACGTTGACTGAAAGAAAACATAAGAGATTCATTTTAAAAATCTAATTGGCATACATGGCAGTATATTAAAAAGAAGCCAACATTTTTTATAGTTTTAGTTTATTTTATCCCCGTACAGAATTCATAAGGACAAATAAACATGGATTTAAATTGTTCTTTCTAGGCTATGTTGACATCAAGCAAAAAAAAAAAAAAAATGATAAAAAAATCTTTCTCTAATTTTTGGAATTTGGAAGATATTTTTTCAAATTTTTCACCACCTCTTTTTTTCCCGTATTTTTTTCAACTTTTACTAAACAAAAGTTTTTAAAAACTTTTTTTATGTATTATAAATTTCACTTTACTAAAATACTTGTTTGCGTCCAAAAAGAGGTCATTTTGGAGGGATATTTGAAAATGTTTCCCATTTGTCGATTTTTTAAAAAATGTCTTTGTTTAGACTGTTGGTTCTATTATGCCATTTAATCGTTTTACATCTCCAGATTGAATATAAACCTAATCATTCATTTTTAAATAAATGTCATTTTTTTATTTTCTTATTATGGAAATTTAAATTGTATTTGTCCTGACTTGTAGCAGTATGACCTACTGGAGATGGTTCACGGCACGATACAGCCTTTTACATTAAATTCAAAAGTGTGAATTCTAGAATATCTTCATTCAGATAGAGAAAGAGAGGTGGGGGGCGGGAGAAAGAGAGAGAGAATTCGTTGGAAATGAGATCTACTTTTGAGATGTAATGTAACATCTAAATTAGGTCCTGAGCTATTTAGCTTGTGGAAAAATACGAAAGTCAATAAATTTCATGAACAACCGTTGAACTCGATGCCAGTCTGATAACACGGTTTTCATTGCATAGTTTCAGTAAGGAAAAGAAAACGATTCTGCAATTAGAATAAACAAAGGCCAAATGGATAATGAAATAAAAGTCGCCAAGAAATAAATCAAGTTAAAATGTGTGCATGAAATGGTGGTCGTATTGTCATTCCTCATCTACGAAATAGAACAAAGATGGTAACACAGAGGAGACATCAAAGCGATTGAGACGACCGACCGGAGAAGGGACAAAGTGAAGGAAGAACGAACTGAAGTTAAGTGAAGAGATGGGAGCAGACTGATCATAGAACAAGACCCATAAATCAACCGAATAAAGGACCGTATGCAACAGAAATATAATAACACTGAAATAATTATATATTTGATTTGTCAATTTCCTGAGGTGTTTTGGAAGGCAAATACCATCTTTTATTTTTGGTACCCTAAGACACATTGTATTCAGCTTTTATTAGAAAAGGTCGACAGGAATTTTGTTTAAAATTTAGAATATCAATCCAAACTTATCAAACTGTGAACATGAAGAAGAGGATACTAATTTGAAGAAATTTATGGTTAAAGAAACGATCTATGTTTCGTTTAAAAATTCATTTTTTAAACGTTTTATTCTGTAGCATATCAACCCTAGTAGGTTATTTAATGCTAAATATTGTTTATACATATATATTGAATATATTATATTATTGTATTTATACATATATATTGAATATTTTATTTGTTTATGAATAGTTTGTAGGTAACAACTTTAAACGATTCAGTACTCATTTGCTTGCACACAAATGGTTTCAAATAATGCAACCGAACACTAATAGTTTTATTTGCTCAAAGTTAAATGGTTTCAAGTCTTACTAACACTTATAGCTTTATTTGCACACATATACAGTATACTCGTACCAAGATAAAGTACTCTGGTCACCTGGATGTCATAATGTTCAGTATCTAAGTATACGGTTACTTAGAATACTGTGCAGTATAGTAAACCATTTGCCGATCAACAGGAATAATCCAATAGCCACTGCCTTCTATGTTAGATTTTGTTGATGTTAAGCCTATACAATCTTGTTGGATCAAGCTTAAGGGCAATGTAAAAGGATGTACTTAATCTGACTTAGGGCTTGGCATGAGTGACCGACTAATCGGATCGGGCCTCTCTGACCGCTCGTCTAACCTAGTAAGGACAAAAGTGATGTGTCGCTTGACCACACGGTTTTCAAGTCAAGAATTGCTTAGTCAACAAGATTCCGTCCTGAAACATTACGGGTCATTATCCACGGCCAACAAGTGACCTCGTTGGAGGTGGAGTACTAGACACCTGCTGTGTTTGGGAGTATCTTTAAACTGACATTACAGCCAGGTCCACTCTTTTATGGGTCAAATAGATAAGTTTAAAATTATTTGTATTTGATAGGACCAAGTACAAAAGGCTCTTAGGAAACGAGTACACAAAAAATGTAAATATAAACGTAGAATGAAGTCGATTCCTAACCTCTTGGCTTAGAATAATCTTAAAATAAAGTCTTAAAATAATCTTAAATCTTTCCCTTAAAATCTATCTATCTATCTATCTATCTATCTATCAAGGACCATAAATATTTATAGTTTGGATTGGCATATCAACATTCGTAAACAAATAGTTTGGAGGTAACATTTTTAAATGAATCAGTGACAATCCTCGATTCTTTTTATTAACAGTCTGTATATTCTTGTTTGCCATTACTTTTTGTTTTGTACAACACCGGATTATGCAAGAGCCGTATCCTCCATGCTCACCAGGATTAGCTCTGACTTTGTTGTGTTTGCTTAGCAGAAAAATCATCTAAAGTGTGAGATTTGTAGACATAGAAGACATGAAAAAATATGGTGACACATCATCACATGGAATCAAAAGAGAAATTTCAGAGTTGCTTTGACCTATAAAAAATTCGATGGATTTAGTGGGTTGAATGGCAAGCGAGGTGTTTTAAAGAAATTCAACGTTTCCTTGATTTATTAATTCTATCTTGGCAAATATTGCTTCCAAATTATGCAACAATTTAAAGCATGTACTTACTGGAAAAATTCAATCGAACATCAGATTTACTAAGCAATATCCACTTCATGAAATAAAATCCTGAAATAAACAAAATATCTTTAAAACAAAAATAAAACCGTATTCTTCTCATTATGATATATTTAGCCATACCTTTCCTTATCAACCTATCTAAGAGTTAATCTATTGGAAAATCTAAAACTAAAAACCGAATTTAAAGCTATATTTCTCGTATTCAAAGTTAGCAAATTTAAAGATCTTGCAGTTATAACAGAAAGCACCAAAATTTTAAAACACAACCTAATCCAAACAAATCAGTGACGCAAACAATAAAATTTTACCAACCATGTAATCTTAGAAAAACATTGCTGTAAGCATATCAAAACTATTTATTCATTTCTGTGACCAATACGACTTTTAAAATGTACCACGAATCAAACTGTCAAAGAAAAAATGTTATTTACCATTTTAAAAAAATATATAGGGAAATCAGAATAACATTTCAGTTTTAGAATAAACCTAATAGACATTGAGAACTATTATTAGATTAATCCCAGTTGAACAATATTTTCAACTCAGATTATTTAACTCAACAATGAAAGGCAGGAAAATACATCGAATGAAATCACTTCAATGCCAAAAACCTATGAAGATTGATAAATATCATGCCTAGAAACCATAATCCGAAAAGTAAACAAATGAATCCTCAAAAAACACCGAAACTGATATCGAATAATAAATAATAGTTTCATAAATTTTTATCGGAAGATTTTTCTCTTTAAACCAACGTCTTCGACAAAAAACAGTTAATTTTTTCATATTTAAAAACAATAACGAGACTTTTAATAATCGAATGAAATTCCGTTTCTAAGCTTATATAGCTTCCTAATTTTTGACATGTATTCCTCTTAAGTTTCCCAACGGGGTTAATAGCAAATTAGGAAAATTATTTACCAATGTTAATAGATTGATTTTCTATCCACCATCCATATATATATATATATATATATATAATGTAATTGGAAGGAAACACAAACCAGGTCAAATTGTCATAAATGTAATTATAATCTTTTTTCTCTTCAGATGTCTCGATTTGGCGTCGGAAAACGGCAAATATGGATTATATATATATATATATATATATATATATATATATATATATATATATATATATATATATATTCAAATTTTCTTGAGAAAAAGAAAGGTGGTTGAAACGATAAAGTATTAGAAGAATTTTGTAAATTGAACCATCCTGTGTTATGTTTTGACCTTTTGACCCGGCCAAAAATGCCATTCAAGGTGATGCACCAGAAGGAAGTGACACATTCTAATGGCAGTTAAGAGAGGAAATCGCGTGGGCGGAAATTGGCTAACAAAATGGGACGAGCAAAAAAAATTCCCATGGTACACCCATAGACTGATGCACCGGAAGAGAGTGACCTGTGAACTGCATGACAGTTATTTCCGCTTGATGACGATTAAACCTTCGATTTCAAAGATCGAGTGGGCGATCGTGTAGGCGTTGAACTATTATATAACGCAGTCAAGACGGAAGTTGGGGCAGTTGGCAGTGGCAGGGGCAGTTGAATTGAGTTCCGGTTCCAGTTGAGTTAGACGCCCAGGGGGCCAGTGGAGTTGCCAGTTGAGTTCCAGACAGTTGGAGGCGAGATGTGGTAGGGAAAGCTACACCCGACCAAGGGGGCCCTCGGGAATCCCGATGGAGTTTGGGGTCCAGAGAAGATGCTGATAAGATGTAATAAAGAAAGCCAGCATCCAGCAGAGTGGGCCCTAGGCCTCCGGTTGAGCATCAAGAGAACAAGAAAGACACAACGTTACGGCCATAAGAGAGAGGGGTCAAAATATTTCAGTTATGTTCGGTCTCCAGCTCCCTCTCACACACAAACCCTGAACAACCCTTTCGAACCCTTGCAATAAAGTGAGAGGTAATATTTTGTTAAAGAAGTCTTCCTGCGTCGTTTATTACTGCGTCTGTCTTTGTCACTGCGTCTTAATTATTGTGTTGTTGTGATGATGTAGATGAGCATATAACACCTGATTTGAATATATGCTAGATCTTTCGTAGCGCGTGAGATTTTTTAATAATGTAAGTTTGCAAACTACTTTATAATCTTTTTATATTTTTCTGTTTTCTACTTTTACACGTATTAAATTCCTCAGTTAATAATGACCATCATCACCATAATCTTAAAAAAAAACCTTTCGCTATCCATTAGGTGCCAGCACAAATAGAGTCAAGGATCGAAAGAATTATATCCAGACTGTGGTTCAAATAATCTTTTATCCTTTTACATACAAACACAGAAATACACACACACACACACACACACACATATATATATATATATATATATATATATATATATATATATATATATATATGTATATATATATATAGTAAAAGATTTATGTCCAGATAGTGCTTACAATCGGTTTTTAAAAATTATTCTAAAAATATTTCTGGACTAGATTAGAAAGCACAAGCTCACTATCCAAAAAAGAGTCAATTAGAGTCTGCATATAACTCTACAGTAAATCTATCCATATTTGTGCAATAAAAAACAACGAAAATTGAATTTGATTTTTATTCATTCTAAATTGCATATTCAATCTCCGTAATGACTGCCACTTTAGCGATAAAGAGATGTGGCTCCTCAGCCCGATTAATCCTTACAAGCCTTACTGCACATGTGAAACTAAAGGAATTTTCTTTGGCTTTGGCATTAACTCCTGGCATATTCATATGCTTTCTCAGACCTGTTGCAGAGCCACATTTTTGTCACAGATTTGTCACGAATTATTTATGGGCTCCTAAGGAAAGACCTGTGTAATATCGGTCTGGATTTGTTTACTGTAATGAGATCTCATATAAATAACACATCCGGCTTTGGATAAACCGATCCTAAAGCAAATTTTTCAAACGTTCCGGCTAAAAAGTATCCTGGACTGACGTCAAGTCCTATTTACCAAACTGCTCATTTCGAGAGCGATTGTTCGATTCTTCGTTATTCTAAAGCTTTACAAACAATACAGATCACTTTTTCAAGCTGATCGATTATCTGTCATCTGCTCACCATCTTCAACATCTACATTAAGCGTCGTAAGGTTATTTTTGACGACATCATTAAAACTTTTCTTTGGTTTACGCTTTTGATGTTTAACACTTTGTAACTCTCGGTAAAACAGTCGCTTAGGTAGCCTAACATCCTCCAGCTTAGTAAGATGCACAGCCCAACGCATCTGATAACCTATGAGAAGCATCTTAATAGTAGATATATTGACTCGTAGAAGATTAATAGAATCTGGGGTTAGAGACTACTATTTAATGTTTAGAATCCTCCTTTCCAAAGCTCTGATGTGACGATGCGATATAGTCCAAGTCTCAGAAGAAAATAAAATGAACGATTTATTGATATTTGGGCATTCATATCTCGGCCAATAAGGAGAACGTTGTATTTCGGGATGCTACGAACAAGAGAGGATAACTCATCATAGAAGGCAAGAAGTTCACTTTCTTCAGTAACATTAGGAGGGTTGTAGCATGAGATGATTGTTGCGCTGGGGTTGCCATTAAAAGTAGCAACCATCAGTCTAGGTTGTATTTTCTCTATGCTATTTAATGATTCTAGGGTTCGTGGCCTTATAAGTATACCTACACCTCCTACTGTGGCATTGACAGAGTTTTTCCATACTGATGCAGTGGG
The DNA here is from genome assembly GCA_963585895.1 of Sepioteuthis lessoniana. NCBI lineage: Eukaryota > Metazoa > Mollusca > Cephalopoda > Myopsida > Loliginidae > Sepioteuthis > Sepioteuthis lessoniana. The sequence continues at coordinate 58,956,016 of OY757912.1, forward strand.
TAGCGTCTATCCATTGCCAGAATCCTGATATTTAATATCCTCGCTATGTGTGTATCGGTGTTCTTGAATGCATATCATGTCTATGTTATGATCTATGGCCGATGCAGTCAGCTCCAATAGTTGTCCTATTTTATTTAAAGTTCTAACGTTGAATGTCGCTATTTGTATTGTGTGTTTGCCTTTTAGTATTTTTTGTTTGAGCTCTGCAGCTGATTTTTTTAACTCTGAGGCAAGGGCTCCAACCTCAGCAGGACGTGCCCCTTTTTTACCTGCGCGAAGAGCGATGCGGTTTGGACATGTAGTTTGAGTGTGGGTCATGGTAATCTTTCGATGACTATTTTTATTCTCATCTACAGAAGCCACCCTTATAGATGAGCTGCAGTAGTTCCCCGATCAAACAAATCGATCCTGGCCGTTGAACCGTATGGTTCAATACGCCCAGGACCTGATTAAGCATTGCGTTGAAACGTCAGAAGTTTTATCCGCTTGCCTTTACGTCCACCATGCTGCTTCTCATGGCTCTCGAAAAAAAAATTTCTTTTTTTTTCTTGTTGCTTTCCTCCGTTTTTTTGTTTTTTTTCATTATTAAGTTTTAACTTAGTTAATGTCCGCGACTACTTTTTAAAGTACTTTTTTTATGCTTCTTAGCATTTTATTCTACGTTTACTTAGGTTTTGGGTTCTAATTAGTCCAATAGTGTTAGCATCTTTTGACCATGTTCAAATTCCAATTTGGAATTACAGTAAAATTGTGTTTGCATTTAAGACACAGATAGTATACTGCAGTGATTTTACAAAGAAAAAATTAAATTAAATCATTCATGCATTTTAAATGATACTATAGTAAAAGGACAATATATTACTAACCAGTTTTTGGACTCTCGTCTTGGAGTGGACGCGCTTACTATTTCCTAAGTTAGTTTAACATGGTCGGTCTCGTATAATTTTTGAACTTTTATGAACATTTATGCAGAAGTTTGTCGATCTACTGCTTGACGGGGGTGGGGAAGGTCATTTTTCTATACGTTACTACTGCACCTTTTTTTTCTTTCTTTTATCATACTGAATATTCGATGCAAGTATGGGAATCGTTAATAATTCTACCCTTATTCTAAAATAGACTTTCACGTTCCAATGGTATTAGCTTCTCTGACCAGGTTCAAATTTTTATTTTGATTTATAGTAAAATTGCCTTTGCATTTAAGATACCAATTTAAGCCCCAATGCCTTCCCATTATCAATTTCCTTAATCGCTTTTTTGACCTTATCAATTGTGGTATGATCCATCATCTCAAGGATAAAATCGTTTTGAGGCAGATTATTAATGATATTTTCATTAATACTGAAGGATTATAAAAGAGATCCGTGAACGTTTTATGATATCCTCGTGATCTTTACAGTGAGAAGAACCATCCTTAGACTTGTGTGACACAGATAGATTGAGGACCAACTTGTTAAATGAAGTGATAAAATGCTTTCGAGTCTTTTCTGTTGAAAGGTTTCTAAATTTTCTCAGAGTTGTCTGGCTACCAATTTTTTTTTATTTGATGTAATTTGCGCCGGTGGGAGGATTTCACCCTCCTGAAAGTCTGAGTAGGAATCACTTTTTATCTTTATCTGATACTCTGAGGTATTTTTAGTGCAACATGTTTTCATCCCCGAATATTTTAGTGAGCTGAAGATAAATCCCATCAAACCAATCCTGATGTGTTTTTTTTTTCCTTGAGATGAACAACTTCAAATTCGAAATTATAGATATCGTCGATCTTAAACCGATGCCAAATCCCATCAGATTGTACGGCATTTTAATGATTTTCAAATACATTACTCCTTCAATTTTGACACATCCATACGTTTAAGGGTTTATATTCCTCCAGATCTTATCTTACACATGATGTAGAATTTTAGTTTATGTCCGTTCCAAACTTTGCACCAAGCATAAATCTAACAGTGCAATCATCCTAAAAGTCTCGTTTCTTGATGATAATGCTATCGGGAAAATATCAATTTTGGGATGTAAAGAGTATCCAAGTAACCTTATGAACATTTTTCTGATGAAAAAGGAGTTACAAATGATGAGTCCAAATTACGTACAGACCTAGCCCATGCTTCCTTCGTGCCTCCCAGGTTTCGTGACCACGTCCAACATGAGTGTTGATATCATCAAGGTTGGGGGTTTTGTCAGCATTTTGAATTGAGCTTATGATCGATAGATTCTTTGTTGCTGTCAATGTAACGTAATTGAACGGCTCATAGAAAACTGAAATTGAAAAAATGAATAAATAAATAAAGCAGACAGTCTCTGAAGAGCCAGGCCAAAACACTCGTAGTAATCAAAAATGACTAGGGAAAAATAGAGGTCCGAAGATCGTGTATACATGTGCAGATCGAGAAGAAGCGGATGTCACCCCTCCCTCACTGACAGCAGGCGGAAGGGAGGAGACGCCTCATGTTTTGGGGGAGTTGACGGGTGAGACGTGATAAGGTAAAGACGTACAGTTGAACACTAGCAACGAAGATGTAAGAAGATGAAAGTTTACAAGCCCCAAAGGTGATGTCAGACAAGACGCGAACGAGCGGACACGCATGTAGGAAACATGAAAAAAATTCAAGGTCTGTATCTGCGCATCTTTTTCTCACCAAGATATGTCGCTTCTCTGGCGCAGTCGTATCAGTTTCCATACTCTCTTTCTTTCTCCCGGTGACTATCTACTACATAGTAGTAAATAAACCTTCGGGTACTTAAACAGAGTTTCTTGGGTTCGTCAACTGTTGCCACGGCAGGGTCACAAAAGGGTCTAAATTCTCTTTGGCACCGCTACCGTATATCAAGAGTTAGAGCATAAAGAAAAAATATAGCAATGAAAGAGTTGCATGGTAAAGAAACTTGAAAGTACATGGTCCTGTGATAAAAGCCGTGAGGCTATTCTAATTTGTTGGTGAAATCAACATGAATGACAAAAGTAACATCTTTTTCTCGTTTTTCACCCTTTGGCTCACCTTTATAAAATATGGTATATCCAGTGTCTGTTTCTGTTAACTTCATCACTCAAGTGGGTTTCTAAGTGCCGTCATGTTAATGCTGTACAAAGTTAACTCCTTCGCTATTATACCAGTTTGTTGTTCAGGTTTGCCCGACCCTACAAGATCTAGAAGTTTCCCGATATTTTCTCCTTTCCCCCGTTAATCTATATTTCTTCATTACGTATTTTCACTTCGTGTTCCTCCTGAACAGCCGTCAGCCACAAGTTGTTTATCAGCTTAATGATTGAACAGGCATTTTTGGGTCACTTTTGAATGTTTTTTCTAGCTTTCTTGGAGAGCAATATAATCCTAGACAGGGCTGCTCAAACATTGACGACATGAACAAGGCATGCTGCTATTTAATCAATGATGCAACGTTTAATGAACATTAAGCCACGCATACGCAGATTTCTGACCATTTGTCCCAGTTCGTTAAAGTTGGATATGTGGCTATCCTCCGTCACCATGGGACTTGAAGAGATGTCGATACATTTTGAGACCAATGCTACAAGCTCATCTGATATGTATAACGCCTTCTCCTCACCCAAAATCTGATAACCAGTGACAAGCCCGAGCAAAATGACTGAATCATTATGGAAGCCGTGTGGTTTGTTGTCGCAGAGTTTGATCTCCTCGGTACGGCTTTAGATTTATTGTCCCAGGGTTATAAACTACAGGTACTATAAGTGCTAGGTAATACAAGGGTGGGCCATTCAATATTCAAAGTGGCAAACTGGTGGCTCAAAAATTCACTTTATGATTTTTGCTCAGGTTTTCGGGATCAACCCCCCCCCCCTATACATATATATATATATATATATAGCCTTAATGTAATACAGTAGCCTTCAAGTGCTTACTATATGCTGACAGAATTGTAAAATAAAAATATATTTACGATTGTTATTAAAGTTACACCCTAAATAGCAATCATCAAGCAGCGTGAAATTTTTAGTCGTAATTATTCTGGATTTGACTAGGAAAATCGCTCGATATTTCATAGGTAACTTTTCAAATCATTAAAAACCTGTTTATTTGCTGACAGGAGCTAGTAAATTTATTTACTTCTATTACATCAGAATTATTTTGACTTAGATGTTCGATATGCGTCTTGGGATTACAGATAAGCAGCATGTTATAATATCAGCCATTTTGATCTGAATCACTCTGGTTCGACTTGCTAGTTTTCTTAACAAAGATACGTGCCAGATGATCCCATGATAAGGCACCAAGATCGCGGTCATTAGATATCAACACGAGAAACGATGACACATGCACCTGCACGTCTGACCTTCAGCATAATGCCAACAAAATCAATAATTTTCCACATGCTGAAAATGACCTGTGTTTAAATTCGCCGGAGATTTCTTGAAGACTTGTCTGGTTAGCAATCATTAAGTCAGATATTTCAATGGTTTATGCTTCAATACGTAAACGTCACTTTAAAAGTTCTTGTAGGTCAGAAGAGAAGCTGGAAACGTTTAAGGGAAAGGTAACATATAAGAAATTTCTGATTGTCAAATCGAAGTTGAAATTTCTTTCAAGATTTACAACAATTATAAAAACTACGACAAAATTTCTTCCACCTTTAACATTTTGAACTAAGAAGTAATGATCAACCAGTTTAAAACATATTTTAAACAAAAAGTGATGAATGATTTTATTATTTAATAATTATCGCTTTAAAAATTTATGAACTGTGAGAACGAGAAAATAGACTTTACACTGTTTCTTAAAAAAATCCAAACTGAACAGGAAATCTATTTATTCTCTAACTTTGAATATTTCAATGATACTGCAGTAACAAAAATCTTACTACGTAGAGCCATTTTTTCATAGAAGTGTAGAAAATCAGATCATTACTGTAACTTACTAAGTTTAGATAAAGTTTGACAGAAGGCCGGGATAAATAGTCTCCCAGAAGAATTAATGATACAATAACCATTTTACTACAAGGGGAGTCGTAAAAACTAAACATAAATTAGATTTCGCACTAAGTCTGAAGTTTTATGCATCTATTAGGCTCAAAGTCACGAATTTATTTGCAAGACCAGCTTAGCTTGTTAACCATAATACCACGATTAGCTTTCTTCTCTCAAAAATTGTATTTCTATCGTATATTTTGAATATAATTTGCATTGTTTCTAAATAGTTAAACTGGTTTGGTGTTTAGAAAGGCATAAATCCAATTTAAAATACCTTATTTTCCATTGCCAGACATCTTGAATCATCATCCAATGGGTGAATGAGTGAAGTTCATCTTTGAATTTTAATTATCTGAGCGCTTATTATCATCAAAGTTATTTCCGCCACTGTTAACTTTGACAATATCAAGCATATACACATGTATAGACACACACACACACACACACACGCTCACGCGCACACACATATTTTTAATTATGATGGGTTTACGCCCAAACTTATTGTTTTGAAAGATAGATAGATATAATCAGTCTCGATAAATCCACAAGTATAGAACACCCAGTGAGAAATGATTTCGCGTTTCTGTAGTTATCAATCATCTGTGGGACCAGCTTGCTGTCTGGTACACCTTGACATGGTGCCCAATAGAAAGAAAGAAAGAAAGAAAGAAAGAAAGAAAGAAAGAAAGAAATTGAGGTTATTAAGCTTGGCAGCAATAGTTGGGATACAACCAATGAAGAAAACAATGAGTCGAAATCTATTTTCGTAGTTTGTCAGCGATATTAGATTGTTGAACAATACAGTAGGGCAGGCTCCCAAGAGTGAATATGTTTACGAAAATCATTTGAATTTTATCTCGTGTGAATTACCCAGTATCTTCATAACTTTTTCTTGTATCTCATAGAAATGCGCCATTGACTGTACCATTGAAATAACATTGTCAACATAATAAAATGAAGAACAGTTCCTTTCTTTTTACGAAAATCATAAAACTCAATACTGACAAACATTCGTGATCGAAATTCGAACTCTGCAACTTTAAAAACCAATTTTTAAGAAGCTATCAATTTTGCGATACTTGGAATATTGAAGCTAAATTTCTCACAAAAGTTCGCCACAAAAATAAGTACCTATACGTGCAATGATTTGAAGACCCTATCTGGCTTCGAAGATTTTTCTGATTGTTCAAGATTTTTTCGTTTTAACTCTTACCTTATTTCTGCTCAAGGTCACTAAACATTTTTCTGTAAATGGACGGCAACAAACAGTACTCTCTCATTCTTTTATTCCCTTTAGAAATCCTAGAAAGGTAGAAAGTGCTTTTCTTTGTATTGGGGATTATGTAATTGAATTTCTTATTAAAAAAAGTACCTTTTATCTGGTGGAAAAAAGGATTAAAAAGCAAAATGGTTTAAATTCTGTCACATATGAAAGACCTGCAAGCACAACCAAGAAGTAAGAGTATTTAACAAAATATCATAAAACCCAAAGTTCTCTGTGATAAATGGGTGATATAATCTATTACAATAGAATGATTTTGAAGTACTCAGTTCATATTATTCCAACAGAATCGTATTCAATTGATTTTGAAAGCTATGAGAATAAGTTAGGATAAGTAACGATCTTGAAAATACGGGGAATATTCAAATATTTGAAAGATAAAATAGTTTAATTCTATACTATATGGCGTGAGTATAATTTTGGTTTTAATAACTAGTGTTAAATAGCAATATTTTTAACCACTTCCCTGTCTTCAAAACTAATGATAAATATTGAATAGAATTATTAGTGTTAGATAGTAATAACAGAAACCATTTCAATGTGTAGATATATTAGCAATGAGTTAGAACTAATTTAAAAATGAATTTACCAACAAACTATTCTCTAACAAATCATATATATATATACATATACATTTGAACAAGTGCAAAGTACTGATGTTAAATTGTTGCTATTGCATAGCATTTAACTAAATGATTTAAACAAATGATTAATAGTAAATATAATTATTTGTTTTTGATAGAAATACTTGAAACTATTTAATTAAGTGCAAAAATATGAACTCATGCTCGTTTTAAAATATTATCAAGGAAAAGGGTTTACAAATCATATATTTAATATATATTTATAAAAAGGAGTTGGCATTTTATAAGCTACAAGGGTTGATATGCAATAAAACCAAAACAAAACAAAACTAAACAAAACTCATCTTTACATTCATATCAGCCTGAAATATAACGAATCCTTTTAATTCATGTATACTCAAAACTAGAAACAAGAGGACCCTTCAATGTCGATAAAATCATACTGATATATATCTGCATGGTAAAGATGAGATCCTTCAGTTTACATTTTGTCAATGATTATCGTAGATTTTACAAGTACGTGCGCTTCAATTTAATCAAACAGCACAATGAAGTGTTAATTCTAATGCTATCGTATTATATCACAAACAAAAACATATCTGATTTCCATAAGCCCCAGATAAGCAACTCGAAGTAGATCTTGGAAAACCATTTACATCATACAACATCTCTACCTTGACATGGACATCTTTTTCGGGTGAAATCGAGCAGGAATTAACAGTGCCCATGGAGGAACATGTGGAAGCAGCTCATAAGCTGAAATTCACGAAATAGAAGTTGGTAGAATAATCCAAAAGTAAAGTGGTTGCTAAAAAGAAAGCACATTTGAACCATCTCAGAGTCCACGGAAAAATCCTTAAGGTGTCTTTGGATTTAGAGGGTGAGTGCTTAGTTGTTGCTGGGATGCAAGCTGTGAAGCCATCAATCTCAGTCGGATAATCTGGACAAGGGTATCTGATGTTAAAAATCCGTTAACCCCAGATGAACCCAAGAACATTACTGATGAATTATTTTTGTGTCTCGATAGGATTTGTCTTTAGGAACCAAAGAATATCAGTTAAATATACCAATAAAGATGATTTAAAAGAAGCACTACTAGGACCGAAAATATTTGCAATAAAAACATAAAAATAGAATGAATTGCATTAATAAGGGAGTGTTAAAGAAATCAAAGAGGTGACATCTCCACACTAAAGGACGGTCCTTTGAAACTAGTGGACAAGTTTACTGACCTCGAAAGCAGTGTCTCATTAACCGAGAATGACATCAACACGCGACTAGTAAAGACATGGACTGCTATCGATTGGCTATCGGTCATATGGAAGTCAGACCTCACTGGTAAAATAAAACGCATTTTTCCAAGCAGTGGTCGCTTCGATACTGCTATACGGATGCATCACATGGACCCCAACTAAACGAATGGAGAAAAGGCTTGACGGGAATTTCACAAGAATGCTGCAAGCAATATTGAACAAGTCCTGGAGGCAACACCCTACAAAGCAGCAGCTGTACAGACATCTACCACACATCACGAAATCTATCCACGTTAGAGGAACCAGATATGCGGGACACTGTTGGCGAAGTAAGGACAAACTCATAAGCGATGTGGACCCCTTTACACAGACGGGTAAAGGTTGGACAACTAACTAGAACCTATATACAGCAGCTCTGTACCGATACAAGATATAACCTGGAAGACTTCCCGGGAGAGATGGACGATAGAGATGGTGGCGGGAAAGGGTCCGGGAGATCTGTGCTGGCAGTGTGATATGATGATGACGAAAGAAATCTATTTGACAGGTATTAGTTGTTGAAAAAATTATTCTTTTTTAAATATCAGTAAAAATCAATAAAAATGTTTATGGTTTTCTCTCCCTAAAAATTGGATAAATAAAATTTATGGTATGGTCTCTAACAATGCATGTGCAAATATTGGCAATGATCTCTAAATCATTGCTTTTAAGATCAATCAGGAAATGAAGTCCAAGATGTAAATCATCAGTACTAAAAATTATAGTAGCGTTTGGAGAGTTTAGATGGTTCTGTAAATATGTATTTACGAGGAAAATGGAAAAATATCAAGTGTTTCTATTTTAAGAACAAAAATTTAACCATAGAAGTCAAATGATTTATAAGGATTTCCTTTTCTTACTACAACTATAAGTAAATGAATAAATAAATAATCAATAAATGTATATTTATTTTAAAATAATGAACCCTAACATTTCATCTTTAATTTACTTCGGAAAGAGACATTATCGCGCAGTTGAACATTAATATTAACTAGGTTTACATTAAATCAAATCAGAAATAAAGGTGTCAGAAAAATGCAATCAGTCTTTCTTTAAAATTAGCTTTCCAGATTCTGACTTTCAACTGGACACGAACACCAAGCACCAGTGTTAATAACAAGTGCACAATTCTCTCAACCATCCAGTACATTTATTATATTTACTAAGTTTAGCTGCGTAGGACTAAATGGTAATGAGTGAAAGATGAATTTGCTATTCAAGTTCAAAGAGTAGGTCTATTTGCTTTAAAAATCAATATTGAAGATGTTGGCTTTCAACTAATCTCGAACACTGATCATCGGTTCCGTTAGGAAGTATACAACTATCTCAGATACTAAATTACACATATGAAATTTTCTTAGCTTATATAGTGAAGGAAGAGTGAATTGTGCTAATCATCCAAGAAAGGAGAGCCGAAAGATCGATATCTAATAGTTTAACTTTACCTGGACTCGAACACAGAATACTTGTGCCACTAACAAAGAGGCAAATATCTTAGCAACCAAAAATACTCAACCAAATCACATTCCTGAAGTAATCGCACAGAAACGAACTCAATCAATTGTTTAAATACGTCATTAGCAACGCCCACATCCGTTTGTTTTCTGCGCATGCGTTGAGGGCATTGAATACAAAGCAATGAAGTAACACTGGAAGCAGTTCAGTGCTTTGAGTAAAGTCTTTTTGCCTTGACATTTGCGCTGATTACTCTAAGCGGGGGCGCCATATTGTCGTTTTCCTAGTGTCATTGCAATTTGACTTTTGACATTAAGGCATTAATTTGAAATCAAAGTAACACCAGCTGCTGGCAATGACTTATGGCCGATGAAGCAGGTAATGATAAATGAGCCATTCATTCGACATAAATCAAAGAAGTCAGTGGACGTTTGTCAAATAAATAACAAAAAACTTATTTACTAAGAAATTAACCTATTTGGTAGAATTATGAAAATACATAGTTCTTAAAAAATCTAACCTACAATTTTACTTTATCATCTTGAACACAGAGACATATTTCTTGTTTTGTAATCTCTTCTCCCATATATAGAGTATTTACTTTTGGTGAATTCTCATCTATAAACCTATTACTTAAGTCTGTTTGTTTCTATTTGCCAATCTATCTATCTATCTACACGCGCGCACACAGACACACAGACACAGACACATGCACACACAGACACAGACACACACATAGACAGACACACACACACACACACACACACACATATATATATATATATTTCTATATAACACAATACTTTTAATTAGAAAATTAAATTAAATTAACTGACAACCAGAATATAAAAACTAATAAAATTTAGTATCAAAGTAATAGAGAAATCTAATCAGTTATTGCTAATTGTTGAGTTGATACTTAGAGTTTTACGTGATCTCCATTAAAGTATAGAATCAAACTTATTTAGCTGTTCTGAAATCCTGAAAACAGAAAATTACACAAAAGAGTTTAGATGTAACAATAGATGAGAGGAAGAGTATTTCTTTGGATAGCAATTGTCTTGCTGATAATGTAATACACTAAACTACAAAGATAAAGGATGAAACAAAGGAAAAAGTTCACATTGGTGTAATGCACAAAAAGTGCAGTTGCTACTGGCGTAATCATAAGATAAGTGTTTCAAAGAGGAAGTATGAGAAGAGCATACCTCTTTCTCGTTTTTTTTTTTTTTTTTTGTAAAAACTATACTTTCATGATCCCAGAAGTTAAATGGTGTATAACAAAATAATTCAAAAAGCACCAGTTTTGGTAAAGCTGACTTTTGGTTATTTAGAAAAGAAATTGTCGAGATTGAAGATCTCAGAACCGATCAGTCAATTGCGTAAAAGGTCAGTACTGCTATCACTGTCACTATTGTAAAAGGTTTTTGCGGTGCCATTTAACCCAAGATTGATATGTGGTTTTTAACTTGCACATTATTGTTCTTAATTTGATTAGGTATATTTTGCTTGTTAAATTTTGATTGATGCGTTTTGGTGGACGGGTTAGACGAGTTCCCCTCACAAGCCTTAGCTGGTCGTCTTTCTCTGGAGTTTGAATATTCTAGAGAATCTTAACAATACTGCAGACTAGATGGTCTCGATTATTTCTCTCATTTCTAGTTCCTCCAGTTTTTCCAGGCATTTGGAGTCCGTTCGAGAGGCACCAACTACAATTTGTATCCTCATCACTATCATTTTCACAGATTTTTTTTTTGTTCGCGAGCAAAGTCCAAATATTTTTCTATCTTTTCGCTGTCTTTTTGCCTTTTATTTTACTCTAAGGTCCGCTGGAACCTGAAAGTCCAAGAGATGACATGTTATTTTTCTTGATAATCAATATCACGTGTAGTTTTCTGGTCGGGATTTAGAAGTCAGTTTTTATCTCAAAATCCCAGAGAATTTTATGCATCTCATTCTCTAAGACGGGCTCTAGTTTGTGCATCTACCATTTGGTAGTATGGTCAAATTTTGATATCTTGCACAATTTCCAGAGTATAACATTTAGCAGTCAGTCATGCCTAGTCATGTTCTCTTTTTGCATTAGTTTGCACCTCTGGTGGTGTAATGGTTAGCAAGTTAGACTAGCAAACCTACACGAGTGAGTTCAAGTCCCATTGGGTGCCCGATTCATTTGGCCTTGTGCTACATCGAAGCAAAGAGCTTCGTAAATTACTACATTTGCTTATGATGTTATTGACACTGTCGGCTCTTTCTCCACATAAATTACACTTTCTATTCTGTTGCGTATTATCAATACGTAATAGAATAGTAAGTATAAGTTTTCGGTTTGATATAATTGATGCTTGAAGCGTTGTTTTGTTTTGCTACTAAAAGAAATTCAATACATCTCTTAATATTTACCTTTCATAACTATATCTACGTCTTCTCATGTGCAATTTCGCCAGTTAAGCCACAGTTGTTTTCCCTCCAATTTCTGTTTTCTAGTTTTTGTTATTCTTTTCTGTTTGTTACTATTGCTGTTACTGGCTGCTGATATTTGTCTTCATTTGCTCTTTTTAATGTAGTCCTCGAGAACTTCTGTTGATGCGTATAAGTATCAATTCAATGCTGTTGAATCCTCTTCCTTCTTCTTTTTATTAACACTTATAGTTGGACAATGTCATCTCTCGGATGTAAATCCTTGTACATAGTCATCAACTTTCTTGCTCTTCAGCCATTTTGTCTGAGTTTCCCTCTTATCCATCTTATGAATGGCTATGAGTATCTAATGGGGGGGGGCTACTCAGGTGTTAATTTCTTTTATGAGATTTCTACTGCAGAGCATGCTTTCGTGAAGTTTTCTGATTCGTTTGAGGTACACTTTTTGTATTTTTTCTTTCATAGCTGTTTTTTGAGGACGCTCCCTTCCAATATTCCAGAGGACTTGTAATTTTTCTTCTCTCCAAGTTTTCTAATTATTTCCTCATTTGGCATTTCTATTCCTTCGATTACTTTCCCACTTTTCATTATTAGAATGATATATTTTTCAATGCCCAATTCCATCCCAATATCCTGGCTATATATTCTTATCCTTTATATCTGGGTCTCTGGTTCTTTTTCATTTATGGTAAATATCTTGATATCATCCATGTACATCTCTAGCTCTCTACGCACTTCGTTAGTATGCAATTAATTGACATCATTGCTAGACCGAAGAGCAGTAGCAAGAGTGAGTCAACCTGGAAGATTTTTTTTTATCTATAGCAGGGTTTTCCCATCCTGCTGCTAATTCTACTTTCTTGTTTACCCTAGTTTTCCTGAAGTTTATGATTTTGTTGGATAATTGTACATTTTCATTCTATAATCCTAGTTTTCAGGGCCATGTCATAGGCCTTTTTATTGTTCATCAATGACATGGCTATATTTTTCCGCCTTCTTTGAGTATACGCTGATATATAAATGGCCATCTGTTCGTCTGGTTCCCTTACAGCATCTTTTTGTTCTTCCAGAAATAGTCGATGCCATTCCAACGATTAATATATTTCTTCTCTTTTCTGTGCGGTTAGGATTATCCGCATCATAGGTAAATACCTTATAGGTCTCTAGTTGCAAAAGGTGCATCCGTTTTGAAGATCCCTCTAGATATCGGTAGTTTTCCTCAACTCATCCATTCAAGTATGCTTGTTTCTCCTACGTATTTACTCAGTTGTCGTGCCAATCTGTTGTCGATGGGCGAAAACTTTTTAAACCAGAATCCAACTATGCCCGGTGTTGTCCATTTTGCTACTTTCTTTTGTTCCTCTTAATGATTCCAGATGAATTTCAACCTAATTGTTGTTCATTTGTCCTTGTAAATGTTCTACCTACTTGGTGGTAGAGGTTTTTTCGTTGTTTTGGAAGGTTCTGTGTGTACTGCTTTACTGTCCTGATATCTTTTGAGTCTCCTGTCTTTCGCCAATATTGTTTGATTTATTTCTTCCAGTTGTATGGTCAGATTTATCTGTTTTTTCTTTTAATTCTATTGTTTCCTTGTGTATTTTTCTTTCCTTGATTCAATTCCTTTGTTGTCGCAGTTTCTCTATTAGTCCTTGAAGCCTCATTTCTCATACGGGTTTTGTATTTCTGTTCAGCTTCCTTAGGGAATACTCATTTTATCGCTAATTAGTTTTGCTCTTGCATAAATAAATTAAGTCTATTTCGGTGTTGTTTTTCGTTGGGATATTCTAACAAACTTATTTGTCTTTCGTTTTCTACCTTGATGTTTTTCCAGCCTGGAATCTTTAGGCATTGTAATGTAGTTTTCTTTTCGATCATGACTTTTTTAACCTCCATATTCTTTTAGTCTTCTTGGGTTAATATTGATGTCGTAATGCTGGGTTCTGTGGTGTTAGGGTTTCGAATATTTTGTGTTTACGTAGGGGGTTTTCCTTGAACATTTTCTTCACGACTTACCTGTCTACATATTTCTAATATCTCAAGGTCATCAACATCATCCTGTCGCGCAGCTAGCACGGAATTCCCTGACCCTCTCTTGCCACCCGTCTCTATCGTCCATTGCTCCGTGCAGGTCCTCCAGGCTACATCCTGTATCGGCACAGAGCTGTTGTTGATAGATTCTCGCTGGTCGTTCAGCATTTGCTAATCCATGTGAAGGGGTCCACAGGAGTATATCGCTTATGAGTTTGTCCTTATTTCTCCAGCAATGTCCTGCATGTCTTGTTCGTCTAGCTTGGATGGTTTTCAGGTTTTGTGGAGTGTTGCCTCCTGGATTTATTCAGTATAGCTCGTAGCATTCTTGTGTAATTTCCGTCAAGCTTTTTCTCCATACGTTTTGTTAGCATCTATGTGGTGTATCCATCTAGCAATATTGATACGACCGCTGCTTGGAAAAAACTGCGTTTTATTCTATCGGTAAGATCTGACTAGTCGCATGTTGATGTCATTCTCGGTTAATTAGACGCTGCTTCCAAGGAAGGTGGACTTGTCCTCTAGTTTCAGAGGACCACCCTTTAGTGTGGAGATGTCACCTCTTTGATTAAAGTACATGTATTCAGTTTTGTCAGTGTTGAAATGGAGGCCTATGGCACCTGCTGCTCCTTCCGCGTCTGTAATTGTGCGGTATGTCTTCTGCTTCTTTCTTCTGCCAGCTTGAAGCAGTTTTTTTTCATTAAATCTATAGATGTTCTAAGCTCGTAGTCTAGGCAGATAATAAACAAGTATGAGGCTAATGTATCTCCTTGCAGCACACCTTCAACAATGTCAAAGTAGTCTGTGTCTCCATCCGGTGAGCGGACTTTTACTTTCGTGTTTTTATATAGCATCAATATGGCTGCAACGGGTTTTTTTTTGGGGGGGTCGTATGCCTCATTGATTACTAATATTTTTCGTAATTGGTTCATCCGTAACTTTCGGAGATTTTACAAGTACCTTCTCGAAATGTTATTTCTACAGGTGTATTCGTTCTTTTTTGGCTAGCAGCTTTCAATTTAGCTCTCGCAGTATTTTTCCTTCAACTCACTTTGTTTACCGTCTGCCATGCTATCCTAGATTTTCTATCTTCAACCGAGTCTCTAATCTTATTGATCTGATTTTGGATGTTTTCTATTTGTTCTTTTAGGTATACTTTAGTTAGTTCATTTTGTGTCTTTTTAAGTTTCTGGGCATTGATATTAGTTGGGTTCCTTCTATTGCATAGGAAGCGGTTTTTACGTCTGAATGCTTTTTTCTAACCGCTAAAGTCTCCTATGCGACTATGGGTGTAGGTCTTTATTTAGTTGGTGTGCATTCTGCTGCCGCTTCTAAATAAGTATTGGCGAAGTTCTCATATTCGTCATTCGAAGTCAGTGTTTCTGATATCTCCTGAAGAGCATCGAATTTGTTTCTTAGGGTTAATTTATATTTATCTCCAATATCCCTATTGTTAAGCATAGACCAGTCATAGAGCACGGTTGTGGTTGTTCGGGTTGCATTCCTTCGTAGGCTCAGTTGTATCTTTGCCGTGACCGTTTGGTAATCGGAGGACACACCCTCGAAAGAGGAATATGCCTCACAATTTAATGCGCTATTATTCCATTTCTTATTTATTAAGATGTTGCTTATCTGTGCTTCAGCGTTATTTGTGTAGGTGTAGGTCCATAGTTTTCCTTTTCTTTTCTGAAATTTAGTATTAAGGCATGTTAATGAATTTTCTAGCGTGAAATCTGTTAGATGTTCCACATTTCTGTTTGACGAGTTTGACGAGCTGAATTTGTTGTTTACATTTTTACCTATTTGTGCATTCAGTGGACCGATTAGCATACCTGCACCCCTATCGCAGTGTTGACATAGTTTTTCCATGCAGATGTCGAGACAAACGTCCATCCATTGTCGGTATCGTGGTATTTTATATCTTCGCTTTGAAGGTATCTGTGTTCTTGTATGCATATTATGTCTATGTTATGATTCATTACTGAAGCTGTCAGCTCCGTTAGTTGGCCTTTCTATTTAAAGTTCTAACGTTGAATGTCGCTATTTGTATTGTGCTTTTACATATTAGTATTTTTTTTTTAGTTTGAGTTCTGTCGCTGATTTTTCGAACATTGGAGCCAGAGTTCTTGCCTCAGCATGACGTGCCCTTTTTACCCGCGCCAAAGGCAACGCGATTCGGATTTGTGGTTTGAATATGAATAATGGTAATCTTTCGATGGCTGTGTTTTATTTTCATCCATAGAAGCCACCCTAAAAGATGAACAGCAGTAGTTCCCTGATCGACCTATTTGATCCTGGTGGTTGACATGTGGATTCGTCCACCCAGCACCCAGTTAGACGTGCCATTGATCCATCGTTGGGTTCGTCCCACCTTTACGTCCACCACACTGCTTCCCATGGTTTCCGAGGTATATCTTGGGTGGAAAAAAACTTTTCCTTCCCTTAATTCTTGTCCTTCACCACCCCTCTGTTATATGTATTAAGTTTGAACTTATTATCAGTCCGCAATTGCGTTATCTTTAAAATTTATCGGAGAATCCTTGTTTATGGTTCATCGCAATTTTAAAGGAATTCTATTTTTACACTAACTTAGGTTTTCAAACACTCTGCAATATTTCCAAAAGTATTATAATCTTTTATCTCGTTTATCACGGTGCAGCTGTAAATTAGGAGTCAGATTGATAGTCTTTTACAGTTAAATCACTGATAATATTCTGCATTTGACACATAATAAAATCTATATCGTGCGTTTAAAATAATAGTATAGAAAAAGACGAAGGCTAACGAACCTGTTAGTTGACCAGTTCAAAACAGTAGGGGGTGGGTCTTTACAGTAATGCAAGTCAATTCTAAGGTGGAATGGCACACCGCTTGGTCGGCTTGTATTAGATTTTACGGATTTTTGTCAGATTTCGATCATCATTTCTCGATAACTTCTTTGTATAAGATTGCTTTGAAAATTTCAGTGGATTGCATTTATAGTCTGGCCCAGTCCTTTTTTTTGTGTGTTTCTTAAATGCATTGTTGCTTTGGTATTTGTTTGTGTATCTGAAATTTGAACATCCAGCATTCGCTACCTTCCAATCCTCGTTGGCCATCAAGGGAGCTCGCGCAGATCTTTACACTTTGATCTCTCATCTGAGTCCCACCTTCATTTAGATTTGGATTTTCATTTTTCTTGAGTTGTATATTGTGGCTATACTTAACCAAGGGGTTGATTATTATCTATACTCCTGTCAGAGATGTGACTTGGTACTCTTCTAAAATAGAAGACACTTCAGCGGAGTACAAAAAAAATTGAAAATGCCTACCTCTTTGAAATTTATAAGTTTTAACTTAGTTAAAGTCTATCTCATATTTCATATAATGAAGTCGGGTTTTGACGAAATGAATAAATAGTAAAGACTCCTCCATAATGTATCAAAACTGTCTTTGAGAAATTTCCGAATTTCCTTAATTCTCTAATGTTAATAAATCGATGTTTATAGCGAATACTATGTTTAAAAAACGAAGCATTTACAATATACATTTTAAAAAATACGAAAGTAAAAGCTTTGTAATGAAAATTTTTCACACAAGCGTTAGCTGATCGTCTTTTGTTAGAGTATAAGTGACAACAAGTCTCTTCAGGTTTCCAGGTCTCTTCTAGCCGATTTCAACAATGTTGTAGTTTGAATGGTTTCAATTCTTCAGCAAATTTCTAATTCCTCCAGTCTCAAATAGCAAAACAAAAACTGGAAAAACCTCATTAGGAAATTGACAGTGGCAAGTCAGCCCTGGGAAAACTGACACTGGCAAAACTGAAAGTGGCAAAACACCACTGGCAAAACTGAAACTGGTAAACCATCACTGGGAAAGTGCCACTGGCAAAACTGACAGGGGTAAATTGACACTGGTAAAGTGACACTGGCAAAACGTAAACTAGCAAATTGACAAGGCATACTTGTAAGAATATTAGAGCGTAAATGTTCCCTTATATTTATATCACATGAAAGGAAAGTTCATTCATTCAATTTGAATATTCACAAAAAGATATTTTACATTCACAAAACGAATCAACTAGATTTATACTTGTTGATATATTTTGTGAAAAAATATATATATTTTACACAAGATCTTTATGAGGGGATGTACCAAAGAAGATTTATGGCGCTAAAATGCAAGAAAAGCCAGAAACCGTTAAGTAAACGATAATTATCATGTTGAAATTAAATGCAATTAAATGTTAATTTTTTCACACAAAAGTCGAAAGTTTTGAGTCGATTTACAAAATGGATCCATAAATCAATGGAAAATTTTATCTGTTTTATCGCTTACTTATAAGATTATGGTCGGCTCGAAAATGGATTAAAAACAAGTTGATTTATCTATAATTCTGACTGGTTAAAAAAGTATTTTGAATATTTTGGGAGGAAAAGATTTCTCCAATTATTTTGGGTCTTGATAGTTTGAATTTTTTGCGACAAGACAAATCTCAATGAAATCTTTTAAAGTGCCCGAAGACGCCGATTGGTCAATAAGCACCTATTTTTTGCAGGAAAATTAACATTCTTTTCGTATCAGTTGATCTTCCATATATAGTTCATTTTCCATTATTATTTACTCCTTTAGAGTTTTTCACATCAGTGTTAGCTGATGTTTTTTCACTGGAGTTTGAGTGACAGCAAGTCTCCTCAAGTCTCCAGGACTTCAGTATTCTGGCCGTTCTCAGCACTGCTGTCATTTGGATAGTCTCTACCCGTCCGCCAACATCCAAGTCCTTCATAATTCCGAGTTTTTCACACCAGCGTTAGCTGATTGTGTTCCATTGAAGGCTGAGTGACAGCAAGTCTCAAGTCTCCAGGACTTTTCTTAGTATTCTGACCTATATCGATAATGCAGTCGTTTTGGATGGTCTCCACTTGTCCTCTTATTTCCAAGTCCTCCAGTCTCGGTTCCAATCCTTTGGTGACTGTACCGAGCGCACAATTACATTTGGTATCACCTTCACTTTCATGTTCCATAGTTTTTGTTTTTTTTTCAAATCTCTTGCAAAGTCTAACAAAGTCCACTATTCGGCAGGTTCTGTCTCTTTTTTTTTCTTTTTTTTATGTTGACTATCACTTGGTCTCGTCGTCTGGCTGAGATTTAATATTATCATTAATATTATTATAAATATGTTAAAGGATTCCCCACTTCATCATTTCTGGTTCCTGAATACTGTAGTATTCATATATATTAATTTTTTAGTAACGGCATTTGGTTTGATTTGAGATTTTTTTAACATTTTATAAAATCTCTATTTCAGTTTCGGGGCGCTTTTTTTTTTAAAAATTGTTGGATTTGTTTGGTTTGTAAATTTTTTGTTGGTCCAAAAAAAGAAAAAAGTAAATATTTTAAAATGAACAGGTCCACAAAGAGATTTATTTTCTTTGAAAAATTATTTTTTTAGTTCTTACACGTGTTTCCAGTTTCTTGCTTTCTTCAGAGAACTTTAAATGATTTTTCCGGAGTGGTGTTTGGTTTATAAAGTTGTCACTGTTTTCAAGGGGTGGTTGCTTCTTTTAATTCTATGATAGACACTTTGTCAGTGTTGTCTCTCTCTCTCTTCTTTTCCTTTTCCTCCTCTCCTTCTCTTTCTATGAGTGTATTTTGTGTCCACCTTGTGGGTGCACTTCCTCTTCCCCAAATTATTCTTTCATATTTGACATGCTTCTTGTTTTACTCTGGGTCGTTGAGTGTGTATGTGTGTCCCTGTGTGTGTATAGTTGATATAACAGATTTTGTTGGTCGTTTTTCTCTGGGTGTTAAAGTGGTTTCAAATTCAACTGACAACTAATTGTGTGTGTGTGTGTGTGTGTGTGTGTGTGTGTGTGTGTGTGTGTGTGTGTGTGTGTGTGTGTATCTATATATGTTCGTATGTGTGCTAGTTTCAGTCTGTCTGTGTATAGTTTATGTTCTGTTCTGGACAGGCTTGATCTTTTATGAAGTTTTTTTCCTTCTGAAGTAATGTGGTTTAAAATTTAACGGACAACTACTTTTCACTTTTTACTTTTTTCTCTGTGTGCGTGCGCGTGTGTGTGTGTGTGTGTATGTGTATGTTTGTGTGCGTGTTTGTTCTGTCTGTGTGTGTGTTTATGTTTTATTTAGTGTTGGCTTGATTTTTCTGTGAAGTTTTATTTCTTTTATTTGAAGTAATGAGTTGTCGTTTGTCTGGTATATGGATACTATTTTGAAAACCGTTGCTACATTCAAATAGATGTTTAGACAAATTTAATTTTCTATATTCTGGTAATCTAATATTGCTTTTGTGGTGTGATATTCTGGTATTGAGAGCTTGCATCGATCCTATGTATACTTCTTTACATTTGTTACATTCGAATATATAGACTATGTTTTATGAGTTGCGGCTTAAATATCTATTAGTAATTTTGTTTTTAGGTTTTTGAAGGCATAGGATTTTCCTTTCATAATTATATTACATACTCCACATCTTTTATTCTTGTATTTTGTAACTCCTTATTTTATGTGTACCCCGAATGTACAAAAGGTGAGTATTTTCTAAAGATTTTTGGGTTGTCTCAGTTTTTTAATGACTTTTGTTGTGTTTATTATTTCTTTAATTTTGTCATTGTTTTTATGTTCTAGATTTTTTATTATTTCTGTGAATACTTCTGGGTTGTTTTTATTGTTGGTCGCGACATATGCTAAGGGTTTTTCGTTGTTATGTTTTTGGGGGTTTCATAGTTCTTTTAGTGCTATTTTTTCTGCAAATTCGAATCCCTTATTTATCAGTATTTTTGGGTATCCTCTCAGGTGGAAGGTTTTGTGTAGTTCTTTACGGCAAGTTTATCCGAGGTTTTTATTATTGGTTATGGTGCATATTCTACGTGCTAAAGTTAAAGGGATGGATTTTATGCAGTTTTGCGGGTAGTGACAATTGAAGTGGGGGTATTGTTGGGTGTCAGTGAGTTAGTGGTAGATATCTGTGATGTTTTGTCGATTTTCGTATTTTATGAGAATGTCTAAAAATGGTAGTTCTTTTGAGCTGTGTTCCATAGGGAATTTTTATTGGGATGTTGGTTTTAGAGTAGGTTGTGTAATTGGTTAATGTTTCCCCACGGGCATTTCCAGAATATAATATATATATATAACGCAGTTTCTTCCAGGCAGCGGTCACATCGATACTGCTATATGGATGCACTACATGGACGCTAACAAAACGGCTGGAGAAGAAACTAGATGGCAATTACACAAGAATGCTGCGTGCAATCCTCAACAAGTCCTGGCGGCAACACCCAACAAGACACCAACTGTATGGCCACCTGCCCCCTATCACGAAAACTATTCAAGTTAGACGAACCAGACATGCAGGACATTGCTGGAGAAGCAGAGATGAACTCATAAGAGATGTACTCTTATGGATCCCCACACACGGCCGCGCAAAAGCAGGACGACCAGCACGAACGTACATTCAGCAGCTATGTGAGGATACAGGTTGTTGTCCTGAAGACCTACCTAGGGCGATGAACGATAGGGAGGAGTGGCGAAAGAGGGTCAGGGATATCCGTGCTGCCAGCACGATATGATGATGATGATGATATAATCACGGATGCACATACATAAATTTACATATCTACTTATAAAATTATATGAATAAATACTTGTGTATGCTAAAAATTCTACTTGAAAGTCATTCCGTTTGGGGTTTCGTTAATTTTTTAAGGCACATCCTCGATTACTTTCTTTTTTCTCTTCTTCCTTTCTTGCTTCCTTTTTTTCTTTTCTCTTCTCTTCTTTTCTCTTTAAAGCTTTTTAACAGTTGAATATATGCTCATCATAATGGCCAGCCAATGTAAAACTTGTATCCCGGCGTATTGTGCATATAAAATACGTCGTGTCTTTAGAAACGAAAAGTAATATCTCGTCATCAATTGTCTCATGTATCGAAGTTGTTTTTCCAAAGTTCACCTCTCATATCTTTGGAACTTGTCGATGCGGACTCCAACCTCACGTCCAATGAAATTCTTGACATTTGTCACGATCGATTTTGATATTTCTTCACTCTTTTCATTTCACTTGTTTCCTTTTCTTTTTTCTTTCTTTTTTTTTTCTTTCTTTTGATTCTTGCGTTTTAAAAATATCTCCTTCGTTTTTTTCTTCTCGTTCGCTTGCATTTATCTTTATAAATTATTTTCTTCCCATTCTTCAATTTCTAAATGCCATTAACTATTTCTTTTTTGGTCTTCCCGTCAATCGTTATTACATTTTTGTCTACGTCTATATGTAGGCAGTTGATAACTTACTCATAAAATAGCAATAAACGTCATTTTGCATCTTGGGGCTGCAGAATACACCGATGGAATCTGTTCAGTGTCTTCCCTAACTAATGTCCTGGATATGATGCATCTGGTGGTGGGACTCTAGTCCTGGAGCTCAGGGGAATATGGAGAACTCTTTCATTGTTATTGTTCCAAGGTCCGCTCTCACCCGGAGTAGTAGTACCTGATAGGATTCTATTCATGGATAAAATAGAACAATTTGACATTTAAACTCTGCGCAAGCAAATGATATTTTAAATTGAATTGTTAGTAATATATAGCAGTACTTGGAACCATTTAACTGTGTGTAAATGAATGAGTAATGTTAATAGAATTGTTAGCGTTAACTAGCAATGCTTGAAACTCTTTAACTGCGTACCAAAATTGAAATATTGGTATTATATAGCAATACTTGGAAACATTTGACTGGGTGCAAATGAATGAGTAACTTTGGATGGAATAACTAGTTTTAAATAGTAACATTTGTAACCATTTCACTGTCAGCAAACAAATGAAATACAAACAAATACTGAATTATTAGAGTTAGCAATAATTGAAACCATTTCACAGAGTAGAAACGTTAACAATACTAGTGTGTAAAAAAGTTAGTTCTAATAGATATAAAAATGTAATTACCTACAAAATATTCTTCTTCTTCTTCTTCTTCTTCTTTGCCCATCGACGAGGGACATCTGATCAATCGATGATTGAAGACGGAATCTGTAAGTGAAGAGAAGGCTAATGAGGCCAATCTGTTCGCAGAAGAGTCTTGAACAGTGGGAACAAGGAATGGGAGTGTCTCTGTTCTGCGCCAGATATTCTAGACTATATGGGGTGATACCGAAAAAATTTCATGGAAACCTTCAGTATGTCTTTGAAGCGCTTTTTTCTGGCCTCCATGGGAGCGCTTGCCCTGAGACAATTCACCGTAGAACAGTTTCTTCAGGAGGCGGTGACCTTTCATGCAGACAGCAGGACCGGCCCAAAGAAACTGTGATTGCATCAACATGGTATACATGTTGGAAAGAGGAGCTCAAGTTAAAACTTCGGAGTCAGAAATATGTGATGCCGAGAATTTTCCTCAAACAGGTCGTGTGGAAGTGGGGTTTTTTTTCTTTATATGTCGTTAATAAGTAGTCCACGTTTTACAGCCATAAAGGAGGCTGGTAAGAACGACAGCTCGGTATACCTTGATTTTGGTTGCCTCCGAGATGCCTCTCTGATTCCACACATTCCTGTCGTGTCGGCGAAATGTTTCATTCACTTTTGCAAGTCTTGCATTCACCTCGTCATCCATGACGATAGACTTGGAGAGGGTACTGCCAAGGTAGTTGAACTTTTCTAACACCTTCAGTCGTTGTCTCTTGAATGTGAGATGTTGGGCTCGACGCTGGATGGTGCATCACTTCTGTCTTTGGGGGGGGTGATCATTGGCGTAGTGGGCAGATTCTTCGCCAATGGCCCAGGAGACTGGTGGTCAATCTCAGGTAGAGTCATACCAAAGACTCAAAAATGCCTCCTTGTTTAGCATTCAACATTATAAGGTAGGGATCTAGGGTTAAGTAGAGCAACCCAGGGAAAGGAGTAGCAGCTAATGAAAAGAGAACCTCCGGGTCACTCTTGACTATGGTCTTCAACTTTTATTTAGTTAGGCCAAAGTTATCACAGGCCACTGCAAACTTGTCAACACTGTTTTGCATGTTGGCTTCAGTAGTAGCGTTGGGTGTACAGTCGTCGGCGAACAAAAACTCGTTGACGATATCAGTCTTCATCTTGATCTTTGTTTGAAGCCTTCTGAGGTTGAAGACAAAGCCGTCAGTGCGGTATCGAATGTCGATTCTAATATATGAGCCACTAAATGCATCAAGCAACATTGCAGGAAACATCATGTTGAAGAGAGTGGGGATCAGGACACATCCCTGCTTAACCCCATTTGTGACAGGAAAGTCTACGGAGCTTTTTCTGTTGTCTTACACCCTTGCATGCATGCCATCATGAAATTGTTTAATGAAGGTGACGAATTTTTCGGGGTTGTCGTATTTTGCCATGATTCTCGAAAAGCCGTCTCTGCTGACCGTATCAAATGCTTTGGTCAGATTAACAAAAATCGAATGGAGGTAAGTGTTCTGTTTCCAACACTTTCTGGCTGCAGTCTTACAGTAAACACCATGTCAACTCCCACTTTCATTAGGGAAGCAACATTGACTCTCTGGTAGGAGTTCCTGTTCGAGATGGTTGTTGGGGCGATTCAGAAGGACTTTAGCTAGGATCTTGCCCAAAATTGAAAGTAAGAGGATTCTGCGGTGATTATCGCATACCTGTCGGTTCCATTTCCATTTGTGAATATGAATGATAGAGGTGTCCTTGAAGTCCCGCGGTAGTTGTTCTTTCACCCATATCAGCTGAATGAGGGTCAGAAGTTTGCCCGCCTGCGCTGGTCCACCCTCCTTATAGATTTCCGGAAGAGTCAGATATGGGTGCTTTGCTGCTGGATAGTCGACAGATAGCAATCTGAGCCATCACCCAGGATTGGAGCGGCATCAAGTGACTCGTTGCAATCATACAATGGCCTTGTCATTGATGGAAGATAGCCAGTTTAGTACACTGTAAAAATGCGCAGCCCACCTCTCCAGGATCTTGTCCTTCTCTGATATGAACTTGGTTCCATCTACACTTAGAAGCAGAGATGATCTTGGCACTGGTGGGACCGTAGACCTCTTTCAGACTGTTTTAGAAGTTTTTCATGTCATTCTTGTCTGAGTAACCTTCTATGTCAACAGATCTAGTGCTCAACCAGGAATCTTGGATTTTGCTCAGTTTGAGCTGAACGGTACAGCGGATGCTCTTCTAAGAGTCTTTCTTTGTAGTAGACTGCGGATCGTGGAAGTACGTAAGGTGGGCAGAGCGCTTTTTCCCTATGTGGTCTCATCAAACATGTCTCTGTGTCTTCTAGTTGATGGTCCTAAACACTCCATAGCTGTGCTATACACGATGTCCTGGTGGGTGATCCATACTGCTTTCACATCTTGCTCGTCCTTAAGAATGGTATCAAGACGCTCATCTAAGACCTCAACAAACGAATGCTAGTTTGGAACGTCTTTTAGCCTCGTGATGTTCAGTCGCTTTGGTGCTTTTTCCATGTGGTCTTATTTTAGGCTGTACTTTGATGCTTTGTTTAAAAATGATTAGGCGATGATTTATCCAGCATTCTGCACCACACACGGCCTGCGTGACTCTCACATCCCGCCTTGTCTCCCCGTCTCACAATGACATAGTCGATCAAATGCCAATGCTCAGAGCAGGGGTGCATCCAGGATGTCTTGCTACAAGTAGGGAGGCGGAATATGGTGTTAGTAATTAGAAGGTTATGCTTGGCACAGGCCTAAAGAAGCAGTTGGCCCTTGCTGTTGCATTTTCCGGTCCCGTGTTTACCCAGTAGGCGTTATCTTGTCCAACTCTTGCATTAAAGCCACCAAGAATGATAAGCTTGTCTGCAGCGAGAACAGCAGTGATAACAAATTCAAAGTCTTCATAAAACGTATTTTGTTTCTTCTGTGTTGGTTATAATGGGTGCATAGGCACTGATGATGGTAGCGAACGTTTTCCTGTGATGAGGTGGAAGTCTCATAATCATGAGGCTGTCATTCACCCCTTTCGGGAGGTTGGCTAACTTGCCTACGATTGAAGTTTTGATTGCATAGCCCACTGCGGCTTCGCGTTTATCATCGGTGCACGCTCGCTCCAGAAAAAAGAATAGCCTGAGCTCTTTTCAGTCAGCTTTCATTTGCCTACCAGCCTGGTCTCACTGAAAGCGGCAATGTCGATTTTGTATCAGGCAAGTCTGTGAGGTCTGTTGGTGTCATCTCGGTTAATAAGTGTACAGACGTTCCACGCGGGGATATTCAGAGGTACCTTTGCTTTCTTGTTTCGGCCGCATTGAGAGAGGTCCACGGCGACTGCGGTAAGCCGGCCTGAGTGAAGTAGAACTGGCAATGTTTGGGGCACCTTTTCTAGCCTGTTACCTATGCTGTAGGGGTGAGTGGTACTGTCCTAAAAAGGGATGCTAAGACACGCAGACAGCTGCCGAACATGATTTTCTGCTCCAATCAGTAAGGAGCGAACATATAGCTTAGGTCGCCTGTATACAGGTCTGCAGCAATTATTTCCAGTGTACTCACTCCTGACGCTTAGTCGCTCGCCCGTCGCCACAGGACCTGAGGTAATAGGATGGGATAAAGGTTGATTGATGAGTTACGCTTGACTTTGTTTAAAGTAGGTTTGCGCGAATCCAGCATCACTCTCTCGTCCCGGCGGGCCTGATCCAGCAGCAACACAAGGTCAAGACGGCTAAAGACCAGAGGGGATGCAGGAGCTCTCGGAAGATGACGAATACGCCAGCCAACCAAGTGTGGGCTCCACTCCTGATTTTCTGTCGGAGTTTACTCCCTTACACCAGGGTAGCCAGCTACCAACATACACCTCTGGATTAGATGTCATGACTTATTTACATATACATACACATACGTAGCTGGGCGTCAAAGTAAACGTATCGAAGTCTATTATTTGAAGTAGAAGTAGATGGATCAAAGTCCATTAATTATTATATTTTTACTCCTTGAGAGTTTTTCATATCAGCGACATCTGATGGTCTTTCACTGGAGTTTGAGTGACAGCAAGTCCCCTCAAGTCTCCGGGACTCTTCTCAGTATTCTGGCCGATCTCAATGATGTTGTAGATTGAATGGTCTCCATTCGTCCTCTTATTTCCAAGTCCTGGTACCAATTTCTTGCACGATTCTCAGTGGATCACCTTGCCTGTCCTGTCGTGTCTAGTCATATACTCTTTCTGTGCTAATTTGCTGCATTTTCTTAATATGTGATTGATTGTTTTGACTCTGTCGCCATATAAACTACGTCTGCTGATTTGTTGTGTCTTATCTATCCTTGCTTTGATATGATTGGTTCTTATGGCGTTTTGTGCTGCTTTTAGAAGAGATTCAGTTTCTTTCGTAAGGTTTTCCTTTCTTAGCTACATCCATGTTTTCTCGTGTGAGATGCTGCTTATTAGTCGCTTAAAACTTCCATATTGTCGTTTTTCTTCCCATTTTTGTTTTCTGTTTATTGTCGTACTGTTGTTCCTCATGTTGTCAAAATAGTTTCTGTAGGTTGTAACCAGTCTTCCTCCCCACTTTTCTCTGTAGTCTCCGAGTCGTTGTATCGATGCATCAACGCTATCTTTAACACTGGTAAATCCCCTTCCTTCTTATTTTCTTTACACATACAGCTGTTGTATAGCCATAATCATAACATTGATTTACGCAATTCAATGAACGAACGAACACACTTCTTTATAAAAAATATATCTCTTACACTTTATACTCGAAAGAGCTGATGTTTCTGTGGTGTGTGAGAGATGGGTGGAGAGACATATACTAAGAGAGAGGACTTCTTCTTCCCATATCTTCTTCCAGGAGCCCTTTGCAAGCTCGTCAAAGACACCTCTGATCCGCTGCGTGTCCCACGCTCAACTGCGATTCTCTGCACTCTAAAACTGACCGCGTGGTTCTCATCACATGATCTCCTTCCGGTTACACATCTGTTCGAACAGAATGCTCTGACATGCCGTCATCTTCCTGTTTACTAATCAAAATGTGACAGCTTACCAAATCACACGGGATCACTAAGAACGAACCGAAAATCCATGTCATATGTTATATAACATTCCTCTCTATGCCATTTTTCAAAATGTCAACATATAGACATTTTCTTCCCATCTCTTTCCATCTCCACTCAACACCTTACACAAAACAAAACACAAACATTACTTGAACAACAGCAAAAATAATACAATCTTAAAACAATTAGAAGGTGACTTTTTCACTATGTGACACTTGCCCAGGCTAATTATTATCTAAATTTATTTCATACTATTCTTTGCGCAAAGCATGCATCAAAGTACAAATCAGATGCATCTTTCATCCTCCAAAAACACAATAGAGCCCGCTGCAATTCATTGAAGAATCTCAAAACTATAAAAGGACCATACTCTGGTCCCAAATCCTGGTCACAAACCTTGTGACCCTGGTCATTCCAGCAATATATTTCGCCTGGATTCCTTATGACCACGCCCCAGTCCTTTGCTCAACAAGTTCCTACCTGGAGTAACTGGAGAATTCCACAAACTAAAAAAACAATATCTTCAAGGCCAAAAACATTCATGGCCCAAACAATACATCACAATTCCATAAAATAACAATACATCAAAATGTATCATAATCTGACACGCATACAGTAAGCCACCTAAAATAGACCACACAAAAACATTTATTAGCAATGTGTTACTCATCTTTTCATTATTAATTTTCTATTGCCGTGCCTATTGGTCTGTAAACTCTTGCGAGACAAGCTTTACCTGATCACACCCTCGTTGGGTTGCTTTTCAATTTAATCAGGAACCCTCGTGGCTACTAAGATATAGGCACCTCGCCTTTTCCACATTCGTTTCACTTCGCTGAATCACGCACGAACCCAAAACATCATCGGGACTGAAAGATCCAGACATCACCCACAGAATATTGGAGCAGGCCATGCCTTTCTTTCCTCTATTCCATAAACTTGGAACTCCAATCTGAAAATTCTGGCCACCACAAGCCTTCAAACATATCCATGGGACGGTGAATTCTTCTATAGAATTACTTCTTACCGTATGCCCCAAAACAATCCGTAACACAACTTGGATGAATCTCTGTCCTAATCTCAAGTCATCCCATGATTCGCTCAAAAACAGAAATTTAAAAAATGTATTTCCTATTCCACGAAAATCTAATCTTCCAAAAAATTTAGAATCAGCATAATTTTAAAATCTTCATAAACTTAATATCAAATCCCCTGTTGATGGTTTTCTTCAAATTTCATAATATGAAACAGAAAAAAAAATTCTAATGTCGCCTTTAAACTCAAACAAACTCATTTTTTTTTACCAATTTTTCAAACATTCTGAACAAGTCAAAACAATAATAATAAATATGTCCACAATTAAAGTTCACAAAGTTTAAACAAATGTTCGGGTTTTGTTTTGTTCAATCTGTGCACTGTCTATTTTTCCTAAAAATGTTCGTTTTTTCTTTCTTCTTTTTTTATGCTGTGTTCAACAGTGTTCTAGTTTCTTTTCTTCTTTACTTTTCTTTTTTTTTCTTCTGCTTTCTTCCATTGTTCTGTCATCCTTTCTTTTTTTTTTAATCGCTCATTCAGTATTTTCTAAACCTTGTATCTGCTTCTTTCTGTCTTTACCTTAATATAGTAACTATGGGTTCGTGTAACCCCGTTTATTAAATTTCTAACAAGTATTTCCACAACGAACATTTCAAAACTGAGTCCATAAATTTTTCGGTACATACAACGAGATACGCCAAGATTTTGCACACATACTCCCTAATCTCCCATCCCCTGTTTCAAAATATCCTCTTCAACACAACGGTCTGGCCTCTTACCAAACCCCTAAAATTCTCAACCAGTGAGACCTTCACAACCCGGTCTGGCCATTAACCAGTACCTCAAATAAAATCTCGACCCATTCTTACGGGAATTCACAAAACGCTGGCCTGGCGACTAACCAGTACCTCAAATTCTCGACCCCGCTCAAGGGGGAAACTTCACAGAACACTTCCAATTTCCACAACTTTTCCAACATCGAATCCGTCCCACAGTCCTAACTACGGCTCCAAAGGTATATGAGCATTTTCCAGACAAATATCGCCGATTTCCGAATCCTTCCTGGAGCTCGGATTAAACTCCTAATTTCAAATTAATATGCGTTACGACAGCGTTCGCAAGATACTACGAAATTTCATTCACAAAAATTAAAATTCAAAACCCAAGTGGAAGTTTACATTATGACTTATCAATCATTTATCATAGGGACAATATATCAGTCCACGGTTCCATCTTTCCCCTTCCCTTTCTTTCTCTCTCCCTTACTCCGTTGTAAAATTATATATAGTAGATTTCATCATTTTTCTATGCTTTATATCGTTTTTTTTCTAAAATTATTTCCATTTTATCTTTTAGAAAGGCCAAATAAACATATATAAGCCTACAAGACTCATTTTACTTCCCACTTTTCATTATTATTTTTTTTATAATCATTTCAAATTCTCTCAGCAAAACTCCTAATATGAACGACAGAAAAAACAATTTACAATATTCTTAGAATGAGCAATTTACTTACAGTCTTTGAAGTGTTTCCCTTTTTTTTTTTTCAGTTTTTCATTTTCTTTTTCTTTTTTTTTCCAATAAGATCGATGTTTCTCTTCTTCTTTTTTTTTTAATCTTTTCTGTTGCATTTTTTCTCTGCCGCTCAATTTCTTGAGCCTCATTCGTTCTGTTTCGTTCTTGCTTTTTTTTCTTTCTTCTATCAGATTCATTCCAGCTTTTCATTTCAAATTTTCTTGATGTGTTGAATTCTTCTTTCTATTCCCGATTTTCTCTTGGTTTCCCTTCTTTCTCCAAGGTTCAAAATCTTTATCAACTGCTTCTTTGATCGTCTAGGTTTAAACTCAGGTCCGAAATCATGCCATGAGGGCATGAACTGGCCTTCAGCACCAAATACACTAAATATTGTTTACCCACTATTTACGCAATTCAATGAACGAACGAACACACTTCTTTATAAAAATATATCTCTTACACTTTATTTGTGAAAGGGTTGATGTTTCTGAGGTGTGTGAGAGATGGGTGGAGAGACAAATACTAAGAGAGAGAACTTCTTCTTCCCATATCTTCTTCAAGGAGCCAGGGGGTGCCAACGCTTGCACCCCCTTGCATGCTCGTTAAAGACGCCTCTGATCCGCTGCGTGTCCCACGCTCAACTGCGATTCTCTGACCGCGTGGTTCTCATCACGTGATACCCTTCCGGTTACACACCTGTTCGACCAGAGTGCCCTGACGCATCGTCATCTTCCTGTTAACTAATCAAAATGTAACAGCTTACCAAATCACACGGGGTCACTAGGAACGAACCAAAAATCCATGTCATATGTTATAACACAGCCTGTCAATGTCATCTCTGGGATGTAAGGCCTTATGCATGGTCATTGATTTTCTTGTTCTCTGGTCCTTTTGTTTAAGTTTTTCTCTGTTCCATTTCAAGAATGACCCCGAGACTGTTTAACTATCCCACCACTGTTATTAATACAGTTGATAAGCTAATACGAAAAAATGAATTCTAGACGCCCGCTTACGATTGAAGAAACCCAACTTTAAAGAGATTAATTTTCAAAGAAAATATATACTTTTTTATAGTTAAATAAACATTACAGTAAAAAAAAAATATATTTGAATATTGTAGTTAAAAATCTAGTAAAATTAATTTGATACAGTTATCGTTAGTCTATTAAAAAGAAAAGAAAATAAATAGATGAATAAAGTAATAATGCATTACTTTTGGAGTTTTTCTTTTCCCATTTTTTCATAAATGAATAAATAAATAAATAAAGCTCAGTCAATCGCACCGAATATATGATTAAGTTAAATATGATATTGTTCAGCTTTAATTGATAGGGTTATACTGGGAAATATTACCAGTTAGTAAGGTTACATTTGTTTTCAAAGAGGAATTTATATATCAGCTTTATATCTTAAATGAGCATATAGTAATAAAAAAATTGTTCGTAATTAATATATATATGGTTTATATTTAATTTTACTTGAATAAAATATATGACACAAATAATACATATATAGATTGAAAAGTACATAAATGAAAATCACTACTTCCCTTATTTACTTTAAAATATACCACTTTCCATGAACGACGAAAATGACGCCCGTTCACTTCGACGTTCACTTACAAACCATATCCATTTAAATATGTGAAAATAAATAAACAAATGACTGGTGTTAAATTGATGCTGCTGCATAGCAATACTTGATACCATTTAACTAAATGATTTAAACAAAGGGTTAATAGTAAATATAATTATTCATGTTTGAAAGAAATACTTGAAACCATTTATCATCATCATGTCGTGCCCCCAGCACGAACCTCCCTGACCCTCTTCTGCCACCCTTCTCTATTGTCCTTTACTCCCGGTCAGTATTCAAGGCTACATCCTGTATTGGCACAGAGCTGTTGTATATAGGTTCTTGATGGTTATCCTGCCTTTGCTCGTCCATGTGAAGGGGTCCACGGGAGTATGTCACTTATGAGTTGGTCCCTACTTCTCCAGCGGTGTCTCGCATGTCTGATTCGTCTAGCTTGGATAATTTTCGTGATGAGTGGTAAGTGGCCGTACAGCTGCTGCTTTGTGGGGAGCTGCCACCAGGACTTGTTTAATATTGCTCGCTGCATTCTTTGAAACCATTTAACTGAGTGCAAAAGAAAAATGAGCTCAACCTCGTAAAAATTTTAACCATAAAAAGTGTTTATAAATCATGTATATTTATTATATATGCATAAATAGGATTTGGCATTTAATAACCTACAACAGTTGATATACTTTACCAAACATCTTGTCTGCATTTTCTCGTTGAATATTAATCAAAACGTAATTAAATTTAAACAAAGATAATTATTGATCCTCTACATAAGTATTAAAATTTGATCGAATTATATAAATCCCAATTTGATTTTTGATTCAATTATTCTTTTTTTTTTCGTTTGTTTAGTTTTCAGTTTTTTGCTGTGTTATTAGTTTTGTATTTTTGGTAATTGTTTATATATTTTTCATGGAAAATAATTGATTGTCCTTCTTATGTGACCGATTTGAAAATAAGATTAGATACACGCATAAACGCATCATAAAACGACATCATTAATATAATTCTTGCCTTTCGCCATAATTTTCTCACATAAATCTTGCACACATTTTCTCTCGGCATTTCTATTCCGTGAGTTATAGTCGATCTTTCGACTTAACCCTCTTTCTTCCAGTAAGTGTTTATGAAACATCAACTAATTTCCGGTGGTTATGCGTAGTGTGAACAAATTGTCTCTGGCACTACAACGGAAATTTCCTCGAGTCAATATTAATACTTTGATAGCAGGTGTCATTGTAAGGAATCGAAGACAAATCTCTTTTTCTACTTTTTCTGACCAAAACAATTCCTTTTTATTAGGTATGAATATTTTCCGAATTTACTTTTTGATTTGTCTATCTAATATATTACGAGTACATTCATTATGTTTATGTTAATATGCTTAAAATAATGTTGATATAAGAGTTATGTAAGGTTAAAAATTATGTATTTCTAAAGTTAAATTAATTATGTTAATGCGTGCTTAAAATATTCATTATGCTTATGTCCGTGGTGAACAGGATGCAATACAAGATTAGATTTTAAGTGAAGTACAACTGGTTTGAATTCGGTGTTTTCATTCTCTTTGACCTGTTGCCGTAAAAAATCTAAAGAATACAATCGACCCTGCGACTTGTACATAAAAATTATTTTGCTAGGAATATTTACTTGCATCTATAATCATTTACATATTATTATTATTATTATTATTAGTTATTTGAAACCATATAATTGGTTGGTTAGTTGTATTTTTATGGCATATCAGCCCTTATTGAAAGTCAAATCCTGTTTAAACATGTATATTAAATACATATAACTTTAAAACGAATACTTGGCAGGTAACAATTTTTGCTCGAGCCAAATCTCATTCGTTTGTACACACTTTAAATGTGTCAAGTATTGCTATTTAATACAAACAGTTTAATTCAACAGTCATTTGTGTACATACAGTTAAATATTTTCATGTATAGAATGTAATTTGATATTTCAATTTGACCCATAGATGGGACCCTTAAAGGTACTACCATTCGACGTCAGAATAAACCTGAAAATAATGACAAAGAAGGGATTTTCCACATTCCCCAAAGTTCCATGACAGGAGCCTCACCATTAGATGGTTTTGACTCATATCCAAGACAGTTTTTGGGAAAGACCTACCATCGTTCAGAGATACAGTTGCATTTTATTATTGCTTGAAATATCTGAAATTATATAATTATTTTAGACCATATAACTGTGCGCTAATTATGTGTATTGGAAAGGAATACTGGAAATCGTACAACTGCGTAAAAATTATCACTATTCTCTAGGATTACTTGAAACTACATATGAGCAAATTGTTGTTATGTGAATGGAATACTAGAAATTATAAAATAATGGGCAAATTATAATACTAATAATTATTATTATTTACTCATTGAGAGTTTTTCACATCAGCTATAGCTAATGGTCTTTCACTGGATCCTGGGAGACAGCAAGTCTCCTCAAGTCCCAGCACTCTTCTCAGTATTCTGGCCGTTCTCAATAGTGCTGCAGCAATCACGATTGGTACAATTGTCATATTGATGTTCCATAGTTTTTCAATTCTCTAGCAAGATCGAGGTAATTATTCTTCTTTTCACTTTCTTTCAGTTTTATTCTGTGGTCATCGGGACAGCAAAATCCACAATTTTGCAAATTCACATTTTTTTTGTTGTTTATCATAAGGTCTGGTCTTCTGGCCGAGATTAGGTGAGCCGTTTGTATGTCAAATCCGTAGCTTGTTAGCGAATTGTAAATTTCTTCCCTTCTTTGTGCTGTTAATATTTTCCCCATCATCGGTAGACAGGTTATGGGTCAGTAGTTGTTTTGTGTGATTCCTTAGCTTGGAAGCTTTTGGATCAATGTGGTCTTTCCTTTCGTCATCCATTCGAGTACGTGTGCTCCTTGTAGGCATCTGTTCATTTCTAGTGCTGGTCTGTCGTGAATGGAGGGGAATTTCTTGAACCAGAACCCATGTATTCCTCATGGCCTAGCGTTTTCCAGTTTGATATTTTTTCGTTTTGTTTTGTGTAAATCGATGTGTATTTTCGCTCCTTCTTAGAATCCTTCTAATTCTCTAGTCATGTCGTTTATCCATTCGGCCTTTTCATTGTACTTTTTGGTTGTCATATTTCAGTCCAAAATCGTTCGGTTTCTTTTGCATCCGGTTGTTGGAATGTCCTGTTTTGTCTGAATTGTTTTAGCCTTTGTCGATATCTCTTTAATCTTCCTTCTTTCGCCAATACTTTCTGGTTTATTTCCTCAACTTGTACTTTTATCTTTTCTTGTATCGCCTTTTCTTTTTTGTTCCTACATATTCCAGCGTCTTTCTTTAGTTTTATCATTTTCGCCTGTTTTCGAAGATTTTTTATCTGCGTTTCCAGTCGAAATTCACCATACTGGTTTTGATTTTTTCTTCCTGTTTTTTGAAGGGATACCAATTCTCTCACAAACTAATTTAGTCCAGCATAGATTAGTTCATTTAATTAGGTTATATTATTTGTTGATATATAAGGTAATACTTGATTTATTCTATTCGTTTCCGTCTTAACTGTTCCCCATTCTATGTATCTTAATGATGAGAATGTAGTCTTTTCATTATTCATAATTCTCTTTAAATTTTCCAGGTTTACCTTTTGTTCTCGTGATAGTGTTTGCTTTGGGTTGTTTGGTTGTGCGTTATTAGGTTGTGTGGTGTTTCCATTTTCCAAAGATGGCAGTTCATTTCTGTTAGGTTGTAATTTGTAATTTCTTAATTAGTCTAGTATTGTATTATTTTCTTGTTCATTATTTATTTTCTTGTGTATTTATAGTATTTAAAGGTCATAAAATCAACCTTTCTTCATTATTGTTCTGATTTGGTCGGCATGTCTTTGACTTGTTGTTTGAAAATTAGCACATTCTTGCCAGATCTCTATCATTCTTTTCCTATATCCTCTTTATGTAGTGTTGCTCCTAGAATAGCAGTGTAGTGCAACTTGATTATCTTCCCTAATCTATGTTTTACTTTTCCATATCTAGTTGTTGTGGTTCCTTAAATCGTCATTCGTGTACCTGAAAAAAGAACAGCCAACATTCGCAGGATATCAGGAGACCACCTACCGAGTATGACACCCAAGCCTGTTGCCTTGGTCCCACGTTGTGTCATATTTTGATTCAACATTTTTATCATGGGTGGTATATTGTGGCTATACCAGCCACAGATGTGACCGAGAACAGTCACAGTGACTGTTCATGAACAGCGGGTCACAAAAAATACCTTAAGTTTTTAAACCCACTATGTAGCTATTTTTGCTTAATTTCTCGAACTAACCTTAACTAGTTTCGGGTTTTCTTTTATCACCTATATGGTTTATATTTACTGCCCTATTTTGAGACTATATTAAAATATGAACAGCCTCAGTGCAAATAAAGATGAAGCTCCCAATAACATTCCGGTTGTATTGAGGACTGTAATTGTTCTTACTCAGCGCTTTCAAACTATATCAATTACGTATTTTTCACCGATTGAGAGATGTCATAGAGGAGTAATAGAGTTTAGTGTGGTAGATTTAAACAAACCTGTTTCGTGATTTCGAAATAGTTTAGCTGAGAATAATTTGGGGAATTAAAAGGTCTTCATTTAAAATACAAATATTCAGCAATAGATTTTCCGAGTAACGGAAAATCAATGTTTTTTTAAATTAAAGAAATTCTACTGACCCTATTTTCTTCGAACACCACACAGCAAAGATTCGTTCATCTGCCCAAATAGTTCGATTTCTGCCATCTAATTATTGGAGGAAGGGAGTTTTTTATAAATAGATTCTAAGAAATAGACAACACGTGACATTCTAGAATGTTCTATTCCAAAGATTTTTTTCTTTTTCCATCTCTTTTCCTACCATTCCCCCTAAATCCTCTACCACTCCCTTCATAGCAGTAACAAGTTATTATCATTTTTATTACTACTTCTACTAACAATAATAATAATAGTAATTATCATTGTTACTCATTAGAGTTTTTCACATCAGCGTAAGCTGATGGTCTTTCACTGAAGATTGAGTGACAGCAAGTCTCCTCAAGTCTCAAGGACTCCACTTGGCCGCCAACTTCAAAATCTTCCAGGCCCTTTAACAACCTTTAGTTACCGTGCCAAAATCACCAATCACAATTGGTATAATTGTCACCTTCATATTCCATAGTTTTTTCAATTCTCTAGCAATGTCGAGGTACTTATCTCTCTTTTCACACTCTTTCAGTTTTATTCTGTGGTCAGCCGGGACAGCAAAGTCGGCAATTTTGCAGATGTTCTTTTTTCTTTTTTTTTTTTCTTTCTTTTTTTTTTTTTTGTTGATTATTTTAAGGTCTGGTCTTCTGGCTGAGATTAGGTGATCCGTTTGTATATCAAAGTCCCATAGGAGTTTGTGTGTGTCATTTTCTAGGACAGGTGCTGGGTTGTGCATATACCATTTGTTGGCATGGTCAAATTTAAGTTTCTTGCACATTTCCCAGGGGATCACCTTGCCCACCCAGTCGTGTCTCGCTTTATACTCCTTCTGTGCTAATTTGCTGCATTCGCTTATTATGTGATTGATGGTTTCATCTCTGTCACCGCATAGTCTATATTTGTAATTTCGTTGCGTCTTATCTATCCTCGCCTTGATATGATTGGTTCTTATGGCGCAGTTTTGTGCTTCCATTAGGAGAGATTCTGTTTCTCTCTTAAAGTTTCCTTTTCTTAGCCATGTCCAGGTTTTAACGTGTGAGATGTTGTTTATTAGTCATTTAAAACGCCCATGGAGTTGTTTTCCTTCCCATTTTTGTTTCCTACTTATTGTCATTCTGTTATCTATCGTGTTGTTAATATTGTTTCTGATGGCTGTAATCAGTCCTCGTTCGTGTTTTTCTATGTAGTCTTCGAGTCGTTGTATGGATGTGTCAACGCTGTCTTCGATGCTGGCAAGTCCTCTTCCTCACTCTTTTCTTGGTACATATAGCCTATCAACGTCGTCTCTGGGATGTAATGCCTTGTGCATGGTCATTAGTTTTCTAGTTCTTTGGTCTATTTGTCTAAGTTCCTCACTGGTCCACTTGAGAAAGGGTCCCGAGTATCTAACGAGGGATACAGCCCAAGTATTTATTCCTTTGATAAGGTTTCTGCTGGAGAGCTTTGTCTCGAGTAGTTTTCTAGTTCTCCTGAGATATTCTTTTTGAATTTTGTCTTTCATTTCCACTTGTTTGATGGAGTCAGCCTCCAAGATTCCTAAGTATTTGTAGGTCTCGTTTTCTGTGAGAGTTCTGATCTTGTATTATACCTCACTCACGAGCAAGATTCAACATGTCAATTTTAACCGAAGTTTATCAGGCTTGAATTCAGAGTTTTCCTTTTTCTAGACTGGTTACCATATCAAGGTTAAAGAGCTCAATCTATTCTACTATTTACCCATGGCTGAAAAATACGTTTTTTCGGAGGACCGTTGGATGCATAGCATTCCCAAGGGTAATATCACCATGTGAAATGCAAATAGCCTCGTCTAGGGATTTGAATTCGGGTCGACGACACTCAGAAAATGATTAACAAGCTATAGAAGAATTTACTGGGAGAAACATAGGGATAAAAATAGAACAAGATATTATAAATTATGATTTAGTCAAGTTGAAATAAGTTGTTGAATAATGACTGTTAGTAAAGTAGAGTTGGCGACCGTAGTCGAAGACGACAAGAAGGCTCTCTTTTCAATAGCTACAACTTGTGGTGTAGGGGAGGGCGCTACTCCTTTCCCTGGATTCCTCCACTTTACCCTTGATACGTACGTTATATTGCTGAGTGTTAAGCAATGAGGTATCAAGTACCATTTTAAAAGTCTTTGGTATGACGCCACCTGGGATTGAAACCAGACCTCCTGGACCATTGGCGAACACTCTACCCAATAGTCCTATGAAATGAGAAGGACCAAAGATAATATCTGCTAAAAATTCTGATGAAAGAAGGAAGGAGGAGAATTTTCAAAAATGTACTTGATAATTGCATTTTTAAATCAAACAAAAAGTAATTTTGTATCATTTATTCAGCCTTTGTTTTTCAAAATGGTGTTGTAAACTTTTTTACGCAGCTAATGTTTTCCTGAAAATTATTCTGACTTTTTTTGGAGGTGAAGTACTTATAAAATTTATGCTAACCAAAAATAATAATTATCGACATTTTTATTTGAAACGAAACCTCTGAGTTCAGTCTCGAATCTTCATGCAAATATGTATTTGCAAGCAATGAAAATCCTAATTGAAAAATCAATAATTTGCCAAAAGCAGAAGTCAATCACAGTGTAGAAAAAAATTCGAAATTTTTTTGATGAATTCTAATGTTCGACGCTGATGTCAAAGTGAATGAATTATTTCGTTATGACTAAAGGATCAATAAAAACGAACAACAATTGTATTTTCTAAAATTTAAAGAAAGTAAAAACAGAAAGAAGAAAAACGGAAGTATTTATCAAAGAAATGAAACGATTATCTTTTGAAGTACGAAACCTTATCAAAACTGAGGGATCAAGGGAGACTAATGATAAACGGTTATTTTTTCTTCCTTTTCAACTGCGCAAAGAGGCATGGCCGTCGCTAATACCCAGGCCTGATCGATAAAATGTGACGTCACGTCAGTGGATCCATGAATCTCTCGCTTCATGACAACGTTGAATTATAATCACTAAGTCATTTTTTTTAATAAAGATTTTAAAACTTTTTTGATAAAGATTTTAAAACTTTTTAAAATGTAACAAGAAAGAAAAGAAAGAGACAGGTTTTGATTTATACTGGTTTTTATTAATTTTACTTAAAATTAAGAAAAACAATAATTAATAAGAAGATATAAACATCACTGACTGTCGATTGTGTTTGTAAATAAACACGGTTTTAAAGACAAAATTTTTCGTTTATTCGTCTAAATTTTAAAAACAATTTTACAAACACTGCTTATATTTTCATATTTTTAATTTAATTATAAAAAATAATTATCACATTTGTTTTAATTGCAAGAATTTTAAATCGGAATCACTCAAATATAGCAATCAATCAACCAACAATAGTATCATTAGAATTTAGGAACAAACAAGAAGCAACCATAAATAAGCAAAAGTTATTGATTAAAAATATTAAAAAGTGCAACAAATTAAATTTAATCAAGTTAATTCAAACTAAATAAGTTCAAGTTACTGTTTTTAAAAATCAAACTTATAAAAGTCTTTTTGTCTCAAAATTCAGTTGAATGTTTGAAGTTTTCTTTTTTTACTTAACTTCTTACAAGTAATATTATCATTTGCCCTGCTACAAAAATTATTTGATAATGCATTGGAAGAGCTCCAGACAATCATTTTTTTTTCAATGCTGTGACCTTCACCACGTGAGTCAACGTGAAAGAGAAGTTCATCATTAGCCAAAACATCCAAAGTTATGTACTTAGACAATTTTCTTTGATTCATTGAATGCAGAAAAGAAGGATTCTTTACAAGTTTATTAATAACAATATAATAGTATAGTACTAAATTTGTGGTTACATCATTGGGATATTTCTTTGTTGATAAAAATTTCATTAAATATAATAGACATTTTATGTCTACATATCTTCTTCTGGATCCGTTCGAATTCCCGTATTACTTTTATCGTAGCATATTACCACTATGTAAGAGCGTCTTGAAAATAATTGTTTGTATCTGGTAGCATATCATCACTTCCTGATACTAAACTTTTGCAATTATAATATTTCATTTTTTTGTATATATATATATATATAAACGGTATAACGACTATAACCCGCTATATATATATATATATATATATATATATATATATATATATATATATATATATATATATATATATATATATATATATATATAAAGTAAAGTTGGCGACCATAGTTGAGTGTGACCCGAAGGCTCCCTTTTCGATAGCTACTACACCAAGGTGTAGGGGATGGCGCTACTCCTTCCCTCGATTGCTCCACTTTACCCTTGTTCCGTACCTTATAATGCTGAGTGTTAAGCAAGGAGGCATCAAGTACCATTTTTTGAGTCTTTGGTATGACTCGACCTGGGATTGAACCCAGGTCTCCCGAGCCATTGGCGAACACTCTAACCGCTAGGCCAATGTCCGGTGACATATACATATATACAAATACATATATATATATATATATACATTTACATATATACATATACAGAAAAATATGTATATATACATATTCATATATATATATATATATATATATATATATATATATATATATATATATATATATATATATATATAAAATATATATGTTACATAGCCAGATATACGGAGGAGTGAAATAGACATAGGGAATCTAAAAACACGAAACTCACGAAATTAGTTCTGGTACGAAACGTTTATTCACCTTTTTGAGTTTAAAGGTTTTTTGACATGGGGAGAGAGAGACACAATCTTTCTATGCTGACTGCTTTTACATCGTCAGCTCTCAACCCAAGCAACGCACGGCGCCTGTTGCGCACAAATTCGTCTAGCCTCGCCCAGCTCAGAATCTCGACTCTCTCTCGTTCACTGCTTTTTCACAAATCCCAAAAATCCTCAGCCCACGCTTCCGGTGCATGGCGTCATTCACATCCCCAGGTCACATTTCCTATCTGGGGTTTTATTTTGACATCTGTGAATGAGGCATCTTCGCCACGGGCGCATGAACACCTGCGCTCATGTTGCACCGAACTAAAACATGCGCTAAGCGAAAGGTTCTCAGCCACACTAAACCGAAAGGCAAGATATATAAAACGAAATCCCTCAGCAATTATATTACATATATATAGATAGATATATATACATATATATACATATATATGTATACATATTTTTGGTCCAGTTAAACCGGAGTTGGGAGTAATTCCATCAGGACAAGAAGTTATTCAAGCATGAATATTTAAAATTTTCCTGGTAAAGAGCTCAATGTACCAATAATATAGAGCAATAAATTCTTTAAGAAAAACAACGAAACCAGTCACATAGGATTATAAATTTATTTCAATCCTGTTACGCATTTTTGAGGTTTTCAAAAACACGAAAAAAGTAAAAGGACTTCTTCAGATCATTTTGGATAAAAAAAATTGAATAGACACATGGTAGTGGGAGGGGATAGTATGAGGGAGTCGAAGAGGTGGGAGGGAGTCGAAGAGGTGGGAGGGAGTCGAAGAGGGGTGAGGATTTACCTCTTCACTAAGCCCTCTTCCGTTTTAAATTTAACTTTCGGTTAGCAGTGTAGTAAATATTGTTTTTTTAAAAAGTTTTTTAAAATTTATATTTAGACCTAACTTACAGGTTGTACCGAGATGATGGTCTAATATATATCCCAAATAGTAATGGCCCTCTTAGCTCTAGCATACAAAAAAGGATTATCAGGGCCTTTAAGTTTTTGGGTTTAGGATAGAAATCTCATCTAATATTAAAATAGTCAATTTCTTGGATGTGACTTTAGATCTATCAATTAATTCCTATAAATCTTTCATAAAGACCAATCAGAACCCTACATACATTAATGTTAATTCTATTCACCCTAAAAACATAATTAAGCAAATCCCAAAAGCGGTAAATTTAAGAATAGGTAAGCTATCTGCAAATGAAAAGATTTTCAAAGAGAGGAGTAAAAGATATATAAATGCCCTTAAAAATAGTGGTTTTCATGAGGATTTTAGGTATTTAAATGAAAATATAACAAATGAAATTACTAAAGAAAATAATAATTACGATCAAAAAAATAAAAATAGAAAAAGGAAAATTATATGGTTTAACCCCCCCTTTTTGTAAACTAGCAAATATAGATGTAGGTAAATATTTTTTGAGACTGATAGATAAACATTTTAAACAAGATAATATATTACATAAAATATTTAATAGGAAAACCTTGAAAATAAGTTATTCTTGCACAAAAAATATTTCTCAAATAATAAATAGTCATAATAATGAATTAATTAATAAATTTCGTAACCGAGTAAATAATAATAATAATAATAATAATAATAGTAAAAAAATAGAATGTAACTGTAAATCTCGAAGTGATTGTCCAATGAATGGTTTGTGTAATTCAGATAACGTAGTATATCAAGCTATTATTTATCCAAAAGAGAACATAAATGATAAGAAATATTATTTTGGCATTTCATCTACTCATTTTAAAATTAGGTATGGAAATCATAAATTCTCCTTCTCCCATGAGCATCAAAAAATCAAACTGCTCTATCTAAACATTATTGGGGATTAAAAGTTAAAGGGTTAACCCCGGAAATACAATGGTCCATATTGAAAAGATCTAGTCCCCCAAAATCTTTCAATAGTAGGTGCAACCTGTGTCTTGAAGAAAAAATCCACATTTTGCTTTTTCCTGAGCCAAAAAAATTATTAAATAAGAGAAATGAACTAATAGCTAGGTGTAGACATAGGGCTAAATTTAAACTATAAATAATTAACAAAATTTTTCTATAACAACGTAGAGCTAATTTTGAGAATAAATAAAATAAATTGTTAGATAGAAAATTGTGAAAAAGAATATAATACATACGTAATAAGCATAAAAAGTGGAACGAATTAATGCTTTCTATATAATTTTGAAATGTTAAAATATAGTAAATAAATTAAATATTTGCTTTAATTTTAATATATCTAATACTGTACCTTTACTTGAATTTTTTATTTAAAGTTTAAATCTTAGTCAATAAAAAACCTGTAAGTAAGGTCTAAATATAAATTTTAAAAAACTTTTAAAAAAACAATATTTACTACACTGCTAACCGAAAGTTAAATTTAAAACGGAAGAGGGCTTAGTGAAGAGGTAAATCCTCACCCCTCTTCGACTCCCTCCCACCTCTTCGACTCCCTCCCACCTCTTCGACTCCCTCATACTATCCCCTCCCACTACCATGTGTCTATTCAATTTTTTTTATCCAAAATGATCTGAAGAAGTCCTTTTACTTTTTTCGTGTTTTTGAAAACCTCAAAAATGCGTAACAGGATTGAAATAAATTTATAATCCTATGTGACCGGTTTTGTTGTTTTTCTTAAAGTATATATGTATACATATAT
The DNA here is from genome assembly GCA_963585895.1 of Sepioteuthis lessoniana. Lineage (NCBI taxonomy): Eukaryota > Metazoa > Mollusca > Cephalopoda > Myopsida > Loliginidae > Sepioteuthis > Sepioteuthis lessoniana. Next base: position 59,000,216 of record OY757912.1, read on the forward strand.
ATATATATATAAATATACATATATATATACATATATATACATTCAAATATATATACATATCTATATACATATATATACATATATATACATATAAATATATATATATATATATATATATATGTATCTATATTTTGGCAGCATTTCTTCGTTGATACAAATTTCATTAAACATAATAGACATTTTATGTCTACATATTTTCTTTTGGATCCGTTCGAATTCCCGTATTACTTTTATCGTAGCATATTACCACTATGTAAGAGCGTCTTTACCGTTGAAGATTATGGCGTTTGCTTTTAAATGGGTTTCTATAATTAGTGTCAGTAGCTAAAGACATTTAATTACATTAGCACTGGATTGAAAATTAATTCTATTAAGTGGCGGTTGCATGTTTCTAATATGAAGTGCTTCGAGAATGCTAAAACAAAGGTTACATCCCTTTTGTAATAGATCCTTCCCTGATGATGTCCCAAATTCGGGCAGAAAGTACTAGGGATACATACAACTATGGACAATACGTAAATCAATTCCCCCCGAATACGATAAAAGTAATACGGGAATTCGAACGGATCCAGAAGAAAATATGTAGACATAAAATGTCTATTATGTTTAATGAAATTTTTATATACATATATATACACATATATATATATACACACATATATATATATATATATATATATATATATATATATATATATATATATATATATATACGCATACATATATACATACATATATATACTTATATTTATACATGGTCAGTACAATGTCTTTAAGTCCTACTAATTTAAAATGCCGAAATTTTACAAAATTGCACGCAGTTATTTTCTTTTCTTTGTAAAATTCCGCTTGAATAATGTATTTTAAATGTAAAGACATTTTTTGCAGTAAATCTAAATTGAATATATGACTGTGGTCGAATGTATTAGTATACACGGCAAAACGGTTTTGAATCTTTTCTGAAAGCTTAGAAGTCTCACAGTTTGCCCACCCCCATAGCAGTTAATAAGAAAACAAACCGACCCAAGTAAAATTCGAAATGCCACCTCTCCTTAAACAAAAAAAAATGTTAGGGCTTGTATCGGAAGACAGGTGAAAATATACCCAAAAATTCTTTTAAATATTCATTAGTCCTGGACTTTAACTATATATATATGTATGTATATGTATATATATATATATATATATATATATATGTATGTATATATAGGTGTATATATATGTGTATATATGTGTATGTATATGTATATGCATATATATATATTTCTTTAAGAAAAAACAAAAATCGGTCAGATTAGGATTATAAATTTATTTCGATCCTGTAATGGGTTTTGATAAAAATCAAAAACTCGAAAAAAAAAAACCTAACAGGACTTATTCAGATCTTATTGATAAAATAATTCTGAATAATTACGGGAAAATTTGAATGTTCACTGTTGAATGGTTTTTTTGACAGGAAAATTTAAATGGTCACTGTGTAATGTTTTTTTTTTTTTTTTTTCCCGATGGAATTACTCCCAACTCCAGTTTAACTGGACCGAATAATAATAATTATATATATATATATATATATATATATATATACATGTATATATATGTATATATATGTATATCATCATCATCATGTCGTGCCGCAAGTGTCCTGGATATGACACTAAACAGCATCCGGTGGTGAGGCTCTTGTCCAGGAGCTTTGGGAAATGTGGAGTACCCCTTCATTGCCATTACTCCCAGATCTTCACTGACTCAGAGAGGTAGTACCTGATTGGGTCCCATCAGTGGGTCAAATAGAGATTTGCTTTGTTGGCTGAGACTGTAGTAGCCCAGTCGACCGGTGCAGCAGAATACGTCGATTGCATCTCTACAGAGAGGTGAGCCCTCTATGTATGTCTTTGTAATGACACAAAACCATTTGATGGTGAGGCTTCAGTCAAGGAACTTTAAGGATTGAGTACCCCTTCATTTGCTATTACTCCTTGTTCCATTCTGCACCGGAGTGGTAGTGCCTGTTTGGGTCCAAAGTATGGGTTATTCAGAACCCTTTAATCGTTTACGATACGGGAAACCATTTAACTGTAGCAAGAAAAACTATAAGTGTTCGATATCAATACTTGAAACAATTTAACTGTATGAGAATAATACAATAAGTGTTATCAATACTTGAAACTATCTAACTGTGTGCAAATAAATAAAGTCTGGCCTATATATGAAATCCTACAGCCAAATTGTAATTGTAACTAACAATTGCCTTATTTTTTTTTCTATATCATTTACTTGTACATAAAAAAACATGTATACATCATTTTTTACGAAAAGATATACTGATTCAAATATCATTGATGGTCAAATACAATAAGAATCTAGAAATATCAATACTTACTAATAAGTCCATATGATAACTTATTGCTTAAGTTCTAAAAAAAAAAAAATAAATTATTATAATGGAGATTTTTTGTCTCTCTGAAACCAAATCTACGTTACCACCGACATCACAATTCCTTTACTTATTTATGTTACATTCTCAATCATTATTAAATAATCATTTTTTAATTTTGATTAGCATCTTATTTAAAAATAATTTCTTTAGTAAACCTTAATATAGTACGATTTGCTTTAAAAGAGTTCAAATTATTAATACATTTAAAATGAAACTATGGGTTTTATATATCAAGAAGAATCAAATGTTTAAATAGTATATAGAGTGGATGATTTTTATTCTGGCTTGAACAAAACTGGGTTTAATAAATAATTACTAGGTGTTATAGATTTCTAACATTATTGTTTTATTCTCAACCGTATAAAAAGCTCTTCTATGGATATTCTTTATAGAAAATGAATAATAAAACTGAAGTAAATGCAATCTTTATATATGCGTTCTCATTTAGTAATTTGTCTTTCTAATTTCATATCATATTTTCTTCCATTTAAACTTAAATATTTGCCCTTAGAGGGCGCATATCCTTGCTAGAATTTTTATTGTCAAAATGAAAATTCTACAATCAAGCATAAAATAAGCCCGTTAGAAGAGAATTGAGAATTACGATACTTTTTAATATTTTATATGCAAATTAAAACTTGGAATTTCCTCGGTATTAGCAAGTAAAAATAGTTAAGATTAGTTTATCGATTCAAAAAGCAAAAATGAGTATCCAAGAAGATTGTGTTGCAAAAAACTGGATATTAGATGGAGTCTTCCAGCATAGGCGCCCAGTATTTTAACTTTGATTTTGAAATACTAAGAACATACACTTATGATAATTACCTAACTCTCTTAGCCACCGAACAGATTTTTATCAACCTTTATAATATACAACCGACCTAAGACTGCACTATGTCATTCTCGCAGTCTATAACCAACCGTAATATGCGGTTAATCCATTTTGGTAATTATTACCATAACTTTTTTTCGTTTAAAAGAAAAGAGAAAACTGTAATTTACACGTTGTAACCATGCTGAATAAAACACACACACGTACACACACATACACACACAAATCCTTTCAACCGAATGAATTCTCCCTTTCACGAGTGGATAAACTTTGTAGAATTTTTCTTCTTTATAGAATTAGTTTTAAGCCTTCGATGGATATTAAACTCGGTAACAGACCACATACTATTTATAGACGTTATATACAAAATAAGTGAAAATGAATAAATAGGGAAAATATTCTATAGTTAGTTGTAATAATTTTCACCTTTAAGAAAATATAATGATCGGGTGAGTAAGATGCAGTATTTTTGTTCAATTCTAAATTAGATTAGAAATTTCTTTATTCCTTAAGTCAGAGCTCCTTAACGGTATTGCACAAACAAAAATTTGGTTACGGTGTGCCATTTTTGACATGCTACTGAGACATACATACAAAAATTTGGACATAATTTAAATGCGCCTTTAATTAACATGACATTATTCAAAACAGATTTTTTTTATAAATTGGTGTCCGGATTTTATTTGAATTCTGAGAAGTATTTCTCAAGTGGTTTTCTGATGAATGTAATTATTGAGAATGTCAAGATGATGTTCTAAGGAGAACTGAAGATTTGCGTCCGGTCAAGCTACAGACAACTATGTTTGAATGAAAGAAGCAAAGTGAAGCTAAGATGATGGGATATGAGACGCATGACTCGCAAGAAACTACTTTATATTTCTACTTTAACGATCGGAAGTTATTTGATTGAGAAATTTGGATAAGAATAACAATAAAATAGAAGGTTAAAAGTTATTTTATGGTTGAAATTTAATACACGTCCCCAGTGCTTTTCATTTCATTTTGAATTAATAAAGAAAATGAAATCTTTCCAGGTAGTACTTGGTGATGATCGAGAACAAAAGATGAGAAACAAAATGTTTTTAAGGACCATATATATCTTAGCAATATTCAATAGGCACAAAAATATAAACATTACTTAAATACACAACAGAAAGTGTTTTAAGCATAATAAAAAATTTGACTATATCTTTTTGTACACAGTATTAATTGTTCTTTCATCTTTAGCAAATATGTAAACTTCTTACTCATCAGTATCTAAAACATAGCAAGTCAAGTAAAAACAAAAAGAGATATGGCATAGTCCGTTCCAACGTGTATGAAGTCAAAAACATTGTGCTATTCAAATCAAGGTCTCTATATCTCCGTTCGCTTAGAAATTACATATTTCAAAATCTGCTGATGTCTATTGAGATGGCCTCAGAAATTAATCTCACATAGTGTATCTACTCAATATTTATGCAAAAATCAGATCTATGTTGTAACTGAAATCTTCGAATAAACTTTCACTTAAACTTTGAAATTGTAGTATAAATTAATTTTTTAACCATCAGCTAAAAATTTTCATTTTTAATACAATATTTCAGCTTTCTTTTATTACATCAAATTCTAAAATTATGTATGTTTTATCATTTCATTTGTTAATCGGATAATTGTCTTCATCGTAGTTTAATTCCGACTTCAGGTACATGTATTTGGTCTTTAGAATAACAACAAATATGAAGTTATTATACTGGAAAGTAGGTGAAATCATCTGCATACTTTATGGCAAAACTTTTTAAAAGTATTGAATTAAACTCTTTTTTCGTACATCATCTTTTAGTGACCCGTCCCTTTTTCTGTTCAATGATGCCACTGCTTAGCAAATACTGAATTAAATTTTTCAATTCATTGAACATTTGGCTGACATTCGTTACCAAAACATTCCTATTTTAATCCCACTTACACCTGTGCGTGTTGTAATTTGTTCGTGGCTATTTCTGTCTGAAAACACCAGAGAGATGAATACATGTTCACCAAAATAATGTTGAACGACTCAATAAAAAAGTAGCAGAAAATCTCAACTTTTAAGATCTAAATTTGTGCGAAATGAACTGTGCCTGATATTTAAGAATTTCTCTTGGCGATAATTTAAGAAATAAAAAGGATAAATGTATTTTTATTTACAATACCCAGTCTATTCTGTATACCTAGGAAACAAAATTGAGGGCATGGGTAGAATTTACATTTGAATTCTTTATGTGAGACTTGGCTTTCATTTGAATCCAAACTAACATACATACATACATACATACATACATCTGAGCAGAATGAATGGAGGTGCCTGTGGTGTAATCGTTATCGTCGTAGGAAATGGACACGGCGACACGAGTTCAAATCCTGGACGAGACTGATTGCATTTCACATAGCACTAATACCCAATTATTCTCCCTCCAGCTATGGGTAAATAGTAGGCCAGACTAGGTTCTTCAGCCTTGGTGAGGCAACTAGTCTACGAGAAGGAAAACTCTAAATTCAAACCTGACAAACTCCGCTTAAAAATTGGCCTCGTGTCATATCCTGCCCGAGCGGAGGGGTTGGGTAAATATGGATATGAGCAGAATGAAATAAGTGATTTACAAAAGATTTCTGTGGTGAAAACTGCAAATATTTCGGCAATGTGGTTTATCTTAACGATATTAATTTTTGGTAAGTCATTACCAAGACTAGAGAGCCCAGTCTGTTTTACTATTTTAGCTATAATTAGGTGGAAGAGAGAAAAAAAGGATTTATGCTTTTCCCAACCAAAGTGAACACAAGCAGCTTCGGCAAGAATTTAAACACGGTTTGCCGATTCCATTTTCCGTGCCAATGACTATTACTCCATTCCCTCACCCTCTCTTCTCTCTCTCTCTCTCTCTCTCTCTCTCTCTATATATATATATATATATATATATATATATACGAGGATCGTTAAATAAGTTTCTGGACTTCTTTCGTATGGGCACTTTTATTGATAGTACACACATGAAACTCTAGTCCCCTTCGAAGAAATCTCCTCCGGCTGCAATGCACTTGTACTGTTCCAAGAACTTGTGGAAGGCCCCATCGAAGTCCTCTTGTGTGAGCGTGTCAATGACCTTCGTCACAGCTTCTTTCATCTACTCAATTATCTCATAACAACAGTCTCTGAGCTTAGGAAATAACCAAAAGTCACAGGGAGCAAGGTCTGGACTATAGGGAAGGTGAGGAACTGTCTTTATGCCCATCTTGGTTAAATAGTCTGTGACAAGGATGGAGTTGTGGACTAATGCATTGCCCTGCTGGAAATGCAACTGACCCGATTTGAAGAGTGCTGGCCTCTTCCGACAGAATCTCTTCCTGAACTCCCTTAAAACCTCAACATAGTAACCCTAACCCTAACCCTTTGTCCAATCAACTCAGGTATATTGACCTCCTTACTCCTCCCACACCTCTTATCACCTTTCACAAACTCCCTGCCTTCCTTGAATCTCTTATGCCACTCAAAAACTGATGCTCGATTTATGCAAGATGCTCCAAAAGCAGTCTGAAGCATTCCATGCGTTTCTGTAGCATTTTTCCAAGTTTAAAACTTAATTTTATTGCATATCGTTCTTCTAAAGTGTCTTTGAGGCCAGATTGCATAATTGAAATTCACCAGTTGTGACAATCAGGCTTTAGTAGGGTGTATTCCAATTGCTGCTGTAGCTGTTCATTTGAATATGAGATCATAAAAATTGGTCAGTCATCTTATAAGATGTATAGCAATAACATAGTGAATTTTCAAGAGTCTACGACAATCTTAAATGCCTGTGCAAAAAAACAAACATCTGGAACCTTATTGAAGGCCCCACGTATATATTGTTATTTTATTTCATTCTTTTATTTTTGCGGTTATTATTATTATCATCATTATCATTATCATTATTATTATGATTATTATTATTATTATTATTATAATTATTATTATTTGTCGGAGTAGTAATATAGTAAGTAGTAGTATCTGTCCAACTGGAGTCGCAATTGTCTTTAAAAGTAATTAAAAGTTGGGTTAGAATGTCGTCGAGAATCTTATACGAGTTGGCTTGTAGTATATAAAAAACAAAATAAGGGAGAGGTTCACACTTGGTCAGTGAAATCTAAATCAGAGTGAGCATAAGTACACTATGGCCCCTCGTAGATGTGTTACCGTTTCTAACTTATTTTATACACCACAGCTCTCTAAGTAATTGATTGCTATTATACTGAATGCTGACGACACATGCCTTCGAGGAGGATTCGAAATATATGACCAACTTTTATACACCATATACAAGTCGGGTACCAAAGAGAATAATTTGTGCGTAAGGCCTGAAAAGGAAACGAAAAAGGAGATACCTGGATATTAACTAAGTTAAAACTTAAGGAATGTACAACGGTAGAGGAAAGAAGAAGAAAAAAGGTAAAGGACGAAACAGGACGGAAAAAAGGGGGAAGGAATTTTTTACCCACAAGTTCACCAAAATCATTAATAATCAACTTGACATCAAACCTGTACAGTTTACGCAAGAACTCAACGTAGTACTAAGAAAAATTATAAACAGGAAAGCTACCGGTCTTGATGAAATACCTCCGGATGTATTGAAGACAAAGAAATTCAACGACATACTGCTCCGATACTGCTACGCCGTATATAACCAGAGCACAATAGACAGATGGAAAGGTGACCTCGGAATTGCGAAGAACAACCGAGGTATAACCCTTAGTTCAATAACGGCTAAGATTTACTACTCAACCGCATTAAACCTGAAATTGAGAAAATTCTCAGGAAAAACCAAAATTGCTTTCGTAAAAATCAATCCACAAAATCACAAATTCTGACAATCCGTCGAATATTTGAAGGTGCTCGCGCAAAAAAAAAACCCTGGAGGCTACACTCTTATTCATAGACAGAAGGAAGATGGAGCAAATATTTCTTGCCTACGGTCTACCCAGGAAGACCGTAGCAACCATAATGATGCTCTATAAAAAGACGAAGGTAAAAGTACGCTCATCGCACGGAGACACAGATTTCTTTGAAATTGTTGCAGGTGTGCTGCAAGGGGACAAATTAACTCCATACCAGTTCATAATCTGCCTAGACTACATCGGACATTGATAGATTTAATGAAAGAAAATTGCTTCACACTGGAAAAGGCAAGAAGCAAATAATACCCCGCACGAACAAAAACGGACGGGGACTACTCCGATAACATTGCTCTTGAGGCAAATACACTCACTCTGGCAGAATCCCTGTTGCATAGCCTAGAGCGTGCAGCAGGTGGCATAGACCTTTATGCGAACGTAGACTAAACGTATGCTTTATTCAAAGTGGCGATATCTCCACACTAAATGGTGGTTCTCTCAAACTAGTGGACAAGTTCACCTACTTCGGATCAGCGTCTCATTAACCGAAAATAACATCAATACGCGCCTAGCAAAGGCATGGACACCTATCGATAGACTATTGGTCATATGGAAGTCAGACCTATGCGCTAAACGAAAACGTCTTTTTTCCATGCAGCGGTCGTGTCCATACTACTGTATGGATGCACCAGGACGGACGCTGACTAAGCTTAAAGAGAAAAAATTTGACAGCAATTGCACTAGGATGCTACGAGCTATATTAAACAAATCCTGGCAGCAACATCCCTCAAAACATCAGCTTGTACGGCCACCTACCACTCATCTCGAAGACCATCAAAATTAGACGAAGACATACGAGACACTGCTGGAGGAGCAAGAACAAACTCATAATTGACGTTCTCCTATGAACCCCTTCACACGGATGCGCAAGTGTAGGAACGACCAACTAGAATTTATCTACATCAGCTCTGTACGGACACAAGATGAAGCCAAGATGACCTGCCGGAAGTGATGGATGATAGAAACGGATGGCAAGAGAGGGTTAAGGAAATCCGTGCGAGCAGCATGACATGATATATGGCATGGGTGCATATGTAGCACTATGGGGGCAGGCCGCCAAAGCAGACGAGTCTGTTTTGGCGCGAAACCAGACAAAGGATTCTTGGACATGAAATCTCGCCGTATCCGGAAGTGGTAAGGGGACCCGAGAATGAGAGTTGACGACGCGGCCCAGAGAGAGGCAAGGACCAGGGTGAGCAGTTGGTCACAGGAGAGCAGAGAGGCAGGCAGCAGAAGTTGGCGTGGAAGAACGGAGGGGCAGCCAACACCAGACACCGAGCAGAGAGGCGAGGAGGAAGATAGGGTCCAGTGAGAAGAGTCTCAAGATGTCTGATCCCAGTAGCATTGTGGAATTTTCGCTAGTAACCCACGCTAGCGATAGTCCATATATCTACTATCAGGAATGCATATGCATGTAGTGTTGCATACCTCCCTCTGCTCTTGGTAACCCCAAAGTTTGTTGTTTGTTCGTTTGTCCTTCTATCTTCTCCTGTCTCCCTCGATCGTATTCATGTGTAGGTAAAAAAATGTGCGTTACCCCCTCGAACCACTAGTTGATCACCGGCCGGCAAATAAGAAGACATGGTTAGAAGACTGAGAAAGTTAATGTGGTGGGCGAGAGGGGGTAACGTTTCACAATGGCGCCGTTGACCAGGATGAAAAAAAACCTGATGAAAAAAAAAATAGGAATGAATCGAGGGATGAAGGAGTCGGGAAGCGAGCGGACGAAGAAGAACAAAAAAAAATGCAATAAGGACCCTGCGAGCAACGAGAAAAGAAAAGAAGGAAAAAGAAAACGAAAGAAACAAAGAAAAAGAAAAAAGAAAGATTGAAAACGAAGAAATCTACAAAGGTAGGAATACACATTCCCCCCTCCCCCACTGCACTCGAATCTAAGAACAAAAAAAAAAAAAAGATTTGTTAGATTAAGGAAATTTTTAAGATGTAGAAAGAAAAAACAAGTAATCTATTTCGTTTTTGTGTGTATGTTTAACCCCTTAACTGCTGATAATTTTTGTTGTATTTTTGTTAGAAGGTAAGGGAAGGTCTTTTTCTTCCCCTACCCGCTTTTCACACTTAACTTGACCGGTAGAATTCAAATGCTTTTTTTTTTTCTCCTTCTTCGTAACAGTTTCACGTAGTAATTTTTATACTTAAGTGTTAGGACCAGTGGCTTAAGAAAGATAGTCCGTTCTGGGAAGTTTTATAGTAATTTTTTTATGCTGGAAAGGTGATAAGTCACCGATTAAAAAAAAAAATAATAATTTTTCTGCTGTAAGGTTCACTAAAAGAAAAAAAAAAAAAAAAAATTGTGGTACTTCAAAACCCCAGAGAAAGGGAAGATGAAACGAAAAATTAGAGAGAAAGTGAGATTTCGAAGTTAGGTTAAACTCGACTGGTTAGAGTCGGGTCGTTCCGAGTGCAGAGGGTAGAAGGTGGAGGAAGGCTTCTACCACAAAAACCAAAAAAAAAAAAATGGAAAATATAAAAAAAAAAAAAATAAATAAAATAAAATAAAAATGGCGGAAAAATTTGAACAAAGAAAAAGAAGGAAGAACAGATAAAGTCATGAAAAAGAAAGAAAAAAAAAAAGAAAGAAAAAGAGAGAACGAAAAGTAGAAGAAAGATTGCTAAGGAATTTTTGTCACTGCATCCATGCCTGTCTCTGTTAAAAAGAAAATAGAAAGAAAGAAAAAGAATAAGTAAACTTTAAAAATTAGGAAGAAAAGAAAGTTTTTGTTTTTTTGTGGATTTAAAAAAAAAAAAAACGGTTGGAAGCAAACGCTATCCCCTCCCACACCACCCCCGGTAGAGGGAAGAATTCAAGTGGACAGGAGAGAAGGAAAGTAAGTCGCAAAGAGAAATGGTGGAAGTGGGCAGAGATCTCAAGGGAAGAGAGACAAGGGTTAGAAGGTGGATGCGTGACAGATTCCTTCAGAACAATTTTATTTTTATATATTTGTCAATTGTAGTTATTTTGTTTCTTTTTGATTTTTTGTCTGTGAATTGTTTATTATCATTTTTTTTTTTTTTGTTGTTTAATTTGTGTGGATTTTTTTTTTTGCTATCCTTTGTTTTGTTTTTTTTTGTTTGTTTGTTTTTTTTTTTTTTTTGTTATACTTTGCCTTGTTTTTGTTGGTTTTGGGGGACTGGGCTTACCGTGTCATTTGCTTTGTTGTTTATTATTATTTGTTTATTCTTTTTTTTTTTTAATTTATTTTATTTTTATTTTTATTTATCTTTTTTTTTTTTTTTTTTTTTTTTTTTTTTTTACCTTCATGGATTTTCTGGGTTTATTTTTTCGTAAGTTTAACTGCTCTTGGCACTTCTTCACTTCGTCTGATCGTGTTCCCCTGGGGGGGTGCACGGGGGCCCCGTTTCGTGGACTAGTATCGAGGGTTAGTAAGTTATACAAGTGATGATTTGGGAGGGCGAGTGGCCTGGTTGACATGGAATTGATGAAATGGTACCGAGGAAACGGTTGACGATGGGTTGGGAAGACGATACCTGGGCGCGGGGCGGTGTCCGGTTGCTCCTCCCCCCTGGCTGGTCATGGCTGGACGATCTGGGAGATGGTGTCAATTGCTTTGTTTTTTTTGTTTTTTTTCCTCTTATCTTTTGAAAATCCATGGTGATTGATGGCTGAGAGACTTGTTTTGTTTGTTGCAGGGGGCAGTGAAGGCCCCCATGTTGGGAAGTGAATTCCACAGTGCTTTCTGGAACATTATTCCTGTTACGACACCGATCGAACTGCGGAGATTACTGATGCTCCCACGTCGTAAGGAAAGGGGGGAGACAAGTCCAAAAATACTCCTGAATTGTTGGGTAGGGGTGGTTAAAATTCCCCTGTGTTCTGATGGGTTGGAGAATGTGGTGAAATGTTCAAAAATTGAATAATGTTGGAGGTGAATGGAAAAATCCTCCTGAAATTGTTGGGTAGGGGTGGTTAAAATTCCCCTGTGTTTTGTTGGGTGGGGGCGGGGCGAATTGAAAGAAAGTTGAATAATGTTGGAGGTGAATCAAAAAGTCCTATTGAAATGAAGAATAGGGATGAGTCAGGAGACCCCAGAATTGTTCACAGGAGAGCAAGGTGGAAGAGCTTAATCCAGCAATATGTTTTTTTTATTTGAAAAAAAAAATTTTTTTATGTGTATGATGATGTGGTGTTGTTATATTATTTATTATTTTTTTTAGGGGACGACCGAACCCCTTTAAAATTTTGTAATTTCGGTTTTTATTTCCTGTAAATGTTCTGTTTTTTTTTGCTTGTTGTTAAATCGTGATGTAATTTATTGAGAATAAATGACAAGGGTAAGAGAGGGAGGTATGTAGCACTATGGGGGCAGGCCGCCAAAGCAGACGAGTCTGTTTTGGCGCGAAACCAGACAAAGGATTCTTGGACATGAAATCTCGCCGTATCCGGAAGTGGTAAGGGGACCCGAGAATGAGAGTTGACGACGCGGCCCAGAGAGAGGCAAGGACCAGGGTGAGCAGTTGGTCACAGGAGAGCAGAGAGGCAGGCAGCAGAAGTTGGCGTGGAAGAACGGAGGGGCAGCCAACACCAGACACCGAGCAGAGAGGCGAGGAGGAAGATAGGGTCCAGTGAGAAGAGTCTCAAGATGTCTGATCCCAGTAGCATTGTGGAATTTTCGCTAGTAACCCACGCTAGCGATAGTCCATATATCTACTATCAGGAATGCATATGCATGTAGTGTTGCATACCTCCCTCTGCTCTTGGTAACCCCAAAGTTTGTTGTTTGTTCGTTTGTCCTTCTATCTTCTCCTGTCTCCCTCGATCGTATTCATGTGTAGGTAAAGAAATGTGCGTTACCCCCTCGAACCACTAGTTGATCACCGGCCGGCAAATAAGAAGACATGGTTAGAAGACTGAGAAAGTTAATGTGGTGGGCGAGAGGGGGTAACGTTTCACACATATACATAATATACATCTTTTGTCCTTTTTAAAGACATTTTATTTAAAATTCTTCCCTTTTTACTGCGACTTTATCTTAGAAAATTGCTTTTTCATATGAAATCCATACAATTTTCTGAACCTGCGTCCTGGTTAAAACTGACATTCGAAATTAAAGTAAAAAATACTTTCTAATTATCTAAACATTATTTCTTTTTCTAAAAAAGACCTGCTTTTTTAATCTTTTGAATGAAACTGATTATTTCCTCAAAGAAAATTATCACAACTGTCATGTTTTTGGTGGAAGGAGCTAGGACAAAGGATTTTTAGGGGAATTCAATCTTACATTTCTGACCAAAAAATTCCTCCTTGAAATTCTCTATTTATCTATAATTAAGCATTACAAGCATTTATCTCAGGAGCCTGTCATGTTGTATTGAACAAATTAGTTTCACAAAGCATTTCTACTAGATGAGGTGGACTCAATAAATCTGCACGATGACACAAATATTAACTGAATATTTATCTGAAAATTTACAAAGAAAGACAATTATATTGAAAAATTTATGCGGCGCAAAATAAATAATTTGTTTTTATTATTCGGCAACTGACTGACAGATCTACCTTTATAGAACGTTTAATTGTAAAATTAGTACCCATACGCAAAATTAAGTTGTTTAGACAGCCTTGCTTGTGAGGAATGGTTAATATCGTAGTTTCAAATAACACTAGAATTTTGAACTGAAGAATTTAGTGAGCAAAACATTGATACAGTTTATAATCTAATGACAGAATAAATTGTCATAACCCAAACCCATTGTTTCCTGATCAATCAAATACTATAAGACATGAAACGAATATCCGCTATCAGGTTTTATAGTTTCTCTTACTCATTAACAAAGAGAAGACATAGTTTGTGTCTAGTGCATTTAATGAATGACAAATCTAACTTAAAATCCCTATTTTGTTTTGTAATGCTTGAAGGGATACTTTGGAATAATGAAGCTGTTGTAATTCAAAATTAAAAGATTCATCTGTAATATTAACTGACTCCATGCTATTAATCTCATTTTGCTTATAATCAAGAAAAATTCATATGTATATATATATATATATATATATTTATATATATATATATATATATATATATATATATATATATTGGAGATAATTTTCTTATAAACAAAAGATGAAATATAATAGAGAGAGAAAATAACATATATAGAAACACCTGAAGATCGAAGAGTACATCGGCCGAAACGTTCTGTATATATGACAATAAAGATGAGGCCAGTAGTCCGAAAGCTCAAAATGATATAAATTATCAAGCCTCTTCTCAAAGATTTAGACAAATAAGCTATCTTCACTTTAATTTTCAAGTTTCTGAAATTAATTTAACAGTTCACATACCTGAAAGCGGTGTCAACATCCGCATAGGGAAGGCATGAACTGCTATTGATAGTGTGTCGATCATATGGAAGTCCGATCTCTCACGTGAAGCAAAACGGGATTTTTTCCAAGCTATAGCTGTGTCAGTACTATTGTATAGATGCGTGGTGCATCTATACAATAGTATAGCTCGATGGGAAATGCACAAGAATGCTACGTGCTATTTTGAACAAATCCATCAAAAAGGAGTAATGTAGATTTTTGGAGAAACGTATATATCAGCCTGTTCATTGTTTATATACAGGGTGACCCCTCCAAAAAAAAAAAAAACAGAACTCATATATTTTTGTAGAAGTAATCAGGGTTCTGTTTTTTGGGGGGGGCACCCTGTAGCAATTACCTCGAAGAGGAGCTCCGCATTCTTAGGAGCTAGAGAATTAGACCTCACTACGGGATACAATTTTGTGTTATATTCCGCACAAGGTCGATAGTTAAAAATTGGCCTTACAGATGAAAATTACTGAGTAATGACTGACATTTTCACCAAACCAAGAAAATTTTAGTAAATACCAATAAGGAATGATTGGGCGCCTAATCAAATGGTTGAATGAGCTGTTTCTGAACCTGTGTTTAGAAATATTCTAACATGTCAAAATTTCATAAAATGTACATCATATGCCACCGTAAACGGTTCTTTTTTTTATCCCTTTACATCAGACTAAGTTTTATTAACCCTATGAGCCTTGAGTATCGGAGCCTAAATTTACCCTCTGCCGTTTGAATTGGTGGTACGATGCGGAGGAAATAAAAATACCATTGGTATACTGGTGTAACGAGCTCGTAGGTTTAAGAAGTTCATAAAATCAATGATAAAATTTCGCACATAGAAAAGTGATAGAAAACTGAAAATAATTATTTTATTGAGCTTGAGACCAGGGAATAAATGTCTGAGAGCAAAAGCAGTAGTAAATTGAATTCACTTGAGCTGACAGTTCGAATTGATTCAGCTGAAAACTAAGCTGATTTAACAAACAAGTTAACAATGCAATGAATGGCTATATATTCTCATTTCAATTCTTTCCCATCTAATCCGGGTGAGATAAAAGATGAGCATGAAGAATCCACCAGGATATTTCGTTGATGGAAACTAGATACCAAGGAGACTTCAACTGAGATGTGATAGGGAATTACTGTTGGTATCTACAACAGTAGACTAGCATCTCTAACAAGAGCATTGCCCAGTCGACCGGGGCTGTTGAATACATCGATTGCTTCTCCGCAGAGGGGTAAGAAACCCCAAACAAGTGTCTTGGATATGACACTAAACAATCTGATGGTGAGGTTCCAATACTCCTTCCTTGTCATCGCTCCCCTGTCCACTCTGTTCCGGAGTAGTAGCACCTGATAGAATCCTGTCTATGGGTCAAATAGAACTAAAGTGTGAACTTTTGCTAAACTAAATTGCTTGAAATAGGACTGTTTGACATTTAAACTGCGTACTTATGCTAAACTGAACTGTTTGAAATAGAACTGCTTTTGACATTGAAACTGTGTACTTATACTAAAGTGAATTGTTTGAAATAGAATTGTTTTGACATTTAACTGTTTGTAAAAAAAACTATACTTATACAAAACTAAATTGTTTAAAATTTAATTCGGCGTTAAACGACCCGAAAGGGATTGATTCGCCGTAAGAGAAAACAACCAACCAACAAACCAACCTGAGCAAAAGAAAATGTCTCAAACACTTTCCAATGCTATTGACTAATGCTTAAGCTGAATATATTGAGGGTACATATTCTATAACTTAGCAAAAGACTTTTTACAGATTAAAATTCTAATTTTTTAAACCGATGTAATATGATGTGAATGCAAGAATATGATGCGAATATGTAAATATGATGTAATCAAGCATTTGCTGAATTTAAGTTCACAGGTTAACTTTCTAATTTGACGGTATACTATGTCATATATAGAAGATAACATAACGAAAATCATTTCTTATTCTGATTTCAGATTTTAATTCAAGGGCCCCAAAATTCAATTAAAAAGGTAACAATTTCCGTTAGTAGCAGTCGCAATGTTATTTTTTATTTTTAAGTAGAATCGACAAAATCGCCAAAAGTCCGCAGACGAACGCTAACATTAATCTAATGGCTGATGTGACTAAGCGAGCTGAGTGACAACAGATCCAACCGAAACCATCAAATGACAGTATAGGAGGTAAGATGATGTGATATATATATATATATATATATATATATATATATATATATATATATACATACATATATATATATATATATGGGGGGAGGGGAATCTCTTTTTTATATGGTTTATATATATATATATATATATATATATATATATATATATATATATATATTTATATGAAGTACATAAAGAAAAGAAATTCTTTCTGGCTTTCAAGCAAACGTTGTGGCTTAGGCAAATAGTGAAGGCATAGAGAAAATTAATCCTGTTATTTACCTTTCAGTGGCGATTATGCTTGATATCAAGTCATATCCTATCAGTAAATTTAAACTATAAATTAAGCATCCGCCTTTCAGTAGGATTTTAAATTATGTTAACTGACAAGGAATTTATCAGTCTCACTTTTCATTGAGTAAAAAACTCTAGAATAACACCAAACTGCATTTTTGTGAGGACTTAAAGGTTGATAAATGTCTGAGAGGTTAATATCTATCGCCCCTCGTGGCCAGTACTTGTACTACAAATGTAAACGTAACAACATGTTTTTTTATAAGTCCTGATTATCTAGTGATCCTAAAAAAAGGTAAAGTCAAAATGAAATTTTAAAAAACATAATTTTGGTTTCAACATATTTATCATTATATGGCCAAGCAAAAAGATAAAGTTTTGATTTAGCTAAACTGATGGATATAAAAAGGGTTGAGTTTAGCATTATTCTTGCATTGTAAATCAAATCCCTTGCTAAAAAAAACTATTTCGACTGAAGCATTCACAAACTAATATTGAAACGAATTGTGCCAGACATGATTTAGCGGATTTTTGGTGCAAGGAAGGATCTTTAATCGTTTCCTACTCACCAAGCTCCGATTTTAGCTTTAGTGTATCAATTGATTCATTAATACTGAATACACGGAAAGGAAAAACGAGATAAACGTTTAAGACATTTAATGGATGCATATACAAAATTATATAACAAATTTGCAACAATAAGCAACACGTTCCTTGACAGATGAATTAAATATGTTGTTCCGAGAACAAACAGAGTGAGAGGAGGGCAAAAACCAGTAAATACAAATGTCTTATTTTCTCGGATGGCGTTCTTGACGAGTTGAAATAAAATACCTCGTCAGATTTAGAGACAAAGGTCTCTTTCGGTTCAAAGAACGGATATAAAAATCATATCCATTTCGCTCCACGTGCAAGCACTAAAAATAGGACGGTCCGAACAGTTCCAAAAACAGAAGCAAAAAGAGAAAGAATTAGAAGACTAAATTCTTATGTGATCAATGGCCAGACGATGTGGGAAGCTATGCCTCCAATCCAAAGGAAGACAATTATCTTGCTACCTCTTTACTAATATCCTCAAAATTTGTTCCAGTGTCCCATTAGTAATCACAGAATATTTAGTGGTCATCCTTGCGACCAAAATATCATTTCCATTGGGTAAAAATTGCGAATAAATAAGGGACATTACTATATCGATAAAATTTCATATTTATTCCCCCTTGCAAAAATATAATGATCTGGTTTGCTAGAACTATTGTTATTAAATTGCGAACTGTAATCAAAAACTATTTTATATGTTAGAGCACTTTAACGTTTGCTCATTACTCCCGCTGATTTCAACAATCCACGTGTAAGAATGGTTTCACTTCTTCCTCGGACTTCTAAGTTCGATCGAAACCGTGCCAAGTACTCTAGTATGAATGGAGATTTTCGGTCAAGTCCTAATGTTTTTCGTACTTTCACTCCTTCTCAATCTTACGAATGCTAATATTTGCAACGTGAAAGTTGTTTTATACGTTAGTTTATGATGACATGATTTAGACTGGTTGATCTGTTTGAAAGAACAAATTTCTAAGTTCAAAATAATCCCCGCCACAACCAACGATTCTTATGTAAAACAAATATACATCTTATATCATTACTTGGTGTAACTGTTTTGAAAATTGTTAAATGAAATTGTTAAAATTTCATTTGCTCTATAGTCAATCATTGAGATTATATTGTGATGTATAATCTCAATGATTGACTATAGAGCAATAGTCAACTTATAGAAACTACTGGAACAAGCAATCTTTTTGCCATTATTTTTCGTAAGGGTTTTCAGTAGAATTGACTTTAAATTAACTTTTTAATTTAACAACACTTCTATCTAGCAATGTGACCTCATCTTTTTAATCATCTTGATCGATTTTAAACAAGATTTTTACCTGACAGATGATTGTTTTTCATTTAACAATTTAATTCGATTAAAAAATCTTGTTACAAAAATTCAGCATTCATAACCACAAAACCTAACTAAATCTCTACCTTGCTGAATGCAATAAAATACGGTTCTTCTTGCTTAAATGTTTTTAACTTTCCAAAACAATCAATAAGAAAGAAATTGTCGGTTTATTCGAATAATAATGATCAATACTACCTATGAATTTAGCTGGTTGTCTGTGTAGGTGCTCGTGTGTGCATATCACGCATATTAGGTCAAATTAACTTGACAAAATAACTTCAAATTACGTCAGTCATTTTTTACACTTTTACGCACATTCTTCTTATAACTTGATGAACTGAACGTTTTAAGTTTGATTTATCTAATTTGCATGTTTAACTTTAAAAATCAAATCGTGACAAATAGTTATACGAGGATCATTTAATAAGTTTCCAGACTTTTTTCGTATGGGCACTTTTATTGATAGTACACACATAAAACTCTTGTCCCCTTCGAAGAAATCTCCTCCGGCTGCAATGCACTTGTCCTGTTCCAAGAACTTGTGGAAGGCCCCATCGAAGTCCTCTTGTGTGAGCGTGTCAATGACCTTCGTCTCAGCCTCTTTCATCTGCACAATTATCTCATAACGACAGCCTCTGAGCTTAGGAAATAACCAAAAGTCACGGGGAGCAGCGTCAGGACTATTGGGAGGCTGTCTTGATGTCAATCTTGATCAAATAGTTTGTGACAAGGATGGAGTTGTGGGCTAATGCATTGTCCAGCTGGAAATGCTACTGACCCGATTTGAAGAGCGCTGGCCTCTTCCCTAGGAATCTCTTCCTGAACTCCCTTAAAACCTCAACATGGTAACCCTAACCCTAACCCTTTGTCCAATCAACTCTGGTGTATTGACTTCCTCCCACACCTCTCATCATCCCTCACAGACTCCCTACCTTCCTTGAATCTCTTATGCCACTAAAAAACTGATGCTCGATTCATGCAAGATGCTCCAAAAGCAGTCTGAAGCATTCCATACGTTTCTGTGGCATTTTTGTCAACTTTAAAACATAATTTTATTGCATATCGTTCTTCTAACGTGTCCTCACATCCAGATTGCATGTTTAAAATTCACCAGCTGTTACAATCAGGCTTTAGTAGGGTGTATTCCAATTGCTGCTGTAGCTGTTCATTTGAACCTGAAGTCATAAAAATTGGTCAGTCATCTCATAAGATGTATAGCAATAACATAGTGAATTTTCAAGAGTATAAAACAATTTTAAATGCCTGTACAAAAAAAAAGTCTGGAAACTTATTGAATGTTTGTCAAGAAAGGGAAAAGAAAGACGACTTGCCAGCATTCAAGATAGCGTCGATGCATCGATACAATGACTTGAAGACTACATAAAAAAGCCCCTAAGAAGACTGATTTCAGCGACCATGAATTACATAGACAACACAAGCATCAACAGAACAAAAGCATCAACAAAACAAAAATAAGAAGAAAAACAACTGTATGGACATTTCAAGCTACAAACAAGCCAAATTTCACACGAGAAAAGTTGGACATGGCTAAGAAAGGGAAACCTTAAAAGCGAAACTGAATCTCTTCTAATAGCATCCCAAAAAAACACCATTACAACCAAGAATAAACCAAGAATAGATACGACACAGCAAAATAGTAACAGTAGGTAAAGTGGTGACAGAGACAAAACGATCAATCACATAATAAGCAAATGCAGTAAATTTTCGCAAAACGAGACTAGACACGACTGTGGGGGCAAGATCATCTGTTATGTTTTGACCTTCGACCCGGCCCCAAAAAATGCTATTCCAAGGTGATGCACCGGAAGGAAGTGACACATTCTAATGGCCAGTAATCGAAAGAGATCGCGTGGACGAATTAAGGCTTATAATATGGGACAAGGTGAAGGTCCCACTGTGCCAATACAGACTGATGCACCGGAAGAGAGTGACCTGTGAACTGCATGACAGTTATTTCCGCTTGATGACGATTAAACATTCGATTTCAAAGATCCAGTGGGCGATCGTGTGGGCGTTGAATTATTATTTAACTCAGTTGAGTTCGAGTCCAAGAAGCAGTTGCCAGGAGAGTTCCAGACAGTTGGGGACGAGGTGTGGTAGGGAAAGCCACACCCGACCAAGGGGGCCCTCGGGAACCCCGATGGAGTGGACCCCAGCATCAAAAGAACGAGAAAGACACAACGTGACGGTCATAGCAGTGGGGTCAAGATATTACAGTTTATGTTCGGTCTCCAGCTCCCTCTCACATACAACCCTTGAACAACCCTTTCGAACCCTTGCAATAAAGTGAGAGGTAAAATATTGTTAAAGAAGTCTTTCTGCGTCTTTCAGTGTCTTTGTTATTGTGTCGTTGAGATGCTGTAGATGAGCATCCAACACATCCACTAAGATTTGTGCAAGAGTTTAAATTTGATCATACGAACAAATGGTATATGCACAACCAAGAATCCGTCCTGGAAAATGAGACGTACAAACTTCTCTGAGATTTTGATATAGAAACGGATCAACGAATATCGACCAGACCTAGAAATAGTCAACAATAAAAGAGACTCTGCCGAAGAGTGGACTTTGCCTTTCCGGCTGACCACAGCGTGAAACTGTAAGAAAGTGAAAAGAGAGATAAGTACCAAGAACTTCCAAGAAAACTGAAAAACTAGCGCACATGAACGTGATGATGATACCCATTGTAATTTGTGCACTCTGCACAGTCACCAAAGATATTGTATTGTGACAGGAGGACTTAGAAATAGGAGAACGAGTGGAGATCCCCCAAACTACAGCGTTATAAAGATCAGCCAGAATAATGAGAAGAGTCCTGGAGAGGTGTGGAGACTTGTTATATAATTAAGGTGATGATTTTTTATATTAATCATTTTTCTTTAATTATACTTTATTATTTAATTTGGTAAGGCTTTAAACAACTTGGGTCTCTAAGTCCAAGTGCATAGGTAGTGTCGTCTTACGCCTGCGCAGAAAATATATAATAATCCTCATCTGTCATAATAAACCCATAGATAGGAAGTGGGGCTGGAGTATGGATGACGTCATGCCCAGAAGAGATGGACTTGAGAATTTGAGGATTTAGAAAAAACAGTTAGTTGAGTTTGCCGTTGAGACATTTGGATTTCTACCGACAGAAAATTTAAACACCACAAGATGCCCCGCGTGGGCGGGAGGGGGCAGCATAGTATGGTTAGCATAGGCTTTTAAGAATTGTGTCTCTCTCCTCGTGGAACCAAGGACTGAACCCAGAAATTAATAAACCCGTTCGTATCCGAAACGACAGACTCCTCCAGTATTTGTACATGTGTTTATATTTCTGTTGTTATTGATATCTTTATGAGTATACAACAAACTTGCTGTCACTCAAAAGTAAGAGAGAAGCCATGATCTAACGCTGGTGTGAAAAACTTTCAAAAGAGTAAGATAATATTAATAATAATGATAATAAGTTATCTAGTTATCTTTAATAATATATTTATTTACCTTATTGAATGTAATCTTTGTTCTAGACAATGCTACGATCTACCCTGTCGATATGGCTTAAAATACGTTGACAAAAAAGTAATAACCCCACCTCTCCCCAAAAATCGAGGCGTCCTGGATACTAAATTATATCTGATCATGAAACTCTAGTTCTAAAGCTCTGAGGAATGTGGACTACTTCTTCATTACCATTACTGCTAGGTTCACTCTGACATAGAGTGATAATACCTGTACCAAATAAATATTTTAAAAAATTTTCGTAGATAGGTCAGTGTACAAAACACCACTTAAGAAACTGCAACACAAAAAATGAAAAATGCATGAACAATGAGATCAATTCTCTAACTTCTGTACATATAATAACCCAAGAGAAGTTGACATGCCATTAAAATCAACCAATCAATCAGTCAACAGCACCAAGAGCTGTTAGTATTTTAATATTCTCGGATAACTAGTAAGGATCTATCAACAACTTCCGGACACTGAATAAAGAAATTTCTGGTAAATATGTGCGGAGATAATCAATATTTTCTTATCAAGAAATATAACTGTTTCCTCAATTATTTTATTTATTTTCATCATTAAGTTATGTCTTAATCCAACTGAGAAATGATTCATGAAAAATAACATTCTCATGAATTACTAAATTCTAAACGCTTATTTCAAGGATGAAGAATTTAACTGGACACACCACTTCTGTTTTCATCGTTAAGCAGATATTTACACCTTATATTAATCATGCTTTTCTATATAATAAATGGAATTTTTTAACTTCTGTATCAAAAAGTGAGAGCCATCGTTTATAGAATACTGTTCTGTTCGAATACCTGGCCTTTAGCCGGTTGAAGAAAGGTAAGATCTTTTTCTTGTAGAACTGATTACCACTAATAAGTGACAATGGCTGCCGACAGGTAAATATTGCGTCAAAATCTCAAGATTATCTTACTTTCCAAAGAAATTAAAGAGAATCGATAACACTGAAAATACAGTACCCACCCAGTTACAAGATATTTTACTCGATAAAAACTTGACTGCTCATGCTTGTATCGCCGGCCATCGTCAAACCTTCAAAATGTGTAAAACCTCTCCTAGATTATCTTTTGCTGGACTACAACACGACGATGATATATAATCATATCTATATTAATCACTAGCAATAGTTTCTTTGCAATTTCTGTAGAGATGATCGAACATTTTAGCCTAAAGCCACCAAATTTGGTATGCACACTTATTGAATCCAAAGGAAGCTTGTAACATAATTTGTTGTTCATTATGAGGAAATAGAGTTTTCTTAATAATAAACAATAACCAGTAGGAATCAATGTTGCTGTAAGATGTATCTTGTTATACAGAATTTAATTTTCCATATTTCAAAATAAAAAAATAATGAATTTTCTTACAAAATAAATATTTACATTTCATTGAATATAACTAATCAGATTTATCGGTAGTCCTTCAAGATGGAAATTTAAAATGATGAACAAGCATTATTGCTTTGGACTAAAAACAAATCTTTCAAGTTTTACACATATAAAAGATTTCTCTATAGATCTGTGAGAAAATGTTCATGAAAAAAATATTAATTCCATCAGATAATATCAAAGATATGATTAGTAACCGTTTGTAAATTTTGGTGTGAAATTTTACTTGAGCACAAATGTTGGGAAAAAAACTTTATTAAAAGATTTTGTGAGAAAGTATTGTTCCTCCATCAGTCTCCTGCTTATTGTCAAATGTCACATTCTTCTGTGATCTTCAACGTTTCCCAACCGTAAACCGGTATTTCAGCTATTCATAAGATAGCAGAACGTATGTATGTACAGCAGTATGTGCTATATATGAATATATACTTGACTTTGTAAGCTTCATACAAAATGAAATGAAAGAAACTAGCCATTGTCAAGAGAAGAAAATGATTCCAGCTTGAAAAATTATTATGTATTTTCCTCACTATTTTTTTATTTAAGTTGCATTTTTACACTTTGCCACTTTCACAAAGCAATAATATTTTGTTTCTTACATTTTATTGATTTTTCAGTTTTCTTCCGTTGTTCGGTTTCTAAACTCAACAGATCTTTTAGTGAAGTGATTTCGTAATGTGAAATTGAGCGAACAAAATAAATCAGGAAAATGTCAACAATTTAATTTTTCGTCTTTTAACTTCGCAGAATTCTTCTTCTTCTTCTTCTTCTTCTTCTTCTTCTTCTTCTTCTTCTTCTTCTTCTTCTTCTTCTTCTTCTTCTTTGTTCATGTTCTACGTCTTTCACTTTTATTTCCTCAACTTTCTCCTCCGTCTTCTCCTTCTAGATTTTCTTCTTCTACCCTATATATATATATATATATATATATGTGTGTGTGTGTGTGTGTGTGTGTGTGTGTGTGTGTGTGTGTGTGTGTGCTGAACAACGACATCGGAGTAAGCAAGTGTAAAATAATTTAGGACACCCGGGTTAAAAATAGAAACCTATCAGCAGCGAATCGGCAACGAGTTCTTATTAGCTGAAAGGAACCCAAATAAAAACGCCATAAGGCAATGGATGCAGAATAGGAAAGAGACGGGAAGGAGTTTGTTGGCGGCCGGACGCGACGAGGTAAAAATAAAGACCAGCCACGACGATGTAAAGACAGCCGAAAGTTGCAGCCCCCATTTTAGGGTGAGCTCCGAAAACTGGTATCACACCCGGACGCGAGCCTGTGAAAAAGGACCCCACGAGGAAACGTGTTAGAACTACAATAGAAAACGTGCCAGAAAATTCAAGTTTCGTCTCTGCTCTCTTTCTCCACCCAACATTTTGTTTCTCTTTGTCAAGCTAACGCGGTCGACTCAGTTTTCATACGCTGTTTCTATCCTCTTGGCGACTACAAAAAAGTGTAGTGGCGAATAAACTTTTGTATTAGCGAATTAAGACGGGTTTTTGTGTGTTCGTCACTTTTTCACATGTTAAGGTCATCACAAGGTCCGACGGACACTTAAGACACTTACTACACTCATAGAGACGTTAGACACGAGGTAACACAAACGCCTATTGAGACCATACCAGCACGAACTTCTATTCGGACACCATAGTGTTGCAAACTTCTATTTTTGCCGTTTAATACGTTTTGTGTGTAACGGTACACAAGTTCGAACTTCAGTCACGCTATTACATTCACTTTGGGACTAATATCCTCACCTCCCCACAGCAAGAATGGATTCGGCATTAAATAACCCATGAAGGTTGATGTGCCATTACAACAAAAAAACCAAACCGAACATACCTAACAAACTAAATAAAAGGGCATATGGTTGAACATGGTGTGGTAAGCAAAACTAATCAGTTTACAACTATTAAAATCTTAATTTGGCTTGCTTAGTAAGATTTTATATATAATATAAAATGGTAGTCGATGAAAATTTTATTAAATGTGTCAAATTCTTCTCCCCTTCTAAAGCAATTTACGTAATGGTACGGTTCTCAAATAGACGTTTGTAATACTAGGCTACTAAATAGACGCTTGCACCACCATGGTTCTTGACAGACCCTTGTAGCACAACGGCACTACATAGGCATTTGTACCACCACGGTTCTAACGGTTCTATGAGAGTAGCACTACGCCTTAAGTGTCAGTCGGACCCCTGTAGTCACCTCACTGTGAGAAAAAATGATGAACATAAAAACACCGTTTTGGTTCGCTAATACAAAGTTCATTTACTGATATCCTTCATTTGAAGTCCCGGAAGAGAGAGAAAACTGAGCATGAACTGAGTCGACCGCTTTTGATAGACTGAGAGGTATAAATCTTCGTGAGAAGAGAGAAAGCAGATACAGACGTTAATATTATCTTACTCGTTTTCTGTTGTAGTCCTTGCACGTGCTTACTCGTTTGTTATGTCTTCGCGGCTTCGCTGCGAGTGTGAGATCCTTTCACAGAGCTCACCCAAAATGGGTGCCGTAATTTTCGGCAGTCTTCACATCATCGCGTCTAATCAGCAACTGACTTTCTTTTTCCTTTTTTCTATCCTGTGTCCTCCCTATTGGCTTTCTTACAGCGGCCGATTTGCTGCTGATACATTTCTTTTTCTCACTCGGGCGTTCGCTGCTATCCCGACCGAGACTTGGGGACTCCCATCCGTTCACCTTTCCATTTGCTTCTCCCTTATAGCCTCTCTCTCTCTCTCTCTCTCTCTCTCTCTCTCTCTCTCTCTCTCTCTGTGACTGCTTCGAATTTCTTTCTCATATATGTCCCCCCTTTTCCACCGTCCTGTAGTCGACCTGTAAACCTTGCTAGGAAACAACTTACTATTTTAAAAATTAACCGGAGTTCCTAATCATATTACAATTATAGTCACTTGAAATTTGTTCGATTTATCTGACACATACATCATGTAAAGATTTTGATATCTATGGCACTACATAACTCTGCATTTAAAGAAGATATCAAGCTGGAATTTGGTATCTTTGTACTTTGTTACGCTAATAAGCAATTTCTTGTCTTATTTTATCTCTATTTCACATGACTTAAAAGTTATGAATTTTAAAATGGAAATAATAGCTATTTAGAGGTTTTTCTAATACCCGTAAAAACTAAAGACATTGGAATAAAAAAATCTATTGGATTGTTTTCATTGGATATTTTTCCAGTGTGAATAATTGATTCATGGAGTTTTAAAGCATTAAATAATTCTTTGTTGACGAAATTCTGAAACAATTTCCGTAACAAAAGGGAATTTTTGTTTTATTTTTTAACATAAAATCTAATATAGACAATCGAACATTTGTATCTAAGTTTTCAGAACTGCCATAGAAATCGATAAAAATTCCAATCCTTTAATTCAGCAGTTCTCATTTTTTAATATTTCTATCAATATATCATTAGCATTTTTGGCCTCATTTAAGTATCTAACATTCGGTAGAAATGGCTGAAATAGTTTCTTACAAATCTTGGCTTTATCCGGGATTAGAAATGTCAGCCACAGGGCAAAACCAGCATGATATTATGCTTTTTTTTGTTCCTCTTATAACTAACATTGCCAGAACTGCGATAATATTTCCTCTGTTGGCGCTAAAATTATTGTCAATGCTGATTCAAATGCCTTCAAAATTGGAAGTGCTCTCACAAAACAGAAATAACTATAAATTACAAATCACAGTAACAATTTTAACCACGGGAACAATTATTTTAACTACAAACATTGAAATAACACATGAAATAACACATTAAATTATGAGTACATCAATAAAGTATCCCATTGAATATCAAAATTAAATTTACAGAAATTGATATCAAATCATTGCATTATGAAATAGAAAAGGAAAAATCAAGTAAAAGAAACACAACACCCATAAATGAATCCTTGTATGAAGATTTATCCTTTCAAAGCTAATATACAATGTCACCACTGATGGTATTATTCCTACCTTTTTTTAAAATAGGCTTAATTTGATTAATACCTAAAGTATGAAATTGAAATACATAAAGAGAATGGAAGAGAATCAATTAATTAATGGTCACTAGAAGAGAAAAGTATTTATTCTAAATTTGAGAAATCAGAAAATACGCGAATGTGATACAGGAGAATATGAAAAATCAAAAATAATAATTTTTAAAAGATCAGAAAAATTTTGAAAAGTTCACCAAAGATAAAAAATGTTATAAAAGGGAGAAATACACGAGTGTAGACAGTTGCATGAATAAAGTAAAGATGAACCTTCGTCGGCCAAAGGAGAAATTTCGATCGATGAGAAATCAAGTTCACTACTGATATGATATAATGACTTAATATATAATTGTAACTTAATATATGATAATAATTTACCATCCTGTCGGCTGAGGCTGCAGAATATGCCGATTGTACCTCAGTAGAGACGTAAGAAACCTTCCACCAAGGAAACATGTAGTCCGTTAGTAGCGACCTGTAATGCTTGAGGATGGAATCCTATAGGCTGAGCAGTCCGTGACCCAGCAACCGGAGCGATTATGTGACTTGCAACACTCCATCTTGGCCTTTACTCAGCTAAACGGTCTGTCAGAAAGGTGAGATCAGATCAATCAGCTGGGTCAGGTCAAACCCAAACACCTATATAATTGATCCGACCGAATTCTTCAAATTGCACTTGTGGCAAATAACTATTCAACTCTATTCTATCTTTAAAGTGCTAGAAGTGACTGAGGGACAATTACGCTGAGATAGCAATAGTTGAAACAACTGAAACTGTGTGCAAACAAATAGATATCATTATCATCATGTCGTGCCGCCAGCACGGATATCCCTGACCCTCTCTTGCCACTTCTCCCTATCGTTCATCGCTTCTGGTGGGTCTTCGAGGCTACATCCCGTATCCTCACTGAGCTACTGTATGTATGTTGGAGCTGGTCGTCCTGCTTTTGCTCGGCCATATGTGGGGGTCCATAGGAGTACATCGCTTATGAGCTCGTCCCTGCTTCTCCAGCAGTGTCCTGCATGTCTGGTTCGTCTAACTTGGATAGTTTTCGTGATAGGAGGTAGGTGGCCATATAGTTGGTGCTTTGTGGAGTGTTGCCTCCAGGACTTGTTCAGTATTGCTCGCAGCATTCTTGTGTAATTGCCGTCTAGCTTTTTCTCCAGCCGTTTTGTTAGCGTCCAAGTAGTGCATCTATATGTTTTGTTAGCGTACAAGTAGTACATCCATACGCTTGGAAGAAACTGCGTTTCATTTAATCGGTCAGGTCTGACTTCCATATGATCGATAGCTTATCGATAGCTGTCCATGCCTTTGTTAGCCGCGTGTCAATGTCTTTTTCGGTTGATGAGACACTGCTTCCTTGGTAGGTGAACTTGTCTACCAGTTTCAGAGTACTTCCGTCTCGTGTGGAAATGTCGCCTGTTTGATTAAAGCACATGTATTCAGTTTTGTCTGCATTTACATGGAGGCCAATGCCTGCGGCGGCTTGTTCCAAACTATACAGTAGTGTTTCGGCTTGGTTTGGTGTATTTACCAGAATGGCCCGGGAGACCTGGGTTCAATCCCAGGTCGAGTCATACCAAAGACTTTAAAAATGGTACTTGATACCACCTTGCTTAACACTCAGCATTATAAGGTACGGTTCAAGGGTAAAGTGGAGCAATCCTGGGAATGGAGTAGCGCCCTCCCCTACACCTTGGTGTAGTAGCTATCGAAAAGGGAGCCTTCGGGTCACCCTCGACTATGGTCGCTAACTTTACTTACTTACTATGTCATCGGCGTAATCGGCGTCCGTATTTGTTTTTGCAGGGTACCTTCTGCTTCTTTTCTTTGTCAGCTCGAAGCTTTTTCTTTGATAAATCAAAGGAAAAAAAAATAGAATATATTAGATAGAATTATGTATGTCAAATAGCAATGTTTGAAACCATGTCCTGTGTATGACACAAAACCATCTGATGATGAGGCTGCTCTCCTGCAATTTATGGACTGTGGTGTACTCTTTCATGATCATTTCTCTCAGGTCCACTCTGATTCGGAGTGGTAGAACCTATTAGGGTCCTATTTAGAGGTCACATATAACTGTTCAATCTTTAAGAGGGATTATTATCATTAGCTATTTGAAACCATACATCTCACTCTCTGTCTGTCTGTCTCTCTCTCTCTCTCTCTCTCTCCCAGGCAATTTTGTTCCAGCGGATCACCCCGACTGTCAGAAGTTTCAAATGGATTATGTCATCCCCTATCTGGGGATCTTTCAAATACAGCTTAGCACAGAGAAGATTGATAAACAAACTACGTAGAAACACATTGGCGCCGTTACCAGGATAAAGTAAAAGTATCATGACAACTATAGAACCACATTTGGTACCGTTACCAAGATAAAACAATCATTATCATTACATTCGGTACAGGTGTTTTCATGCACAATGGTATTATATTTGGCGCTGGTATCGGAGTTGGCTATCGGAGACCGCGATATTGATACAGAGGAGCCGTGACAAGATATTGTTACATTTGGTATCGAACAAAAACAATAGCGTTACAAATAGTAACCGACCCCAGAACATAGTAACACATTTGGCGCCAGACCAAGAAATAGAGTTATAAGTGGTGTCGGGCCAAATTCAGACCAATTCAGATCTGGGGTCTCCAAAAATACCAAAGAAGTTTTATACTTGAAGACAATCGCTATCGCTTGATTTCCACCTATAAGCCTCAGAAATCCGGAGTGACCAGGCAACTACATTGAATAATAAAGCGACAGGAAATCTACGATGTCTGAAACACGAAATAGTGGTAAGAGTGACAGTTCTGTCGTCAATTTGAATCTTAACTCAGGATATATTACAAAAAAGTAAGTATGATGATGTAGAGAAACTCTTAAAGGTCTTTAAGAAAGTGGTTATATTTTGGTTCAATTCAATAGTCTGTAGAAATGAATTAGCTGAAATTTCACAAGTTGGAATTGAGATCAATTTTGAAACGAAAGCAGGAGACATTTCATCATGCAACGCCTAAACTTGAATTATTTTGGAAATTTTGACACAAAAAAATAAAATGCATTTTCTCTCTGAAATTTTGTCAAGATATGATGTTATTATCTAATGTTTGTTTCAGACAAATATCTTAGTTGATGAGAATATTAGTCCAAAATTATATTTATATAATAGACAGATATTTGTGGAAAAATGAACAGAACGACACAAGGTTACATTGATAGAGATCCCAATGATGAAAATTTTCTCATAATGACTTCAAAGATAAGAAAAATAATAACAATAACTATTTGTCCATCGTGTTTTAATGCGATACAAATAATTCAAGGAATACCGAAGTCCACCTCCTATCGTACACTAAAAATTCCCTTTACAGTGAATATAATGGTTTAGTCAATGTTTATAGGTGACTGTTAGCCACAATTTTGTTATCTTAAAGACTTTTGTTCGCTAAAGGAATATGCTTTAGCAATTCTTTCACACTTATTATATAAACGTTTTACTGCGTTGCTTCTTCTTTCTTACAACCAATATGGAGGTGCCGTTAATTTCTCATATTTTGCATAATAATCCAAATTTATTATTATGCATATTTTGCATAATAACCCAAATTTTCTTGTTGAATTTTTCTAAAGCATAATAATCCCAAAACTTGCTAAACTTCATTTGTGGCATTTTGCTAAAACATACGAGCCCAAAATTTGCTATAACATATTCGGGATTTGTTAAAACATTTGTGGCAATTTGCTAACCACAAAGCAATTCTGCCAAAATAAAGTAAGCTCTAAGAGAAAGAATAAAAAATTCTCAATCCCTCGTGCGAAATTCCTTTACGGTGGTACGGTTTAAATACTAGTAAAAAGTTATCCTTATCAGCGGTAAAAAGAATAAATAGATAAATTCTATCATGTCAGATTTAAATTTTATAAGAAAAACGTTGTCCTCTGTTCGAAAGAAAGAAAATAACTTTACTAGGTAAAAATTATCCTTGTCAGCAAGTTAGAAAAAGAAAAAATCTCTCTTGTCAAATTGAATGTTAAAAGTAAAACCACAAGTTCTTTTATATATATATATATATATATATATATATATATATATATATATATATATATATATATATTCAACATGGCAGTCGAGTAAGAAAATTTAAGAGAGGTAAAACCCTTTAATGAGTCTACGTTCAAAATCGAAAAGGATAATATAACGGAGATCAAAATGTTAGAGGAGGACGATGATTTAAATGCCAATTACCTTTCTGAAGAAAACGAATAAATAAAAGAACATTTTCAAGGATTGAAGAAATTAATGAGAAGATAAGGGAAAATTGTATAAAGGCCTCACTTAATATTGAAGAATGTGGTTTTGACGAACAGAAGTATGAAAGCATTAAGTTTCGTCAAGGAATTACAAAAAGATTATCAGTTCTGAGTCAAACCCTTTCCACAAACGAAAATGAACCCTCCAGTAACAGTAAACGTAATCTATCAAAGGAACAAACATTATTAATGTTACCTGAGTTAGAATGTTTCAAATTTAGCGGAGTGACACCCTCGAAGTTTGAATTTAAAAATTTTCTATCACAATTTCAAAACTGTGTAATGCATTTGGAGTCGAATAAAGTAAAGTTAACATTATTAAAAAGGTACCTTTCCGATTATGCCTTACAACTAATATCACATTTGACATTGGAAAGCTATAACTATAGCGTAGCTATAGACCTTCTCAAAAGAGAATTCTTGAACGAGAATCTTATTATCAATGCAATATTCAACCAGATTCTATCGTATAAACCCAAATACGATCCTGAATACTTCTACATAAGACAATTTTAGCCGAAATTAGATCCCACCTTGCAGAACTCAAAGGATCATACCACCTTGATTATTATGAACCCAGTGCAAGAAATAAATTGATGAGCCATCTAATATTCAAGAAATTGCTTTCCCAACTTAAAAGAGAGATCATACATAAAATGGGATAAAATTACCCCTCTTTGAATGACATTTTCGAAAGCTACAGTGAAGCAATCAGAACATTATTACTGTCAAGATTTCCTCAAGAAAAGACTGAACATTTCTCTAATAGAAGAGATAATAAATACAAGAACTCATATAAAGGTAAAGATACTGAGAAAGTAGCATTACAAAATTTCGAAACTTATTTTCAGAAGCCATATTGCGTCTTATGTGACATGAAATCACATAAATTGAGCTCCAGCAAAAAATATTCTTCCTTTGAAGAAAGAAAAAAATTATGTAAAAGATTGAATTTATACAGTAAATGCACCAGCAGGAAACATAAAAATGAGCATTGCCCTGGAAGAAAGAACAGGTTATGCTTGGCCTGTTTAAAGTTTAATTCTTAATGTCACATTTCAGAACTGAGTGTCAAACCTAAAACCACTTCACTTTATACCAGTTTGGGAATAAGCCAGAAGAATGATGAAATGCACATAATGCCTGTGTGTTATATAATTACGGAATGATTTTTTTATATTAGTCATTTTTCGTTAATTATATTTTATCATTCGTTTTGGTTGGGCTTTGAACTATTCAGCTCATAGTGCAGGTGCACACACATTGAGTACAGTTCACGCTCGTGCGCAGAGGATATGACAATCACAAAAATCATTATAAAACCCCCAGATAGGAAATAAGACTGGGGTGTGAATGCCCGGAAGCGATGGGCTGAGAATTTGGTGATTTTGAAAAAGACGTTAGTTGAGATTTGACTCTGGGCCGGGCCGGCCCAGTCCAGCTGGGGGGGTTGACTGTGGGCGATGTAGGAACAGTCAGCATAGTAAAAATTGTGTGTCTCTCTCTCCTCGTGTTGAAAAACTAAAGTCAAGAAGGTAATAAACGTTTCGTACCTGAACAACGGAGAGTCGTCAGTGTTTCGTTTTCCCTGCATCTGTATATTTTACATGTGGTACAAATTACATTCTCCAACGGAGGCAAGAAGAATGGGTGTATATATATATATATATATATATATATATATATATATATATATGTATATATATATATATATATATATACATATATATATATATATATATATATTGTGTTTGTGTGCGTGTTTTTGAGGCAGATAAGTGTGAAAGTGAAGGAATAAAACAGAAAATCTTCAAATTCAGTTTTTACTTCTTTAACTTGAGAAAAATATTTTTTACAAAACATGAGTTACAGAATTTTTTTCGAAAGAAAAGATAATATTAACTAGGGGTATATATTCCATAATATTTACATTAAAATAAAGAAAAAATTATGCATTCAATGTAACAGTTTACTTTGTCTGTATCTAATATATTTTTGTGCATAAAAGATCTTTCTGTGAGTTTGTCACTATGTAGAGAAGAAATTATATTTTCGCAGTGATATGTAAGTGAATGCAGCAAAAAAAAAAAAGCAACCGTAAATCTACATTTAGTAGTATAAGCACAGCTAACAAAGAAAAAGTATATTCGTTCAATTTAAAATCCTTAAGTAATGTCTGAAATCAAGAACATATTTGAAGGAACAGAATTTTAGAATGTTACTCAAGAGAAATAAGGTCGAATGTTTTGAGAAGATTTAAGAAAATAATCAATAATCTACAAAAAGTTTATCAATTTCATTAATTTATTTTTAAAACTAAATTAGTCGCGAAAATAGACTAAAAGTTGATAGATTTATGTAAGGTTGGTTAAAAAAGACATTTCAAACAAGCTAGGAGGAAAAAGATTTCTTAGATTATTTTGGCTTTCGATCTTTTAAATTGGCGAGGAAAGTCAAAATATTGTCGTCGGTTAATCCCTTACAAATTATAAAGGGTGCATCTAGAACCAATACGACGATTGGTCAATAAATGCAAAAATACCGTTACAAAAACGACAGCTTCTCAAAACTATTTTTGCACAAAAATTTTCCCTTTTTTTCGTATGGAAATCAGTTTATTTGGTTTAGATATATCCCCCTCCTGATCGATAGCATATATTGAAACAAATCAAAAAGTGTTCCATGTTTATAAATATTGCAGAGTAATAAACGATTAAATACAATGCAAGTACTACTTGACATGACTAGGTTTGTGAAATTTTGTCAAACAATATATATATATATATATATATATATATATATATATATATATATATATATATATATATATATATAGTGGGATGAAATAAATATTCGTACACATAAAAATTTCAATTCTTATCTTTCCAACATTGCCTGAACAAAATATCTTTATGCATTTACTGTATAAGGATATATTCTGCTAATATATGTGTATAAACTTATACTTATATTAATTTTATACTTATAATTAATTTTACTGAAATTAATGCCATTTATTCATTTTCATGAGTGAAAAAAGTAACAATCAGTGCTTTTTTTTAATTACTCAATTCTTTACCTTTTGCCATGATTATTAAACAATAGTTATATTTGAAAAGTCACCTTCTATGGTCTGCTGACATTTCATTGAAAGCCAAATAAAGAAATGCCAGCAAGAGATACATGAAGACACTGAGTTCCGGGAGGCTCTTAAAGTTGATTGTGTGCGATGAAGTACCCTGAATCAATTCGCCGTGAGAGACGAAGAGAAGATAGTGACCGAATCGGCAAACAAGTAGGTACAAAGAAAGGAATGTAAAATTCCAAAAGACCACCCACTCAACACTGATGCGACTTTAGTGAGACCGTACCGGACTTAATTAAGATGTATATCAACCATTGTCAAGTTTGACTCCTCAAGGCTTACTTAAACAATTATAGATTGGAAAAATTTTGAATCAACGGTTTATCAAAAAATTCTGGTAATTCAGTATATTAGTATATGCATAATGAATATTTAAACAAGATTTTTAAATTTTTGTTTTTTGTTTGCATATGTTGTCCTAATATTAATCTTTAGTCCAATTTCTATCAATTTCCAAGTGGCATTCGAAGTGTGACGTAACGGTTTTCCTCATAGCAAAACCGAGTTCAAATTCTGAACGAGGCTGTTTGCGTTTCATTATGCGCTAATACTCTTCAAAAGGCATGAATCCAACTACCCTTACCAACTACGAATAAATTATGCGGCAGACTGTAACTGTGGAATGATAACCAGGCTAGGAAAAGGAAAACTCTTAAACCAGTTATAATCATATAAGAAACTAACCATGTGACTTATCCTGTACTCTGTGGAGGGTGGAGTAAATACATACTAACCTTTTCCAATTTAGTTTCACTACTAAATAATTTAAAATCCCGTGCATGTTCCAACGAGATATTTCTCGTCTTACTATTTACACTGAAGTTTCTTGTTACTTTGTTGTAAGGCGAAGTTGTATGACAATTATATATATATATATACGAAGGTCATATGTAAGGTGAATTGGTCTTTGGAATTGGTAATAGGAAATACTGATAACTGTTGCACTTTTTTCAAGGAAATCAATATTGATGAGTCCTTTCGTGCCCCAAACACGTCCCTGAAAAACCATGTTCCTTGACATTCTCTATTTAAAAGAGAGTCAGTCAGTGTGTTTCCACTCCATGGACTGTCTTTTCGATTCGTATACAATAAATTTGTCGATAAAATCATAATAAATCAGTAAAATATAGTGCTCTATGCGCAAGAATGCGGAGCAATACCTCGATATTTCAACTGTTCAATAAACTTCAAAAGTGTCGATATTAGCTCCTCCGAATATCATACAACTGAAATGCATAGTCAGAAGTATTTACCCAATTTTATTTTTTTTACATATGAAATATCTTATATATATATATATATATATATATATATATATATATATATATATATATATTGTGTGTGTGTGTGTGTATGTGTGTGTAGATTATTACTTCTTTTTATTTTTATTATTATGATAATAATCAGGAGTCACTAATATATTATCATTTTTGTATTAGAAATTTTTTTTAATTGTTATCTTAATAATTCTTGCTGTCAAATAAATTCATCATTCAGTAGCATTCTTGAAATTCATAACGTTATGCAAAACAAGATGATCTTTATTCCCCCGCGTTTTCAAGTCCAACTTGGATGTATTGTGTTGCATTCGAATACTAACCGCCTACTGACGGGTACCTAACTGAACACAGTTAGCATAGAACACGAGCTGTCAAATAAAGTTTTCATCAAAGAGGTGCTTATATCTGTCTGATATAACCGGATATTCTTCTGACGAACCGGAAGTAACGAGACAGACATCTTGTCAGTCAGAATTTATTCTCTTTTTCCGTCCCTTTAGTGAATATGGTGTGTATGATAGTGAAATGGAGAAAAGAAAAGAGATTGAGAAAAAGATATATATAAACAGACAGAGAGAAAAAGACATTGATAGACGATCAGTTTTACCGGTACATTTCACCCTAGATATACACGAATCAGTTCCGCCGTCTGTCTGCAATGCCACAGTTCAATATATCGATAACAGGAAGAGATCAGAACAAACGGTCAATATAGAAAGGCGAGGAAAGACAAAGTTTATTTTAAAATAACATAAGAAAAATATGTGTCTAATTACAACTGGTATCTTCGTTTCTAAAAGACTGATGGCTAGATAAATTTGATTTTTATGTATTTTTCAAATTTGATTCAGTCTATATTCATAATAATCATAAGTAATACCTCGATAACATATACCTTGAGAAACTATAAGATAAACACCGAATTTATGCACTAATATTATTGTAACAGAAAAATGTCTCATAGCAAAATGTCCGTTTACATTAAAACTATTAGATTTAGAAAATTAAGCTATTCCTTATCCTATTTACAAGTTACTACTTCTTACTCGTTTAAACAGCAACAGAAGAAAAGCAAAAAAATCAACAACAAAAAAGTTGCACTGTCTCAAAGAAATGACGAAACTGTGAGAATAACATTTAAAAATTTGTCCTCGCTTTCATTACTTAGAATAAAATCGTGGTTAATTGTGTTACTTGCTTTTGTCTTTGTCTCTAATTTTGGCTGTTTAGATATATAAAGATAGGAACGGTTTAATGTGATGGTTAACAAGAGGTAAATTTTATAACTCACATTACTTAATTGCTCTTTGGGAAAAAAGATGATCCGCTGGACTTTAAAAATTAACTCAATATAGATAACTAGAAGCCATGAGAAGCAGCATGATCAACCTAAAGCTGTGTCAACGGTGAACTTCACCAGACGCTGTAAGGAAGAACTTCATTGCACAAAAAGTTCAGACAGGAAACTACAGCTACCCATCCACAAGAGCGGCGTCTATAGATAAGACAAAAATAGCGAAATTATTTTTTCAGGTGACCCGCTTATGATTTCTTTTACTTAAGAGTACTTGGTCACATCTGTGACCGGTTTGCAGATTTTAAACAACCCTTGGGTCTGATATAGCCACAATATATGACCCATGATGAAATGACAAATCTAACTGTAACGCAACGTGGGACCCAGCCGACAGGTCCAGGTGACACAATGCTCCCCAGATAGCCAACATGGGGAACATAGTGGTCATCATGCGAATTTTAGCTGTTCTTTTTTAAAGTACACGACCGATGACCCAAGTAACCACACAAACCAGAGATGCACTCACAAAACATGGACTATAGAAGATAACAAACTTGCATTTCACAGTTATTTTAGGAGAAACCCTAGATAAAGAGGGTATAGGAATACGATAATAAAGATCTCTGAATAATGTGCTAGGTTTCAGACAACAAGGAAAAGACACCCTGACCACATTAGGACGATAATATAGAAAGGTTGGGTCTCTGACTTTGAAATACTAGAAATATCGCCAGGATATAAATAAGGAACCAAGAAAAGACACCAACACAATAACCGATACACCAAATACCGAAAAATAAAAACACCCAAACCGAAATGAACCACAAACTAATAAGAATCGAAACATCACATACCCAAAGCACATAGAGCAAACACTAACATAACACGAAGAAATGAATTTAGAAAATTTGAAGAGAATTAGGTATGAAAAAAGACTAGATTACCACCGCTAAGAAACCAAGACTGAACAATCAAGACTGAAATTGAAAAAAATAACAAATTATTTATGCATATCTCAACGAAAAATATCACGGAATTAAACAAACTATTCTGTGCACGAGCAAAATTAGCCTGTGAAAAAGAAAAGACTGACAGAAACTGAAAACCTGGATGTGGAATTCGACTGGAAATGCAAATAAGAAATCTGCGACAACGAGTAAACACGCTGAAACATGTTGAGGTAAAACGCAGGAACGTGTGGAGATAAAAAAGATAAAGCAGCACAAGGAAAACAGACCATACAACTCGAGGAAATAAACCAGAAGGTACTGGCGAAAGAAGGCAAACTAAAAAGTTATTTGTTTAGGATAAAACAATACAGAAAAAATAGGACTTTCCAAAACAACGAAAATGAATTCTACCATCAAGTAGGGGGATATTGCACGAAGATATACCAACAACAGGATGACAAAGAAACAAAACAATTTTGGGTCAAAATAGGGCAATGAAGAGAACATAACAGAAAACCCGAATGGATAAGCAACATGGGAAAAGTGTTAGGAGGAATAGAGAACCGAAGGCGAAAATGCACATCGATTCACTCAGAGCAGCACTCAGAAAAATAACACTCAAAAAGTATCAAATTAGAAAACTACAGGCCATGATGGCATACATGGATACTAGTTTAAAAAATCCACTTCCATCCATGACAGATTAGCTATCGAAATGAACAGATGCTTACAAGAAGCAGACGTACCTGAATGGATGACCAAAAATAAGACAATATTGATCCAAAAAGACTCTCCTCAAAGGAACTGCTCCAAACAACTACTTACGGCACAAATTATGGCGGATAACTCGCTAATGAGCCGCGGACTCTTTCCCGAGGAACAGAAAGGATGCCAAAAGTGGGCCAGAAAGGATGCCAAAAGAAAGGATGCCAAAAGAAGCACAGGAGAGCTTCTATATATTTATCAGCACATCCTCAAGAAGTGACGAAAAAAATCTAGCTATGGTGTTGATCGACTACAAAAAGGCGTATAATATGATCCCGCAAAACTGGATAATACACAATATGAAAATGTACAAGATAGAAGACGAAGTCATTAACTTTATCGAGATAACCATGGAAACCTTCAGAGTGGAATTGACAGCAAGAGGAAGAAACTTAGCTGAGACAAAGATACAGAGAGGTATATTCCAGGGAGATGGGCTGTCATCATTATTACTATTTGTAATAACGATGATGCCACTCAACCACATACAGAGGAAAGGCACAGGAGGATACAAACTTAGTAAATCGCAAGAAAAGATCAATACCCTAATATACATGGATGACATTAAAATCTTTGCCAAAAATTAAAAAAAGAATTGAAAACCCTAATACAGGCAGTGAGAATATAAAGTTAGGACATAGAGATGGAATTCGGTATAGAGAAAGGCGCTATGCTTATAACGAAAATCAAGAAACGACATATAACGGGAGGAATAGAATGACCAAATCAAGAAAAAATCAGATCGCTCGGAGAAAAGGAAACTTAGAAATACTTTGGAATATTGGAAGCAGACACCAACAAACAAGTGGAGATGAAAGAAAACATTTAAAAAGAATATCTCTGGAGAACGAGAAAGCTACTCGAAACAAAACTAAATTACAAGACCCTTATAAAAGGGATAAATACCTGGGCTATCTCCCTCGTAAGGTACTCGGGACCAAATAGTACATACAAAATATAATATATACAAATAGTATATACAAAACCCAGATTCCGTCAGGGAAAATGATATGTGCAAACTCGTACGGGATTTAGGAATACAAACAGATCACCTAATCTCGACTAGACGACCTAACATAATCATAGTCAACCAAAATAAAAAGAGAACTTGACGAATTGCGGACTGAACACAGAGTAAAATTGAAAGAAAACGAAAAGAAAGATAAGTACCTAATCTTGCTAAAGAAATGAAAAACTGTGGAAGATGAAAGTGAAAGTGAAAGCAATTTTAATTGGTGTTCTTGTTACAGTCACCAAGGTATTGATACGGGGTCTGGTTGACTTGGAAATAAGAGGACGAGTGGAGACCATCCAAACTACAGCTTTAATAAGATTGGCCAGAATACTGAAAAGAGTTTTGGAGACCTGAGGAGACTTACTGCCACTCGAACTCCAGTGAGAAACCATCGGTTAATGCTGGAGGGAAAAACACTCAAAATAATAATAATAATGATGATAATATTAAAAAAATCAAAAAGAACTGGAAACCTTAATACACGCAGTAAGAATATACAGTCACGACATAGGAATCGAATTTGGCATAGAAAAATGTGCCATGCAAGTAATGAAAACGGAATTGTACTACCAAATCAAGACAAGATTAGAACGCTCGGGGGAAAAGAAACCTACTTATACTTAGGCATATTGGAGGGTGACACCATCAAACAAGAAAAAATTCAGAAAAAATATCTCAGGAGAACTAGAAAGCTGCTTGTTGTGGACCAGTAAAGGGACCGAAAGAATAACACAACTCGGATTTACCTGGAACAAAATATATTAACGAAAGTATAATATTACAGTGTCGAACGTCAGTCTGATTGCCAAAATGTTAGGCTGGGAAGAACTTGCTTTATTCTCTTATTTTTGCAATAAGGAAGCTACAAGGTCTTGAAGTTTTGTGGGGGAGTGGGGGGAGAAAGGGAGTGGTCATGCTGTTTCTATATATACAAAGGGAACCTTTCTAGCCATATTTGTCGACCCATTCAACAGTACAATATATAGATAATCATCCATCACCATGTACGTTGCAAGCACCAAAATATCACATTTGCTCTGTGAAAAGACCTACTTAAAACCCGAATATAATGCATGATTTTATTTATAATTGATGATTTATTTTCAAAAGATGTTGTATGATGGGGATGGGAGAAAGACTCCGAAATATAAAAAATGAAAACAAGGAAAAATCCCCCTTTTTTTACCCTCCCATCTGCCCGTATACGAAATGGAGGCCGACTGTTTTCCGGTGCCTGAAAACACCGAAAACTAGCCGGACCTACCCCAAGTGGAAGAGGGTTCCTAATCTAATGGGAAAAAAGAAAGTCAGGTTTGGGTGCGGTATGGGCAGTTAATAGCAGATAATATGATTTTTATGCACATGAAATTCCAAGATCTTCAACAAAAACGGGCTGGAGTAAGGCTTGAGGTACAAAAACAATAGAGATGGGCAAGATCTTGGAGACTAACACCTAGATGACGGGACAATGACTCACAACATACTGCTAACTAGATTTCAAGAGGGAAAAAAATTTGCCTATTTACCCGGGATGGTGTCCCGAAGGACCCGTACAGTAGACGCTATGAGCAGGAAGAGAAGGGGAGGATGGCTTCAACGATGCCCCCTTTCTTACGACGAGGCTCGCTGCATTCACCTACCTTTTGTCGAATGTTATGCGATCCAGCGTTTTCTATCGAATCAGATTTTGACCCTAAGCTGATGCCTAAAATACAAAACCAGATCCCGATGAGAAACGTTTGCATCGTCATACAATCCCTTCTTTCGCGTCGTCCAAATCACCATTCTGGCAACAGCTAGGATCACGAGAAACACTACACGTTTCTCACCCTGAAACGGAGGTAAAACGTTGTCTGCGACGTAACCAACGTCGAGCAGCACGAGCTGCTTGGGTTCGATGCGAGTCGTCCACTCCCCGACGTTATCCCAAAACGGGCAAACTCGCTCACAGTAGTAGAAGGCGTGCTCACCCATTTCATCTGCCAGGCCCGCTCTGAAGTTCAAGACGAGAAGGGGCAACACGTTCCTTGCAAATCGCCAGGTGAGCGAGAACTCGGAGCGGTTCAAGAAGCTCGATACAGGCGCGGAATTCCAGTGGGAGCGTATCTCCTCTGCTGTCCACCCGTGCTACTCGCTGAGAGGGTCCGATGCTGAACCTAACACTAGCTCCTGATAAAGGTCTTTCCAAAGCCATAAAAGGTCACTAGAATCAGGAAGGTTACGAAGGGCCGCTCGGCACTCGCGAACAAACAGTGTTTCGCCCATCAGCTTACGTCAACCTTCAGCTTTTGGGTCTGACTTGAGGTGAGGAAAAGTCCGACTCGCCTTTCGTCTCCACACCGTGTCCTCCGTCAAGGATTGGCCCAAGTATGTGAGTCTTTCAGAGCAATCTGGAGAGGGATCGTTGAAGCGCCAGCCGATGTGCCTTAGGCAGAGGAAGTACATCCAATCGGTAAAGGATCAAAGGAAAGACGTACCCGGCGCACACCTCCGCCCTGCCCTTTAAGGACAA
The DNA here is from genome assembly GCA_963585895.1 of Sepioteuthis lessoniana. NCBI lineage: Eukaryota > Metazoa > Mollusca > Cephalopoda > Myopsida > Loliginidae > Sepioteuthis > Sepioteuthis lessoniana. The sequence goes on from OY757912.1 coordinate 59,043,380, forward strand.
CCTTCTTGAAAGCCAGATTTCCATCTGAGCATTCACCTTAGTTTGTACTTCCAACCAATTTCGCTCCAGTTAGAGGTCGGACCTGAACCACACACTGAGGATGCGGACGGGTCCGTTACTCAAGCGTGAGGGCCCTGGAAAGTGGGAAGTGCCCGTGGTGTAATGGTTATCGTCGTAAGAAATGGATACGGCGACACGAGTTCAAAACCTGGACGAGACTGATTGCAGTTCACATAGCACTAATACCCTCGGGAAAGGTATGAATCCAATTATTTTCCCTCCAGCTATGGGTAAATAGTCGGGCAGACTATGTTCTTCAGCCTTGGTGAGGCAACTAGTCTAGGGGAAGGAAAACTCTGAATTCAAACCTGTTAAACTCCGCTTAAAAATTGACCTTGTGTCATATCCTGCTCGAGTAGGGGGGGTTGGGTAAATATGGTGAGGGCCCTGGAAAGGTATCTCTACCTCTCCAAGCACCGAGCTGCAAACCTTCACTTTTGTAAAAGTTGACCTTGGCCCCTTCAATCCGCACATACTCGCCAACCGCCTTCTTCACAGCCTCTATATCCTTGCCGTAAGAGGGCCAGTAAAAGGGACATCGTGCAAGGCCAGATTTGCCCCATCCCTAAGCCTACGAAGCAAGGGTTCCAAAGCGAGGACATAGAGAGGAAGAGACATGGGCAGCCCTGTCGGACCGAACGTTCGATCGCGAACGCCCTCGAACACCTTCCGTTCGCCCGCACCACTGCCTGAGGGTTGTGAAACATCATGATAATCCATCAGCGGAACTCGGGTTGGAATCCGGCAGTCTCAGAAACAGACGCCAAAAACCGATGGTCAACCTAATCGAAGGCCTTGGACTAATCTAAACTGATCAGCGCGGTTCCTGTGCAACTTTTATACTTTCTAGGACCCCGCGAATCAAGTGCATATTGTCTTGAATCGATCTTCCCTTCACAGCAAAGGTCTGCTCGAAACAGATCAGATCGCTAATGACAAGCTATAAACGATTCAAGACCGGGGCCAACATGTTTAACTCTGTGTTAAGCAGAGTTTTGCGCCTGTAGTCATCTAATCCCTCCTCAACTTGCCTGCCACATTTCTTCAGCAATGTGATCACGCCCTTGGTAACGCTACCAGGGATGGCTCCCTAGGCTAACTAATAGTTGAACATATCTGTCAGAATAGGCACAAACATGTGAAGCAGCCTCAAGTAAACTTCTTTGGGTGAACCATCTAGTAATGGCAACTTGTTGAGGCCGACCTGCTTCAACGCATCACGGACTTCGCATTCAGTAATCACACCCTCGCGGCTAGCCACTTCAGCCGCCCTAAGGCGGGGGAAGTCGGCAAGATAGCTGTGAAACTTCTGCAGCGGGAGATCAGGACAGCGGGCAAAGCGATCCCGGAAGTGTGCCCGAAAAGCATCTCGTATCTCGCAATTCGATCACAGCACGCGCCCATCCGGGGACTTGACGGAATCGATATACTGATCGGGAAACCTTCGCAATTCTTCCTCACGTGCAGAAACGTTGGATTTCACAGCTTCATTGAGAACTCTTTTTAACCTAGATCTAACTACGAATCCCTTGTAGCGCGCGCTAGTCTCACGCTCAAGGTCCCTCCTAACTAGTTCTACAGGTAGGGAATTCCCCCACCCAGCCACTGACCGAGAAAGTCTATCTTCTATAGATTTCGTCACCCTGATCTTATCTAGGTTGAGCTGTCGACTATACTTGGTGGCGAAATCTCTAATCCTATGTTTAAGAGAAACCCACCACCTGTTCCCAGTAACTGCCCCCACAAACGCCCGCTTAATTAGGTATTCCAGCCGGTCCCATAAGTCCCGTATCTCCTGTAAGGAGGTATTAGATTCCAGTAGCCGGCCAAAATAGGCCTGCTAGCTAATCGCAGGCTGACCCTAACAAGTTTATGGTCAGTCTACGCTATCAAGTGGAACGTGAGACAACTAACGAAATTGCTATCAGCTCTTCGAACCAACACTGTCCAAGTAGGAACCTACTTTGGAAGAGGGCGAACTATCTAACCACGTTCACATCTTCCCTGGAGGATCCAGACGAAACCTGTCGACCAAGTCGTGGCGAGCCACAAACCCGACAAGGCTGCTTTCACACCTTTCCAACCCACTAGCTCCCCACCTGACCTTATCTATCTTGGGATCAAGGATCGCATTCCAATCACCCATTAAGACTAGCCGCTTGGAATCGTCCAGGAACGGCGCCAACCGACGAAAAAAAGAAACCCTCCCCGCATCGGTATTGGGCGCATAAACCACAACCAGCCGGAACTCGAAACTTTTAACGGTGACATCGGTCACAACCAGTCGGCCCCCGTCACCAGCAAAAACAACGTTAACATCAGCATCAAGGTCGCGTCCAACAACGCTGGTGCGGCAGCCGTATGCTGAGAAAACATTAAAATCGTTCTCCAGCACCCAACAGTCCGCTACGAAAATGAAGTGAGTCTCTTGCAGCTGCAGCAACATCGACTCTGAGGTTCTTGAGTTCAGCAATCAAGCGCACACACTTGCTTGAATCCCTCAGTCCCCTCACATTCGAAGAGCCAAGGTTTAAAGCCATCAGACCCACTTACCTTTCTCAGTGTCGACTACGGCCGGAAATTCTCCGGGGTGAGGATGCCTACGGCCGGACGCAGGGAACCGGAACCAAGTTCATTTGTAACATGGAATTCCACCAACATCCAAAGGGTACTTCATTTTAGGGACCTGTAAGATGACGGGTGAATATAAATCGGAACCCTGCCCATGCACTGTGATAACATTTCATTGAGTGAGGGGTGCTCCAACTCCGCCAGCCTTATGTCCGTCTGACTGGCTTCTTCGATGAAACGCGACAGCTCCATTGTACGAGTGCCAGCCGAACGAACAAAGGTGGTCATAATGGGTGCTTCCCTAAACAAATATAGATTCGTAACGTCTTTGGTATTGATGATTTTTTATCGTTATGAGTAGGTTCAGTACTTTTTTCAAATAGTGATCTGTAAAGACGATTCCAAAGTATTTCTACAAAAATAAAACCCGTTAAATGCTTGTTGAACCTCATTTGTGGCCGACTTTGTTCGCTTTCGTATGGTTGATGATGATGATGGTGACGGTTCTCTCGTTGCTGAGTAAGATCGGGAGAATAGCTTTGGAGTTGAAATGGGGGAGAGAGCAGGCAAAGTTGGGGAAAGGGGGGTTTCAATGGGTTAGGTTGGGGTATTTTTGTTTGCGGGGGTAGCATAATTTGTGCTGGGCGTTGAGGTTTTGTTTGAAGTTGTTTTTCTGATTGGGACTGTGATTGGTTGTTTTTAACTTTCTTCTCCCCCTCACCAGTAGAGTCATCACTCTCTCTCTCTCTCTCTCTCTCTCTCTCTCTCTCTCTCTCTCTCTCTCTCTTAGATTATTTGTAGACTTCATTTCCCCAGGCTGTTGCTTTTTCTTTTTCTTTTCTTTTTTATTCAAAGGAGTGGGTGATTTTATTTTTTCCCTTATTGGTGCTGGTGTTTTTTTCGGTGTTAATGTTGTCTTTTCTGTTGCTATGGTTATTGATGTGATTGTTGTCGTATTAGGTTTTGTGGGTTAATTATTAGTTACTGATTTATTTGGGGAATTTTTCTTTCCCCCTTTTCTACTTACTATGGTCCACCCTTCCACTTCTTTTTTGTTGGGTTGGTCCTCAATTGTGTCTGTTGTTGATGCTGTTTCTATGGTCACTGCTGTCGCTGTTATTGTCATTGTGGTAATTGGTGAAGTCGTGGTGGTAATAGTAGTTGTTGTGGTGGTCGTTTTTTAAGGGCAGGATCTAGAAAAATGTCCAAGTTGTTTACAAGACCAACATAATGGTCTTCTGCCCTCGACGACCACCATCATTGATTGGTCCCCGTACTTAATACTATGCGGAATGGCGTTAAACCCTCCCCTATAAAGGCACATGATGAGAGCGTAGTCATCGTATGCCGTCCTGGTCGTCGATGTTATTTGGATGACTTGTTCGATGTTGCCATATTTGCTCAAGTAGGCAGCGATAATGTCCCCACTTAGCTGCATTCGGCGACTTTAATCCGACGCTTGCCTCGATATTCTGGTTGCAGCCGGAAAAACTGAGTGTTGATGTTGCCACCGGCCAATCTCTTAGCTGCTTCCTCAGAGGAAAGCAGAAGATTCCAAGTAGCAAAGCTTTTTCTGGAGAAATATTTACTTGGGATGTTTGCATTTTTCAATATTTCTTCAAAGGTCTTTTTTTTAGCCCAGCAAGTCTCTTGGTCCGTAGATCTGTGACTACGAACGACAGGATCTTTGGTTCGACAGATTCTACGAGCTCTGGTATTGGAAGGATTTCTCCGTCCTTAAAGAATTTCGCATATTTCTCGACCAAGTACCTTTTGTAGTCACTTGCTGTTTTTTGTTATCGCATTTTGACGACCAAGAGACAGGTGGTTTTTGGGCTGGTGGAATTGTGCTAGTTGAACTAGTTGACAAATCGCATGGTACTTCTTGCAGCATTGGGGAGGGTCTAATGTCAAAAATGTCTACATCTGAATTACTCGAATTGTTAGTGTTGTGGCCCCGGAAAGGGTCACTAATGAAAACGCACACACGGATATTAGATAACAGATTTCTTACACAAGAAAGATAGAGTTACATAGAAAAGGTAAGAAGTCTCATACGGTTCGGATAACACCGATATTGATCTGCCCTTCTGGCAGCGAAATCTCTCAGTACTAATAACGGTGAGAAGATGCCATTATGGTGAGATGGGTAAGGCTCCTACAACACCCATCCCCAAAGCCCTTTACTTCGTAAAAGTACTAATAATATTTTTTTCTTTTTGGGTCGATCATCAACGGGTCGGTGAATTTCCTTTTTCTCCCTGACCGACGTATTTCAGGTGTTGATTTGGGATAATCTAAATGTCGAAAATGGTATCAATTGGCTCCTCTTCTGTTCGTGGTACGTCGCTGGAGTCGTTCAAATGGCGTTTCTGTAACTGGTTCTGATGTCTTTTAGGTGTGTATTTGGGTCCTTCTACAATGTACACCATATCACCAATTCTTTTTTAATTATTCCAAATTCCCAACAGGACGTTTTATTTTGATATTTTTTAAAGTAAATTTTTTCTACCGGATTGAAACTTTTTTAGGCGCTAATGTGGGCTTTCGTATTTTGTTTCGGGAGTAGCTAATCGAAGACGGATCTTATCTCACTGGCAAACATCGTCTCGGCTGGTGAGACTGCCAGTGGTGTATTGGGATTGGGTGTGATTCTGTATACCTGCAGAAATTTCTGCAGTGCCTTGTCCGTCGGGGTACCTGATGCTTTTTTGAGAGCTCCCTTTAACGTGTCTACAAAACGTTCAGCCTGGCTGTTTGATCTTGGGTGATATTGCGGTGTGATTAGGTGCTTTATTTGGAAGATTTCGTAGAACTTCTTGAATTCGACTGATGTGAATTGGTTTCCGTTGTCGCTGACCACACAATCTACTACACCGAACCGCGCAAACAGTTCATGTACGAACCCAGTAGTTGTCCCTGTAGTAGGTCTTCTGCATCAGAGAACCTCAGGCCATTTAGAGTAACTATCCACAACAATTAGGAAGTAGAAATCTTCCAGGGGAACTGCAAAATCAACATGTATCCTCGACCAAGGTTGTTCTGTTTTTGGCCAAGGTTTGAAAGTAGTTGGGGTGCTTTGGCCTTTACATTTTTCGATCATATCCGTAATGTCGTTATCCATCTTCGGCCAATAAACATAGCTTCTCATGAGACTCTTAATTCTGTTTATTCCAGGGCGTCCCGTGTGGAAATCTCTTAAAATTCTGTTTTGAAATTTCTTTGGTATTACGACCCTTTCACTATATAGGAGAACGTTGTCACATAGTGGAAATACTTCTGGTACTTTTTCGTTTTTTGCTGTGATTTTCTGTTTAATATTGGTAATAAAGTCGTTCATCGCTTTGCTTTTTATCTCAAGTAGCGTCACTGCAAATATTATTCCCAAGGCCACCTTTTCAATCTGGGAATAATGCTTTTCGGCCGGAAGAAGGGTTCTAGATGCGTGAGCTATTGGCTTTTTTGTCCCATCGGGCATTTTATGTAGGATACACGAACCAACCCATATGAGCTGGCATCGCTTGCGACAATAATCTCCAGTTTTGGGTTATAGTGCGTGACAAAAAGATCAGATGTTAATGCCTTTTTAATTTGGTCAAATGCTGTTTGACATTCGGGCGTCCATCTCCATTTTTTATCTTTTTTTATTAGTTAGTTTAGCGGGGCGCGGAGATCGTGCAAATTTTTTATGAAACTTTGGTAGTAGTTTGCAAGTTCAAGGAAGCTCTGTAATGTCGTAACATTATCAGGGGTGGGCACATCCTTAATAGCTGTAGCCCTCTCGGGGTCGAGACGTCCCCCGTCTTTGTCAAGGATATGTCCTAGATATTTGATTTTGTTCATACAAAAATCGCATTTTACTTCCTTTACCTTGAACCCAAATTCACGTATTTGTGCGAAAATCTTGTTTAGATGTTTTCTGTGTAGCTCCTTCGTTTTACAACTAATTACAATATCATCAAGATAAGCGAAAATGAAGTCAAAGCCGCCCAGCATGGTGTCCATCACCTGTTGGAAGATAGCCGGTGCGACTTTTATTCCAAAAACTAGTCTGTCGGATTTGTACAGCCCTCTGTGTGTGTTAATACAGAGTAGTTTAGAGCTATTTTCTTCTTCTTGAATCTGGAGGTAGGCCTCGCTTGAGTCAATTTTTGAAAAGACTTTTCCTCCATTTAATTTATTAAAAACCTTTTCTGGGCTGGGGAGTGGATAGTGGTAATCTTTGAGTGCAGCGTCCAATCCTGTAGAAAAATCTGCGCATACCCGGATTTCCTTATATTTTTCCTCATATATACCGTTGGAGCTGCCCATTCGCTGAATTCCACTTTCGATAATATGCCCATATTCACTAATCGGTCTAGCTCTTTATTTATTTCTTCGGTCAAGGCGAACGGTACGTTTCGCTTCTTTCTAAAAATGGGGCATGTATTTGCCTTCAGTTCAAATTTTGCCTACATTTCAGTACATTTGCTAAGACCAGCTGAAAATACTTCGAGGAAACTACCTTTTAGTTCCATCTTAATTTTTTCAGCTTCGGCCGTAATGCATTCTACTTTTAGACAAAACGTATTAATTGGTTGATCCCAGAGATTGAATTTCTGAAACCAGTCCGACCCAAACAAATTTTCTGTTTTCTTCAGTATGAAGACTTTTAATTTTTTGGTTATACCATTTAGTGATACTGGGATAATTATTTCGCTTTCAAATTTTATTTTGTCTCCTGTTACCGTTCGCGCCGTCGTGCTTGTCATCTTTATTATAGGCCTATTTAATTTTCTCCAAGTTTGTAAGTTTATTATTGATAAATCAGAGCCAGAGTCTAATTGAAATCTTACCGATTTATTTAGTACTTTGACTGTTATGTATTTACGAACGATTTTGTCTAACTTGTCCTCGCTTTTTGTATGTCTGACTTTGTTTTTAATTATTTTTCTGTTTCTACACTGTAAGCCCTTATATCCAAATTTATCGAATTTTTGACATTTTTTTGTACGATAGGGAGAGTCCTTGACCCAAAGTAATTTTCCACAGCGGTAGCAAGCGCTGGGAGTTTTTTTTTTTTTTTTTTTTTTTTTTGCTTGTCACTAGTCTGCCTGTATTGAAATTTTGGGTAATCCGATTTTTTCTCTCTTTTAACGGAGAGTATGATTGGGATCTATGCTTGACTTTCCTTACGTAAGTAACACCAGACTCCTCGATATTTTTAGTCTTTTCTGACACTCACTTTCTTCTGACATTTTTCAGCCAGTTTTCGAAGTGTGAGATCGGGTTCATTCTCTAATTTGGTAGACAACACGATTATGGGAATAATGGTTCAATTTACTTGTGGGAATCTAGATGTCACCACAGGAAAGTTAGAGAATACGAAGATCGAAACACCGAAACAAAGACAAAAAAAACCATTAAACTATCCCCAGAAAGTTTGTGCAGTATTTCTTTCGTCTTAATTTCAGTTGTTTTTCTGGTACAACTACTCTGGCTTTCTTTATACAGATGTAACGAAACAACACATAACGAAAGTAAAGAATAAACCTCAGGTAAAAAAGGAAGTGGAAAAATAATAGCTAGCATGTACAGTAAGTATAAGTAAAAGGGTATTATTAAGTTATTGTTAAGGTTATTTTAAGCTTCAATGACCACAATGAAAATACACAATGACCATAAAACATTTTCTAATTTAATTTATAAAAATTATATAATTAGTTGAATGCATTTCATTTCCATATGCTAAATAAGTAACTTAAAAACAGGGGCTTATAAAATTTTAACTAATCACTTTATTTAATTACAATATCTTTTTCAAGGGTCTCGAAAACGCTTACAACAAAATTTTCAAAATAATTTTTGAAAGAAAAAAAAATCATTGTTTCTTATAAATTTCATATTCTTTCATTTCCTTTGCCTTCATGTTTTCAAGGCTTTTTCTGTTCAAATTTGATTATTTCAAACAGTCCTTTTTTTCTTTAATGCAGGGATTGCTAAAATTTTATTGGATGTTTCCTTTTTATTTTTTTTTATATTCATATGATTCAAAAGGTCCTTAAAGTTAATTATTTTTTTTATTTTGTTTTTTGTTATGAAATATTTTTCATCACCTAAAACATTAAAAATATGACAATGTATGTCGAAATTCTTTGTAAAAAATTTAAAAGGAATATCTACGTGGTGCATCCAATAAGGTTCCAGACTTTTTTGTACAGCCATTTAAAATTGTCGTAGATTCTTGAAAGTTCACTATGTTATTGCTATACATCTTATGAGATGAATGACCAATTTTTATGATTTTAGGTTCAAAGAAACGGCTACAGTAGGAATTAGAATACATCCTACTAAAGCCTGATTGTCTCAGCTGGTGAATTTCAAAAATGCAATCTGGACGTGAGGATACTTTAGAAGAGCGATATGCTATAAAATTCTGTTTTAAACTTAACAAAAATGCCACAGAAATGTATGGAATGCTTCAGACTGTTTTTGGAGCATCTTGCATGAATCGAGAATCAGTTTTTGAGTGGCATAAGAGATTCAAGGAAGGCAGGGAGTCTGTGAGGGATGATGAGAGGTGTGGAAGGAGTAAGGGAGTCAATACACCAGAGTTGATTGGACAAAGGGTTAGGGTTAGTAATGTTGAGGTTCAGGAAGAGATTCCTAGGGAAGAGGCCTGCACTCTTCAAATCGCGTCAGTGGCATTTCTACCAGGACAATGCACCAGACCACAACTCCATCCTTGTCACAGACTATTTAACCAAGATGGGCATCAAGACAGTTCCTCATCCTCCCTCTAGTCCAGACCTTGCTCTCTGTGACTTTTGCTTATTCCCGAAGCTCAGAGGCTGTCGTTATGAGACAATTGAGGAGATTAAAGAGGCTGTGACGAAGGACATTGACACGCTCACTCAAGAGGACTTCCATGGGGCCTTCCAGAAGTTGTTGGAACAGTACAACAAGCGCATTGCAGCTGGAGGAGATTACTTCGAAGGGGACTAGAGTTTCATGTGTGTACTATCAATAAAAGCGCCCATACGAAAAAAGTCTGGAAACTTATTTAATTTAAACTTATTTAAACTTATTTATTTTTCAAATTAGCTTTTACAAAATAAATATTGAATACACACTTTTTGCAAATCATTAATAAAACGAATCAAATACAATTGCTTAATATTATTTCCAAATTAGATTGATTTCCTTTCGTGAAAATAACATATATTCAAGAGCCTTTCAGATTTTAACACATTAAATCAAAATGAATTATCCCTGGATAGGATGAAATTCAATACAAGAACTGCAATCCTTAGGGCTTTTTTTGTTCAATTAATAACTTTCGTCTAACATTTTAAAATTCAAATAAATAAATCTATTTATTTGGATAAAAAAATAGGTTGCTTTTCTTAAGCAGCCACTTCAAATTAAAGAATTAGAAGTTGCATATTCATCATAAATAATAAAATGCATTCAATGATATTTCAATTAATTACCGCCATTTTAAAGAAGGTAATCACCCAATTTCTTTTTTTATTAACAATTTTAACAGGAAAGCATCTCTGTCATGGAGAGAAAAAAATTCCCACCCGAAAACCCAAGGAAAAAATACTCTGCTTAAAAAACGAATTTTTTTCTGAGGAAACAAGAACGCAAATTTTCATCCCTAACAAATCAAAAATTATTCCAAACCTCATCCAATAGTGGAAAGTTTCCTAGGTAACAAAACAAACTTTGAAACTCTTGATTACGACTTGTTACCAGTAAACAAATGTTCTCGACTAAAAAATTCTGAAAGCGTTTCTATTTAAAGTTCAACATTTTAGCTGAGAATTCTTATTTTTACTTAATATATATATATATATATATATATATATATATATATTAATGATTTTATGGATTTATAAAAGCTTTCTAAATAAATTTTTACACCTCTAGTATACCCACTGTTTCTTATCTATACTATACTCGGCGATAGGAATTTGTTGCGCAATAAGGAGACAATAAAAAAGACATCAAAGCCGATCCCTTGGTCATTTAGCATCTCAATCTACACCTTGCTGGATGCTTATATCACCATCACATATGCATTATTTTAATGACGACTGGAGTGGTCTCAGTGCAAACACGGAAATCCTTAAAATTGCCAATGTCCACAAATATTGAACATTATAGTGAAAAATAACCATTTACACTCGGAAAAATATGCATCAAGGATGAAAGCCGATTATCTAGCTAGGATCCTACTTATTAGTAAACTGTCAACGAAACATTAGGGTTTCATGGATGAACTTGTAATGGTTATATTAGGCTGCGTGTAATAAATTTTAGATCAACTAGGTAAAAATATTGGAAATGAATAAACCAAACAACATAGAAAATTAGAGCATGCATGTATTTATTGCCGTAATAATAATCATCATCATCATATCGCGCTGGTAGCACGGATATCCCTGACCCTCTCTCGCCACTCCTCCCAATCGTTCATCGCCCTAGGTAGGTCTTCAGGACAAAATCCCGTATCCTCACATAGCTGTTGAATGTATGTTCGTGATGGTCGTCCTGCTTTTGCACGGCCATGTGTGGGGGTCCATAAGAGTACATCTCTTATGAGTTCGTCCCTGCTTCTCCAGCAGTGTCCTGCATGTCTGGCTCGTCTAACTTGAATAGTTTTCGTGATAGGGGGCAGGTGGCCGTACAGTTGGTGTCTTGTGGGGTGTTGCCGCCAGGACTTGTTTAAGATTGCACGTAGCATTCTTGTGTAATTGCCGTCTAGCTTCTTCTCCAGCAGTTTTGTTAGCGTCCATGTAGTGCAGCCATATAGCAGTATCGATGTGACTGCTGCCTGGAAGAAACTGCGTTTCATTTTATCGGTTAGGTCTGATTTCCAAATAATCGATAACCTATTGATAGCTGTCCATGCTTTCGCTAACCTCGTTTCGATGTCCTTTTCGGTTGATTCGACGCTGCTTCCTAGGTAAGTGAATTTGTCTACTAGTTTAAGAGGGGTTCCTTCTAGAGTGGAGATGTCCCCCGTTTGATTATAGCACATATATTCCGTTTTGTGTGCATTAACATAGAGGCCTATACTTGCGGCTGCTCGTTCCAAACTATGCAGTAGTGTTTCGGCTTGGTCAGGTGTATTTGCCAGTATCGCTATGTCGGCGTCGGTAATTGTTGTTGCGGGGTACCTTCTGCTTCTTTTCTTCGTCAGTTCGAAGCCATTCTCTTTGATTTTGTCAATCGATGTTCTAAGTACGTAGTCAGACAAATGATAAAGAGGTACGGAGCCAGCGTGTCCCCTTGTAGTACTCCTGCTACAATGTCGAAGTATTCTGTGTCTCCATCTGGTGATCGTACTTTTACTTTAGTGTTTCTATAGAGAATCGTTATTGCCGCTACGGTTTCTTTAGGTATGCCGTACGCTAGTAGGATTTGTTCCATCTTTCCTCTGTGAATGGAATCGAAAGCCTTGGTAAAGTCAACAAAAATTAATGTCGCTTGTAGGTTTTTTTGCCCGTACACCTTCAAGGATTCTACGGATGGTTAATATTTGTGAGGTCATGGATCTATTTCTTCGGAAGCCATTTTGGTCTTTCCTAAGTATGTTGTCGATTTTGGGTTCTATGCGGTTTCGTAGTAGGGCATTGTAGATTTTGGCTGCTATGGATGTAAGTGTTATGCCTCGGTAGTTTTTGGCTAATCCGAGGTCCCCCTTTTTAGGGAAGGGGAGTATGCATCCTTTCATCCATCTATCTATCGGATTTTGATTGTATACTGCGTTGCAGTGTCGGAGCAGTATGTCGTCGAATTGTCTGGTCTTCCATACTTCCGGGGGAATTTCGTCCAGCCCTGCAGCTTTCCTATTTTTAATTTTTCTGAGAATCGAGTCGAGTTCTTCTTGTGTGAACGGTCCTAGTTTAATGTCTAATTGTTTGCTAATTATTCTGGTGATTGGTTCATGTGTTATTTTCGGTGGGTTTCCTAGTAAGTTTTCGAAGAGCTGTTTCCACAGTTTTATTCTTTCTTGTTGGTTTGCTGCTTTCAGTTTTGCTTTGGCTGTGTTATTTCTTCTACTCACTTCGTTTATTGTTTGCCAGACTATCCTAGATTGTCTATCTTCCACCGAGTCTCTAATCTTATCTATCTGATTTTGAATGTATTCTGTCTGTTCCTTTATATATACGCCTGCTAATTGATATTGTGCTGTTTTTAGTTTTAAGGCATTTGTGTTTGTTGGGTTTTTTCGATAGTTTTTGGAGGCTGTTTTCACTAGTGCACGTTTTTCTCTCACCGCTAAAGTTTCCCAAGGGACTCTATATTTAGTTTTGAGTTTTGTTGGAATTGCCGTAATAAAGAAAGTGTAAAAACAACCGGATAAACATGCAAACATATATTTACAATATATGTACAATATTCATCGAAAGATTTTTTGCTGTTTATGCGAAAGTCTACTTTTGCAAAAGTGAGTCTGTTCAATCAAAAAGAGTTTGTGGAGAGCAGTTTGTTTTTCAATAAGTGTCTGATGGAATCTTTGATATTGTTATGTAATAAGATGATTGTTCTGCATTCATTTATGTTTAAGGGAACGTTGCAGTTTGACAATCTACATTGTAGTAGTAACCTTAAACATGAGAAAGGATACAGACAGACAGTGCAAGTAGCATTAGCTGTAATAGTAGTACTCATATTATAGTGCCTTTGTAAACATAAATTCAAATGTATTCACTGACGTATTCAAGTTGATTACTGAAGACTGTTATTGGGTTATTTTAGATAATTGAAAGTGACTGGCTTTCCACTTAGTAGTTATGAGATGCATCTGACATTCGTGGTTTGTGAGTTCAGCATTTTTCACTAATAAAGATTCCAGCCGAAATGTTTTTCAACATACCAAGTGGGGTTTTGTATCTTAGGCAGGAATCGAAGTATTCGCCCTTTAGTAATTTTTTGACCAATTGAAAGTTTGACTGATTGCAATGAATTCTTGCCGTTTTGGATCCTAAAAATTGTACAAAGATTGACTTGCTCTGTTTACACGGACTTCCGAGGAAAAGAATCATTTGTCTTGTGACATCAATTATCTCAAATGGGCAGTATAAGCTACTGATAGGAAAATGTGATGAACCAGAACTGATGCAAAGAGGCAATGCCATAAACTAGAACTTCTTCCAATGATCAAGAAGTCAGGTGCAGCTCAGCCAAAAGTTATGAGCAGGCTGGAAAAAGATGTGGAATAATTTACTAAATCTACCTTTTAGATACCAAACTACAATATATATATATATATATATATATATATATATATATATATATGTGTGTGTGTGTGTGTGTGTGTGTGTGTTATATCGTCGAGGTGAATGATACACAGAGAAAATGAGTGCTTAATATATTTATTTATACACAAAGTATCCGGTACAAACGGATACATACAAAAAGACAACGTGCAATAAGTTACAAGTAATTAACATGAGGATTCGCAAAATATTGAGGAGGGTCAAATGCTGTATTGCCAAACGAGTAAATCAGTCTGAACATTAATCAGCTTATTAAATCAACGGTATTTGTCACTCGCCCCTCCAAACAATCGCGTGTGGCACAGGGCGTTTTTAAGGTGGGTCCTGGAGCAAGCCCGTAGCCCATAAACGCCCGACTTTCCCAAAAATGCCCCGGCCCTCGTCTACATTCCCCTAAAAATGAGCACCTCAGGCGCCAGGCGATAAACCTAGCACATACGAGGAGGGTTAGAGTCTGAGGGAACGGCCCCCTGAGGCTCGAGGAATGTCAATCTTGTCTTCGTGACGTGAATGCTAGGCTTCCCCGGCACCTGCGCCAGGCAGCCTCGGCTGACTACCGTATCCAGAAACGTGACACACCCGACCAGATCCGTGCCGTTGATACCCAAGCCGTCCGAAGTGTGCCTCATCTACTGGATAAGCTGGAGCTTATTTGAACAACCCTCGAAGTCTTTAATCGAAGGCTATTTATGGCTATGACCCAGTCCATCTAGTAGAGTGCTGAAGTAGTGTTTAGCCACTCTACATCTCTCCTTAGAAGTTTTATATCACTTGGACGACATATTTCTGTCTTTTAGGGGCTATTTCCATAGTACCAGTTAGAATTCGTTTTCGCTTACTTGATCGATTCTGTTGTACTGGTTGAGGCGTAGATACATCGAACACATTGTAAATCACGACCATCGGTTTCTCCTTGCGTTGATCTACGTCCGCTGTATATCTTTTTTTCTTTGATTTAAATGTCTCTTAATCAACCATTTTTGATGCTTTATCAACTACAACATTTTGCCAATTCTTCTTCCCATGTTAATTTTCAAAACTTATAATTCTTGAAATATATTTTTTCGCTAGGGTTTTATACAAAAAAGAAAATGGTTGAAAGAAAAAATACCAATTGTAAATATTATTTACAATTGGTATTTTTTCTTGCAACCATTTTCTTTTCTGTATGAAAATATTGTCCTAGAAATAGGATTCATGTGAGACCATTAAGTTATCTCTATCTTCATCACTGGTTCTTCAAATATTAACATTTTGATAATTCTAACCATTGACATCGTGCTCCTAATGCTTTCGGAAGCGCGCTTAGTATAAGAGTTATCATCGTGGAATATGGTATAATTGACTCAATTTCATATCCTGAATGACGCTGTTTTACTTTTCGCTAGTGCTGTTGGGAAAGGCACGAATTCATCTGTTCCCTGAATAAATTATTGGGCTGACTAAGATCTTTAGCTTTGGTTTTGTTACCAGCCTAGAAGGAAATCTTTAAATTCAATCTTGCTTTAACCCGTTTGAAATTGGCCTGATGTCACATTCTACCAGTTGTGGCATACTTTTTTTTCCTTTCCACTTTATCAGCCTGTTTGGATTTTAATTGAAAGTTTAGAATTAAACAACAGATTTGAGTTGGTAAAAACAGACAATTATATCAAAAATCCTCCCACCAGCGACATGAACAATGAATTTACTTTATCCACATATACTGACGGACAATACAATTGTAACGCCCCGGACGTGAGTTTAGTTTACTCAAGCTGAAACAAAGAGCTAACGTAGGTCAATACATTAAATTCCCATATATACTGACGAATGTTTTCACAGGTTCAAAAAAAAAAGGGCTGTATTAATAATACTCAGAACCCCATTCATAAAGCCCATGTTAACATCAGCATTGTTCTTCAGAATGTTACAATGTCATTTTCCGTCAATGTTATTAGCCTTTTTCTGTTGATAATGCTTACATCAATTCTTGAACAGTGACAATATTGCATTTGTTCAGTAGAATCATCAGCAATGCATTTGATTTATTTATATAATAAATATATACAATCAATAAATATCCAGCAAAAAGGATGGAGACGTTAGATCTATTTTCTCTCATTCTTTTCATGAAATATTCGTGGCAAATTTCATTTCTTTTAAGCCCTTATTTGAAATATGAATGCTTCAAATATTTTAGTCGTTCTTAATCAAATGTGTGTACTTACATGATTGAAAATTTACGTATTGAAAAACCCATGCACCAGCTACAAAAAAAAATGACTTCTTGAATTAAATACGATATAATATAGAATAAATATCTTCTTTTCATTTTTTTATAATGCGTCTTTTCACAACATTTTACCTTGACTTTGAAAATCTAGACGACATGATCAGTGATTAAAATGCATCAACTATAACCTTATCAAGATAAAATACGTAACGAGAATTTCATAAAATATTCTTCTTAATATGCTCCATACGCTAAGCACCTTTGCGTCAATTTTTGCTAAATAAACGTGAAAAACTTCAACATATATTTCTTTTATGAGTCGATAATTTGGTTTCTTTGTCTAATGGCATATCAAGCTTCGTAGGTTATATAATGCCAAAGCTATCCTTGGAGAATGATAGTAATAGTACTATTTGATCCATGGTTGGGGAAATAAAGAGGTCTATCTTTCCCAAAGTTATTTTTTCGAAAGTGAACGTAGTCGCGTGATTAGAGTCGGAACGCGTTTACAATGATATCGCAGTCCAGCACTTTAGCCACTACGCCAGGGAATTCCCCTTTGTATGAGTCGAGTTTCATAGAACTTTAAGGCAAAAATTGGACGCTAGTAAAATCATGACCAGGGCTTCACGCCAAGGAGAAATAACAACCATAAGACACGATATATACTTACAAATAACTTTTGTTCCAGTCTGATATATTTACTTGAGTCAAACTGTACAAAATTCCACTAGTTCAGTGGAAAAGCTATGTTGCTTCGTCAAAGGAAAGCTGTCAAATAGTAAATTCGAAATCCCTTATAAGGACACAGGATATGACAAAAAGCCAAGGGTATAAAAAATGAACATTTCTCTTCAACATTCATTGGAGTTGACATCAGACATCTAAATTAGACTAAAGAGCGCGGTAGTTGAAACACTTCTAACAAGTAAAATATATTCTGCAATCAAAAATATGAATATCCAGTAATCCAAAATAAGTTCTCCTCTTATATATATTTGAGTAATTTATTTTTGACAAGAAAGCCATTGGAATTTCGTTTTTGGTGGCAGACTTTCTATATGGTTTGATTTGTTGATGAATAATACCTAATAATATCAAATTTGAATTTATATTCCACTAGAAACAATAAAATCCTTAAATCTTTCCTTTAACAGAAAATCAAATTTTTATATAAAGTTTATTGATTATCACTTTTATCTTTTCCTTTCTCTCTTTTATCAGATATGTTACGGCTATTTTCATTCGTATCAGCTTAACATGTAAAATAGCATTTAAAATACGAGTAGATGGGGTGTCAATGACGAATTAAACTTTAACGGTGATTGATAGAAACCGAACAAATAAAATTCCAATTTTACCATAACCCTAACAATTTGAATGCAATATGCGATACATAATATTCTATCTAATTCATGTCGGCTGCTGACGTTGATTATATCAATTATAGAATATTCCATTTTACAACCGGCTGATTTCAATGAAAATGATTCTGTTGTTATTTCAACCATATCATCAAATCCTTACGATAATTGTTATACAAGGAATCATCGTGAAACTAAAAGAATTATAGCAGAAATGAACAGAATGAAATATATTGTTATAAACAGATTAAGATAGATAGATCCTGACATCGGCAGATATGTGACTAATTCTGATATGCTTAAGATTGATATGTGGAGTGCAGGTCGAGTGGGAGAAATTAGGACGTAAAGTTTTTCTTTTTAACTGTTTTTATCTTTCTGATTGTTTGAAAAAATCAGTTTGTTTTAATTAATTAGTCAATCAATAAGATTACAAGTTTCTGTATCCGACATCAATCAAAATGACAGACAATAAAAATGATATTTTCTCTCTTAATTACAACTATTGCTTGGTAGACATGTACACTTGAGTTCACCATAAACTTGTGTTCATTCCCCTACACAGATAGACGCTAATTCATCAATTTTTGCCACCGATCAACTCTTTTAGACTTTGAGAATTAAAGAATTATATTAACAACACTGAATGATTGTATAATTTGCTAATTGGTGTTTTCATTTTTTTCTGTTTTTAATACTTATGAGGGAATATCTTTTTCAACTTTCCCCGATGTATGAGGCGTTTAGTGGTCGTTAGGACATTTTTTTCTAATCACCTCAAGAAATAGATACAAGAAATCTATTACGGAAGGCTAAAACTGAACTAGGTTTGGCAGACAATGTAAGGATAAAAAGGGAAACATACGAATAAAATAAGAGTTATGTATAACCATCGAGCCATCTCCTTATCAAAAATCAGCGTAAGAATAATTCGATGGGGAAGTCCAAAGAACGTTATATGAATTATGTTAAAGGTGAAAAAGATGAAGATAACCGTCTAAAAGAAGGTGTGAAATAAAGAAAATATTTTAAAAGGATTTTGTGTTTCTCTTACTTTTCCGAGTTTCTTTTATTAGCGACGATTCTGAAAATGTTTGGAATCAACGTACGTAGACTGAGAGAAGAAAATATTTTTAATGTTTTCTTGTTTTATAAACACATTTTCCTCCAGGGAAAATTTATAAAATATTAAAAATAATTACTGGGGTTATTTTAATATTTATCAACTAGTAACTAATTTATTTGACTGCTTGCTGAATACGTCGTTATTTTCTTGATTGTATATTTAGTAATTGGTGGCCCATTGGCATAATGGTTAGAGTGTTCGCCAATGGCCTGGGAGACCCGGTTTCAATCCCAGATCGAGTCACACTAAAGACTCAAAAACTGTTATTTGATGCCTCCTTGCTTAACACAGCCTTATAAGGAACAGATCAAGGGTAAAGTCGGGCAATACGGGGAAAAGAGTAGCCCCCTTCCTTACATCTTGGTGTAGTAGCTATCGAAATAGGAGCCTTCGGGTTGCCAACTTTACTTTTACTTTTTTTATATTTAGTAATGTAGTAGGGTTTTTTCCTCGTTAAAGATTTGCTTGTCAGCTGCTCTGTCGAAATACAAACAGAAGAGAAAAGTTGACTTACAGACAAATTTCAAGAATTGTACATACTGAGATGCACGTTTCAATCAAAGCAAACTGTGGTGTAATATTTAAGAAATACTATCGGTAAACTCGTTGTGATCCCGTTGTAACAATGGTTCCTGATGATATTTTATGATTCTATTTATGGTAGAAGTAAAAGGATTTTAATTAGCATTTCATTGTTAATCCAGTTATACCGAGAATTTAGATGACTAAAAAATGATATTCAGCGCATAAAATCATCATTCATTTGCAACTTTTATAAAAAAATGTCTTCATTCTCTAAGTTAGATTATATCGATCTCTCTCATATATATCCTGTTTTGATATACCGTTTTTGCTGATTTACTTTCTTTGTATTTTTAATGGCATATCAAGCTTCGAGGGTTATCTTTCTAAAAGACCAGTACTGATATTATTTAATCCAGAGTTGGGAGATAAGGGGGTTTAAACAGTGTTAGTGCGAAAGTAAACGCAAAAGCGTGACTGGAGTTGGAACTCTCACACTACAATTTCTCCGTCTAACACTTTAGTCACTATGCTGCAGGTACTGCTCCAATTCAATTACTGTCACACACACACACATACACACACACACACACACACACACATATCTATACACCTATACACACACACACACTATCAGACAAAAGTATATGGCCACCTTCAAAATTTTCTATTACTCATCCTAAGTTTTATTTATAATGAAACAAGTAAAGCCCCACAATGCTTTTATTCATTATACAAAATATAAATCTTCCTGAGCAACATTAAATACAAGTTTAACGAAAAAATCACAAAAAACTTCTTAAACATTTCATTCATCAAAATGATCCTCTTTGGCCGCGATCACTGCTTCACAGATTCTCGGCATTCTTTCCTACAAAGACTGAAGGTAGTTCTTGTATCGTAGTAAGAAAGAGATACACAGTGAAATAGAGTTAACTATTTATCGACTGAAATCTCGTGCTGTTGGGGTTACGTCCGAAGTTGGTCTTACTACTGACAGAGATCTTTCAGTACTAACCGTGCTTAAGAAACACGTCGTCTTTTATTTCTCCGAGATACTGAAAGTCACGTGGTACGAGCAACTATACAACAGCTTTACTCAGCTTTCCAGCAAGGGTTGCCAAAAGTGAGCCGTACTTGTGGTTTGTTTAGCTCTGACTTTTCTGTCTGGTTCATCCGACACCGGTTCAACGGAATTTGCACCGGCTAAGACATCAGTTGAAGGAAGTGCAGATAAGTTCTTGTTGGTCGGCCAAAACTGATATCACTTTCAGTGGATGAGACGGTGTTGCCGAAGTAGATAATTTTCTCTAATTTTAGATAACCGTCCATTTAGAGTGGAGATGTCTCATTCTTGATTAAAAAAAACATAAGCTGAAGAAGTAAGTCATCAAATTTCATTATCTTCCATACATTTGGGGGTATTTAGTCGAGGCCAGCAGCTAATTTTTGTCTGTACTATGTCCAGTAAACTGTTCTAGTTTGATGTCTTGTTTGTTATTGATAATTCTTGTGATAGGTCTATCTTAGCGAAGTTTCCTGATAGATTCTTTCCTCATCTTCATTCGTTCTTCTCGGTTGGCAACAATTATTTTTGCTCAGGAGGCACTCTGTCTGCAACACCATTCGATATTTTCAATCTTCTACCGAATTTATAATTTCTTTGATCTGACCTTGTATTTTATTTATTCTTTTTGGTATGCATTACTTAATTTTCTTTGTACCTTCATGTTCCTGCGTGTTAGCATTATTTCTTTATTACATAAAGACGCTGTTTTCACGTTATCTCGTTTTTTTTCTAACCGCTGATATCTCATATGGAACTTTACATATGGCTCTTAGTTTGGTTAATATACCTTCAGTTGTTGCTTCCATATGGACGTTGACAAAGTTTTTGTATTCATCATTCAGAGTAAGTGTTTCAGATATCTCCTGAAGAGTACTGAATTTACTTTTTATAGTTACCGTATATTCACTGTTAATATCTGTATTGTTAAATGAGGGCCAGGCGTAGCATGTGGTTTTGCCTACTTGTCTAATTTCAACTTAGGCTCAGGCATATCTTTGCCGTGAGAATTCTGTAATTGGAAGATACTCTTTCAAAAGAGGAATATGACACACATTTCAGAGCATTTTTTGTCGATTTCTTTTATATGAATATCCAACCTATCTGTGCTTTAGCATTATTTCCCTCCATTTTTTTTTTTTTTGAAATTTAGTAATCAGGCATGTTAGTCTATTTTCGAGGGAGCAGTCTGTTTGGTGTTCTCCATTTCTCCTGGACGAGTTGTGTAAGTAGAATTTATTGTTTTCCTCTTAATTCAAGCATTCATAGTTCGTTGGTATTGGTGGGACTGTAACGAGAGATAATTGTTTTACGGGGGTTTCCGTCAAATATAGTTACCATAATTCTCAGTTGTATTTTCTTGATGCTATTAAATGATTTTAGCGAACGAGGACTGAGAAGCATTCCCATGATGGCATTGAAGAAGTTTTTCCATGAAGATGCTAAGACAAACGTCTATTCATTTCTGGTATCGTGGTATTTTATTTCTAGTTTGCTATGGTAGTATCTATCTATGTTCTTGTATGCACACAATGTCTTTATTGGGCACTGCTGCAGACGGTGTCATATCAGGTATTTAAAGTTCTAATGTTAAATTTCGGTATGTTTACTGTGCTTTTACATCAAAGTAATTTTGGTTTGTATTCGAGTTATGCAAATGATTTATCGAAAAATGGAGCCAGAGTTCCAATCTCAGAGGATGCGCCCCTTGTTTTCTCCTGAGAAAGGTAACGCGGTTTGGACATATGGTTAGAATTAGAGTCATGGTAATCTTTCGATGGCTGGTCTTTTTTATCAATTAACGCCACCCTTATTGATGAGTCGCAGATTTTCCTAACAGAACTATATGTTCCTGGTCGTTGACTTGTAGGGTTCTTCCTCTCAGCATCAGGTGAAGCGCGCCGTTAACCCAACCGCGGGTTCATATGCTTTACTTCATATCCACTATGCTGCTTCCCTTGACTTCTAATATTATATGTTTACAGTAAAAAAATTCTTTTAATCTATAACGTTTTAACTGAACAATAAAGTTTGCTTTATTTTCCTCCCCTCTCTATTTCCATTGTTGGCCTTCTTCGTTCGACTTAAACTTTCAAATTGTAAAATTCCTTAACTTTATTCTAAAGCTGCTGACGTGTTTTAAAATATTATTATAAACCAAAAGCAAACGGTACGTTATAATCGAAACACCATTAACACAAACATAACGGAACAAACAGAAGAAAAATTGAAAGTAGAGATTATGAAGAGAATTATGTTTGAAAACAAAACCACATTACCTTCTCCCAGGAACCAAGACAAAGAAGAAACTGAAAAAATAAACGACTTATTAGCAAATATCCCAACAAAAATCATTTCGGAATTAAACCAACTAACCTATGCTAGAGCGAAATTAATCAGTAAAAAATCGGGCCTCCCTTCAATAACACGAAAGGAAAGTTAAAACCTAAATGAGAAATTAGACTCGAAACAGGTAAGGAGAAATCTACAACAACATGTAAAAATGCTACAATAGAAAAAAAACATGAGAATATGTTTGGCCGTAGAGAGAAAAGCAACACAATTGGAATTAATGATACAACTCAAAGTGGTAAATCAGAAGGTACTGGCGAAAGAAGGAAGACTAAAAAGATACTGAGATATGATCAAACAATGCAGACAAAAAAGACAATCAAAACAACAAAAGAAAATTCCACCAGCAAGTAGAGGGAAAATGCTTGAAGGCATACCAGCAACCGGATTCGAGTGAAGCAAAAGAATTTTTGAGCAAAATATGGAAACGGAGCGATTGTAACAGAAAAAACAGATAAGCAGCATGGAAAAAAAGTTACAAATACTCGAAAAAGGCCCTAAAGCGAAAATACACCTTGATTTACTCAGAGCAGCACTCAAAAAATACCAAATTGGAAAACTTCAAGCTATGATGGCATACATGGATTCTGGTTTTAAAAAAATCACTTCTGTTCATGACAGACTGGCTATCGAAATGATTAGAAGAAACAGATATACCTGAATGGATGACCAAAGGAAAAACCATCCTGATCAAAAAAGACCCCCAAAAAGAACTGCTCCAAACACCAATAGAGCCATAAAGTGCCTACCGATACTGAAGGCACAAATTATGGCAGAGATTTACTACTTGTTAATAAACCGCGGACTCTTCCCCAAGGAACAGAAAGGATGCCCCAAGGGAACTAGAGGAACAAGAGATTTATTATATATTGATAACACATCCTCAAGGAGAGTAAAACAAGATGGGAAAATGTAGCTATCGCGTGGATTGACAACAAAAAGGCTTACTATATGCTCCTGCAAAACTGGATAATAGACTGCTTCAAAATATATAAGACATCCTTCGAAGTCATAAACTTTATCGAGAAAACCATGGAAACCTGCAGAGTGGAATTGACAGCAGGAGGAAGAAACTTAGCTGAGACAAAGATACAGAGAGGTATATTCCAGGGAGATGCGCTATCACCATTACAATTTGTAATAGCTATGATGCCATTCAACCACATACAGGAAAGGAACAGGCGGATACAAACTTAGTAAATCGCAAGAAAAGATCAATCCCCTAATGTACACGGATGACATCAAACTCTTTACAAAAATGAAAACGAATAGGAAACCCTTATATAGACAGTGAGAATATACAGTCAGGACATAGGGATGTAATTTAGAATAGAAAAACTCGCCATGCCAATAATGAGAAGCGGGAAACGACACATGACGGAAGAAATAGGACAAACAAATCAAGAAAAGATCAGAACGCTCGAAGAAAAGAAAACATACAAATACTAAGGAATATTGGGAGCAGACACCATCAAACAAGTGTAGATGAAGAAAAAAATTAAGAAAGAATATCTCTAGAGAACGAGAAAGTTACTCGAAACCAAACTACATAGGGGGGAATCTCATCAAATAATACCTGAGCTGACCCCCTCCTAAGACCAGAGATGACACAGACAGACTATATGTCTCAAAAAAAAGAAGAAAGAGGGCTCACCAGCATTTAAGATAGCGTCGATATATTGATATAATGACACGAAAACTACATAAAAGATCGCGGAGGAAGACCGACTACAGCGACCCGAAACAATACACACAACACAAGCATCAATAGAACGAAAATTACTAGAAAAAATGGAAGAAAATCAAGCAACAAACAAATGACATCTCACAAGAGAAAACTTAGACATGTCTATGAAAGGGAAACCCAATGAGAGAAACTGAATCTCTTCTAATAGCAGCACAAAACAACACCATAATATGTCAAAGCAAGAACAGACAAGACACAACCATATAGCAAATGTAGGTTATGTGATGACAGAGGCGAAACGATCAATCACATAGGCGAATGCAGCAAATTAGTACAAAAGAGTATAACAGTAAACACGATTGGATGGGGAAGGTAATCCACTGGGAATTGTGCAAGAAGTTTAAATTAAACCAAACGAACATATGGTATATGCACAACCCGGAATCAGTCTTGGAGAATGAAACTCACAAACTGAAAGTGACAGTGATACCAACTGTAATCGGTGCACTCGGTACAATCACCAAAGGATTGGTAAATAATCTGGAGGATTTAGAAATAAGAGGACGAGTGGAAACCATCAACCTTATTGAGATCAGCTAGAATAATAGAGCCCTGGAAAATTGAGGAGACTTGTTGTCACTCAAACTCCAGTGAGAAACCATCCGTTAGCACTGGTGTGAAAAACTTTCTATAGAGTAAATGATCATAATCATAATAGTAATAATTACATACTACAAGTATACATATTCTGTCTAATCAGTTCAGAGCGATAACCAATACGTGCGTTTCTCAAACCCATTGAACAATCCTCCACAGAGATCGACTATGCGCCAAAATTTGTCTACAAAGTCAACTGAATCGAAAAAGGAGAAAGAATAAATATTTGATGCTTTATAATGTGAATAGAATTTATAAATTCGTTTCGTTTTCCTGAATGTTACTGACCACAATAAAAGACACTTGAAGATGGCTGAAGAGTGCAGTTGATTAAAAATTGTGAATATAGCAACCAAGATGATTTAAATCATACAAAACGAGTAAATTGCATAAATAATAGCATAACACACACACACACACACACACACACACACACACACATACACATATATATATAGATATATATACACGCACTGATAGATAGATAGATAGATTGATAGATACCTAAAGAAAAAATGTTCACAATTTTCTCCTAAATGTAAGCTTTACATTGTTAGGAATTGGTTTTCCGAAAAATTATTTCAATCTTGCAAAATTGTTTGTTTAAAGCTATTCATGATGGTGGAAAACCAAATAGAGTGCTTCAAGCTTGAACAGAGGTCTGTCAGCAATCTTTGATGGTTGGCAAGTGCAGTCCATGTGTAATTTATAGAATGTATGAAGTATACGGAATATTTTAGTCAAAAATGTTTACAAATAGGTTCAATTGTTTAAAGGTTAAAATTGTATTTAAGATAAAGACAGAACAGGCTGGCCCACGATGGAGGACACAGCTGAAATAGTGGATTCAGTTAATATGCTCATTTTGGCTGATAGAAGAGGATATATCTGAACAATTGGGAAATTTGTAGGTACTGCACAGCAAATGGTACATGTTTACCTTGCTTTTTCTAGTCAGTGGTTGTTGCAAAGCCTCATACTGCAGCAAGAACAGTGAAAACCGTTACTTAGCTTGGTTTGGAATAGCTGACACATCCTCTTTACGATCCAGGTTTGACTCCCTCCTATCTCCTCTTGTTTGGTCCATCTCAAAGAATTTCTGCTAAGATCAAAGTTTTCAAGCTATGATGAAGTAAAGAAGACCGTGAAGAAATGTTTAAAAACTCAATCCAACAACTTCTGTGTTGAAGGAATACAAAAGCTTTTTAGACAATAGAAAAATATGCTTTAAAGAATGGAGATTATATCGAAAAGTAAATTAAAACTATTTTTCTGGATGAAATGTGAGTCGTATTATTGCAAATTTCACCGTATTGATTGAATAACGTTCGGATATATATGCTATATTTCTTTGCAGAAAATAACACTTCGCCTGAGATAAAGTTTTTCGAAATGTATTTTCATATCGACTGAATGGTCGATATGAAAATACATTTCGAAAAACTTTATTATTCATTCAGATAATAAAAGACTTTACATTTGTTAGATGCAAGGGGAAATCATAAAATATTTATAAAGATTTCACAAACAATTTTACTGGGTGGCTTTCTGCCGACAAATCATATTGATTTGTATCATTTCCCAACGTGAAGCAGTGAGCAAACAAGTCATATCGTCTGTTTAGACAAATCTGGAACAAGGTCACAAATCAAACTAAATCAAAATGGATTGCACGATTAGTCAGCCATTTGTTTTATGTAGTTTACAAAGCTAATTCATAATGAATGATATATTCTCCAACAAAAATGGCAAAGAACATTTTATTAAATTAATTCACTTAAAAATACTGAGAGTTAAATCAATTTCCAGTTCAGTTTGTAATAAATAATGATATTTTGGAGTTTTCGTTCACGTCAAAGACCATTTTTAATTATCCAAATTCCCGATATAACCGTAATAACGATAAAATGCTAATTAGAATACTTTTCTTCTTCCTAAATGGAAATATCAATATCATCATTGGCCGCTGTTACAACAGGAATTAACGAGTATATAGATCATCTTGTGTACTGAGAAAACTCTTCTACCCATCATATCTACTGTTGAGTGGTTGCTAATGCCACAGCTCACTCCGTGATTTAGAAAGTTTAATTCTCACAAGGTTCTTCACAAATGTGATTTTGTAGCGTTTGCATTGAAACTTGCATAGATGTAACGACTCAAGGACTCAATCGAATAAATAAAAAAGCAAAGAAAGTCTGATTACAGAAGCCAGAAAAAGCAACATCAACAGAAATAACTTCTGGACAAACACGAAAGCAACAATAAAAAAAAACTCGAAAGCAAAAATCTAAAAAAAAAAACAATTGTATGGATACTCTAAACAACAAACTAAGAAAACACGAGATGACCAGGACATGATTTAGAAGGGGAAACTTCAAGAAAGAAACTGAATCACGTTCAATAGCATCAAAAAATGATGGCATCAAAAATAATGAAACAGTTAAAACTCATTATAAGCGATTGCAGTAAACTGGCACAAAAGGAATATAAGAGCAGGTCGAACAGGGTAGAAAAGGAGGTTCGCTGAGAATTGCGCAAGATTCCAAAGTTTGATCATACTGACAAATGGTATATGTACAAATAAGAATCTATCCTAGAAAATTAGGTCCATAAATTTCTCTAATAGATAAAAACGCATCAGCAAATCCCACCTGGAAGACCAGACCTATTGTTAATTAACATAAAGAAAAGAACTCACCGTGTAGTTCCTTTGGTCGTCCAAGAGAACCATAGACATACAATTTTAAAAAGATAAACGAATACTTAGACTTTGCAAGAGAACTAAAAACGCCCAGCTATTCTTCTACAAGAATAGAATCGGTATCAAATAACCCACGAAGATTGATATGCCATTAAAACAAAGAAAGGAGAAAAAAATCTGAAAAGCTAAGCCGTGTGAAGGCAACAGTGATACCAATTACAACAGGATCCCTTCTAACAGCCTCCAAAGGTCTGTAAAAGAAACTGGTGAAACTAGAGATCAGAGGAAGAGTTGATACTATCCAGAACACAGCACTAAGATCAGCTACAATACTAAGAAGTGTGCTTGAGATATGAAGAGGTTTACTGTAACTCACTCAAACTTCAGTGGACAGTCACCAATTTCAACTGATGTGAAAAACTCATGAGTTTAATGAGAATACTAATTCACCAACATGTTCCATTCGTAGATTACCTCATTGAAATGTGCAAAATAAATACAGTTCTATTAACAGGAAAGATGTTGTAACGAAAGTTATCAGGTTGGACTCACAAATTATTCATTGGTAGAGTTAGGTTCTGATGCAATGCACCACTAAAATTATCATGTGGCTGACCAAGTTACAGAATTCCAACTTTAACATGATAGCTGTCCTGTTATCACGTACGAAATCTCAAATGCAATTAGTTCCATCTTTAGTTATTGTCTATAAAATTGTGATATTCTGATTAGAAACCTTTATTATTTCAAAATTCCTTCCATGTAAAATTTTATTGAATTTACTCCCACCGTATATTAAAAATGGGTGAATATGAGGCTATATTTTGAAGCTTTGTGGTGCAAGTTTGTAGTTAAAAGCAAAAGCTTTCATGTAAATCCTACACAAGAAACAATATTTCAGTAAAATCTATATAAGTGAATGGGTGTATAGATCTCTCACTCTCTCTCTCCTCTCTCTCTCTCTCTTCTGTGTGTGACTACTCTTTATTCTGCTTGTAAAGACAATGCTGGCTGTTCCGGATGAGTGACATTGTTTTAGTTGAAAGAAAACATAATTCAGTATCGTATTTTAGTGCGTTCATTTTATAAGATGCAAGATAAAAAGCACCCTGTCGACTGGTGCGGTAGAATTCACCGACTAACTTCTGCAGCAGGATAAGACCTCCCCACGAACGAGGCCTTCAGTCGGCAACCGAAGTGGTCGTGTGACCAGCAACACTCCACTTAGGCCCTTACTGAGCTGGACGGGAAGTCAGAGAGGCCTGATCCGATCAATCGGCTGGTCATACTGTTATATACTCATTTGCCGTATCATAACGACTCAATAATAGAGACAGACGTACGAAGAAAGACACAGGAAGGAAGAAAGACGCAAGAAGACTTCTTTAGAAAAATATTCACCTCTCACTTTATTGCAAGGGTTCGAAAGGGTTGTTCAAGGGTTGCATGGGAGAGGGTGCTGGAGACCGACATAAACTTCATATTTTGACGCCCACTGTTATGACCGTCACGTTGTGTCTTTCTTGTTCTCCTGATGTTTGGGGTCTACTCCATCGGGGCTTTCCGAGGGCCCCCTCGGTCGGGTGTGGCCTTCCCTACCACATCTGGTCTCTAGCTGTCTGGAATTCTGCTGGCAACTGCTTTGGCACCCAACTCGACTCAATTATATAATAATTCAACGCCCACACGATCGCCCACTGGATCTTTGAAATCGGATGTTTAATCGTCATCAAGCGGAAATAACTGTCATGCAGTTCAGAGGTTACTCTCTTCGGTGCATCACTGTAGTGGCACAATGGGAGCTTCACCTTGTCCCATATCATATGCCTTAATCCGCCCACGTGATCTCTTTCGATTACTGGCCATTGGAATGTGTCACTTCCTTCCAGTGTATCACTTGGAATAGTATTTTTGGGGCCGGGTCGAAGGTCAAAATATAACAATACCAGGCCCGATCACCTATCCTATATGATTGTCCTGGCTGTATTGTTCTTGTAGAAAACAAGCACTCGATCTTATTTTATCTTAAATGTGCAAGAAAACGGTGGCTCGGGGTCATTTGCGCTTGAAACCACATAAATTTTGTCAACAAATTATAAATATTTAATAAAATTTTAAGTGTTAAATAGCAATACTTGAAACCTTTAACTGTGTGCAAACTAATGAGCTCGAACACATTTTAAATAAAATCACCAACAAACTATTCGCATACAAATCACACACACAGACACACACACATAAGCATGGAGAGGATTTGGCATTAAATAACGCATAAGGGTTTATATGCCATTAAACCAAATAACCAACAAAACTGTTAGATAAAAGGACGAACGACTTATTTCAATTTATCTGGTTAAAACAGGAGTTGGGCATTCTTATTTTAAATTGTCCTAGCACAAAACCCCTCAACAGTTATTTACATGAATGCTCTGCGCAAAATACTATTTTTTCAGAAGAATGATCTTCTAGATTTAAAATTGCCACCGTCTAAATGATAGTGGCGGTGAGGCATATTTTTGAGCTGCAGTCATACCATTTTAGTTGTCATAAAGTCGTGAAGGGGTGAATATTATGCATTTGAGATTAAAATTTATTTTAAAATGGAGGGTCAAGTTTCAAGCCACGAACAATTGACGAGTTGGACTATTTTTTCGCTATTAAATTGCAACAATACCAGAGGCAATGATTGAGCGAGCGCAGTAGAACTTCAAAAGAAGGCTTCTGTGATGGATAAATGGTAAGAGGCAAAGCATTTGAATGGTATAATATTTTTTAAAAAGTCATATCAGTAACAAAATTGCAACTTTTTTCTTATCGCAAAATTAAATTTTGAATAGAATTTATTTTACCTTTTTTTACGTTGCAAATCCTGAGAACATAATGACGGACCCTGTATGTACATTTCATGATCAAGACTTCATCAACGTCGTGTACTTAGCTGGTCATTTTATTCAGCAACGTGTATTTCATATGTGATGGATCCCCTGATATTTGACATCGTCTTTCTTTTAACTATCTTATGTTACAGAATTTGTGGTATGTATTCTTTGATCACGTCAGCCATGACCATCTTTGGTCTAACCCCGTTGCTTACCTAAGAATGCAAATAGTTCTAAGTCGATGCATCTGTACTTAATATAACTTAGTTTATAACAGTGTCATAAAAATGATGTGCCATTTGTAGCTCAAGTACGCTCTACAAGATGTATCGGGTACCCAGTGAGTGTCAAACTCATTACACAAGCAATTGTCCGATACATTAATTCTTTAACATTTCCCCTTTATATAAGCTTAGCTTAATGTGGCATAGGACGACAAAAGTGGGGTACTCAGTGAGGATTGAACTCATTACACCAGTTGCAATATACAAGACTATTATGGGATTTATTGCTCTGGGTAGGCTGTCCAAATTTAGCATTATATATTGATGTGCCTATGCTTGGAAGTTTCCATGGCTATGTGAGACTATATTCGAATTTCTGGCACTGTGTTAATTGAAAAGCATCAAACAGAATGTTTCGTTCTGTTTGATGCTTCGTATTCCAGAATTCTCGAATATGCTTTCTATTTACAAAATTTACAGTCAAAAGATGTCCTAGATATGATATTAAACTTGCTATCAGTTCTGAAACTTTGGGGTTGTTGAAGTCACTCTTTCACTTTGACCCTTAGTGGTGGTTCCTGCTTGAGTCCCATCTAGGACTCAAGTAAATCTCTTTAAGATAATTAAATGTTTCATCTGTTTAAAATGATTGTGAATATACATTTTTGCACCGTATATACTCAGAGACTATAGCCGCTAAACTGAAAATATGATATTCTTCTCTTTAATTTGGTTTTGAAGACAAATCACTTATTAACAAAAATGATCAAATTTGGTCACGAGAAAATCAATCACGAGGATGTCAAATCTTTTCTTTCACGCAACGTTATATTTTGTATTGTGACTATCAAGAATCGCGTGTTATGAAATATAACCTCGTTTAAAATATGAGCTGCTGGGAAATAATTTTATTTTTCTATGAAGTCAAGTATAATTTTAGGCCCCCAATATATCGGTGCAATGTAATTTGAACATGAACGGAAATGTTTGCGTATGTGTATATGAACTATTCATGTATATGTCTGCGTTTCAATGTCTGTCTCAGTATGCTTGTAACAGATTATGTTTACATAAGTCCATCATGCACTGGTGTCTGTAATTACTCTATACATGTGTGTGTGTGTGTGTGTGTGTGTGTGTGTGTGTGTGTGTGTGTGTGTGTGTGAGAGAGAGAGAGAGAGAGAGAGAGAGAGAGAGAGAGAGAGAGCGCTTTATTTCACCTCATTCGATTTTTGCCGTTGAATTCTTTTCGCTTTTCCTGTAACGTCACAGCTTTGTGTAGCCGTCATATTCTTAATACTTAACAATGCTTTGATTTAGCAGCACTTTTTTATTCTTTTTTTATGTTTCTTTGTGCTTTTATCTGTTTTTTTTTATCAAATTCTGCAGACAATTTCCGATTGCACAATGGTCGACCAAGCTATAATCCCGAGGATTAAAAAATCTGCGATTAAGATTTTTAATCTGAACACAATAAAATATGGCACGCGATTTGTTCATTTAAAGTCCATTTGTCGATTTTTTTAGATTGTTTTACTCTTTTTTACATCTCCACCTTAAAAGAAATCTATTTACCATTTGGTGCAAACAATTTCCTGAATTTTAACCTTAAATTCCAGAGAATAGTCTGAAAATCGGCGCAGTTCTGGTTTAGCTTTCTTTGTTATGTTTTTGTTTTCGTTTTTTCTTTTCTTTTCTTTTTTTTTTGTTTTTTGAAAAAGTTAATTTTATATAACGATATTGCTGTTGAGAAAAATGGTGACTGTGTTGAGAAGTAGAAATGTGATAAACAGAGAACCAGCTTCAATTTGATAAATGATACATGTTTCTGTGTTGGTAATTATTCCTGTTATAAAGAAAAAGGCATTAATTTTTGACTCACCCTCGTATATATATATATATATAAGTTCTGTAGTATGGATGAGTTCAGACTAAGAGTCTTGGAATATAATCTCCGTCAGCACACTGAAGAATATATACTGTGAGGTAAATAAGTTTTAAATCAGCAAAGAGTTTTCAAAAGGTAATTGATATTTCATTACCCAGGAAATACTAACAAAGTGATGAATCCCAATTGAAATCTTGTCATTTGGCTTCTCTTACTGAATCATAAATAACAGGCTTAGTGGGCTACTTATGCTATCTGGAGAATGAAGACCTTGTGTGGAGAAAAGGAAGCTCGTTGACCATGGTTAATGAGTTTGATTCACACTGGATGTCCGATATTTCTGGCTTCAGTAATCATTTACTCATCAAAGCTCAGTAAATTACTACTCTATAGTAGAAGTAATGAAAAAATGAACTTTTATATCATCAGTATCATAAAACATCGATGATAAAATTTCTGACACTATTAGAAAAGCCTCAAATAATAGAAGCCCGTTATCCGCGGTAGAAAAAAGAAAGAAAGAAAGAAAGATTGCGTGGGAGTGTTCAAAATGCTTCTTAAAGTTGAACTGCCGGCAACGACCTAAGTCATGCTTGCACAATCTCTTTAACGCACCAGAAACAATTATGTTGGGTTGTAATTAAAAATCTAATAGCAAAATTTACCTTCAACTAAAGTGGCCGACCATTTCCAATAACAAAACTAATTCGACTTTCATTATTTGTCGTAATGTCAGAAAACAACATTAATCAATGTTTTGGTCTGCCTGCTTTGAATAAACATTTCGTACAGGATCCAATTACGAACAAAAGAATTATTTTCAATATTTTTTCTCATTTCAGTTTATTTTTCTATGTGTGTGTGTGTGTGTGTGTGTGTGTGGTGCGAGATATTAGAATGTTTTGGTTTATTTCGTTCGATTTCCGAAGAAAAGCACCCCGATTTGTTCAAATTGCTTTTTTTTTTGTCGATTACATTTCATTTCCATTTATTTCCTCCGTCATCTCTCTTGATTTTCTATTTGTTATTTCTAAGTACAATTTGTCTATCAATCTAGAGTCTAACTGTTACATAACGTGTTTCTTGCAAGTTGTCACTCGATCCCAGGTGATGAAAAAATGGAAAAATCACATATACAGTTTGGTTCAACGTTTATTGATAGTTCAAGCCGGCCATCTTATAGAGTTTCCAAATTATTCCTCCTAGAAAGGAAGGAAGTATTTGCATCATCTCAAAGCCTATATCAGACTCCTTATAGGCTTGGAGGAGAGGACCATAACATAACATTTTATCACCGTTGACGTAATATCATTATTCAGTGTTCCATTCCAAGTAAAAAGCCGGGATTAAAAAGAGACGTTGTTTCTGTTAAGACTCGAAAGTCCCAATATTCTTGCAATGAATCATTTGATGATTCATGAAATCCAAATATTCATATCGATGTATTTATGTTTATCAGTAAGATTTTAGGCTAGATGAAAAAAAAATTTTTTTCTACTAGTTGCAATAATTCAAGTCCACATGATGTTCGAACATTAAAATCTTCCTATTTTAAATCAGAATAAAATCTCTTCTTTTCTTAAGTATTAGCACAAATGAAGTGACTTTACCAAGAAAAAACTTTTGTCAAGGATTCTTTTATAGAGAATAAAACGAATCTTATTAGGAAAGCAGTTAAGTATATAAGAAGGTGAATGCTTTGGTATCTCTACTTCTAGAAGCTTAGACCGTGCTATAAGAAATGGGAAATCTATAGATTGCAATAAGGTTTTACAGCGAAATATACTACCCACTGTAAGAAAACTAGACCGGTTTCAAAGATCATCGATTGTTAAATATGATAAAAATCCAAAATTATTCATCCGAAATCCCACAAGAATAGTTGAAAACGGGAAACATTAACTGTTTTAAACTGGACAGCAATAAGACCTGATCTCAATCACAGCGAAAAAAATTGAAGAGTGCTGAAATCTACCATTAAAGAAAAGTTTTAACAAATTTCAAAGGAAGAGAGGGAGAAACTACTAGCTGATAAGGACAAGAAACTTTTAGTTAATTACAAAATGTTTGTAGACAGTAATTAAAGATGAATTTGTCTTTATCATAGTCCAACTTATAGTTCTTTCTTCTTTGATGTTACTATATGAAAGATGAAAAATAATTTTTGCGTGAAATTACATTTGGATTCCAAGTAAAATATTTTGACGGTATAAAATCCATTGATTTTTATTTATTTATGGCTATATTTTACAGATTATTTAAATAATTTACTGATACGATTAACTGTAGCCATAATAGTAGTTGGGAAAAAGGGTTAACCTCTTTTGGTTTCCATTGTTTTCCGACGTTACTGAAAGTCAAATTAGTTTTATTAGAAATGATCGGCCAGTTTAGTTGAAGGTAAATTTTGGTATTAGTTTTTTAATAAGAACGCAATACAATTGTTTCTGATGTGAATGGGCAATTCAAATTCAACTCTGTAAGTTATTTAACGCGATTTCGCTCTCTCTCTCTCTCTCTCTCTCTCTCTCTCTCTCTCTCTCTCTCTCTACTTCCATACTTTATATATATTACAGATGTGAAAGATACAATTCTAAAATTCGGAAGAATGAAATGAAAAATTGGCGAAATATCATTCATTACTTGTTATACCATTTAATTTTATGTCATATATTACTCAAAGAAGACATGAACACTAGCAAGTGA
Source organism: Sepioteuthis lessoniana (assembly GCA_963585895.1). Lineage (NCBI taxonomy): Eukaryota > Metazoa > Mollusca > Cephalopoda > Myopsida > Loliginidae > Sepioteuthis > Sepioteuthis lessoniana. The sequence continues at coordinate 59,078,674 of OY757912.1, forward strand.
ACGACATTATTTCACGAGATGTTTTGTTAAGAAATATTTCGCACGACATTACATCAGCCTAATATATATATATATATATATATATATATATATATATATATATATATATTATAAAAGAAAATCTTATTCATTTCACTCACTTTGAATTGGCACGAGGTCGTATTGAAAGTTAAGCTATGCATCACTCATCAAAGAAATATATCTGACAACTACAGATTTAAAGTAGCTTTCCCACAAACATTAATAGAAAAATATCAAAACTGCCGGTCACTTTTTTTAAATCAGGGAGCAAAGACACCTGCAATTCTTCGTAAGATTAGCTCGTGCATCCTTCACAAGTGTAGTAAGTTTGAACCCCCACCGTCTCGCTCATTTGCCAAATAATAGTAATTATACTTATTATCAAGTTAAGATAACAAAAGTGGCACATTTTACGGCACTTTTGGTGATAGTAATGGTGACAGATAACACGAATATCTTTTTCTACCATTCCACCTTTCTTAATCCATTCACATATATGTTTATATATATATATATATGTGTGTGTGTGTGTGTGTGTGTGTGTGTGTGTGTGTGTGTGTGTGTGTGTAAAAAGAATAAAATACCAATTAGAACCAGGTATAGAATATTCTCAATTCTGTTATTAGTAAAGCAGGTTTTAAATTTAACATATCAAAATTGTTTTATTCAAAGTTTCATGTTTAGCTCAAAATCGATTATATTGGAACAAAGTATATATGTGCTTAACCTAGGAACAAAGTATTACTCGCTGCTCTCTGCCGAAGATCATTGAAGTATATATGTTTTTAGTTTAGATTAGCATTTCCAAGTCAATTTTATCATTTATCTCTATGAAAATTATATATATGATATATCATCATCATCATCATCATCATATCGCGCTGGTAGCACGGATATCCCTGACCCTCTCTCGCCACTCCTCCCTATCGTTCATCGCCCTAGGTAGGTCTTCAGGACAACATCCCGTATCCTCACATAGCTGCTGAATGTATGTTCGTGCTGGTCGTCCTGCTTTTGCACGGCCATGTGTGGGGGTCCATAAGAGTACATCTCTTATGAGTTCGTCCCTGCTTCTCCAGCAGTGTCCTGCATGTCTGGTTCGTCTAACTTGAATAGTTTTCGTGATAGGGGGCAGGTGGCCGTACAGTTGGTGTCTTGTGGGGTGTTGCCGCCAGGACTTGTTTAAGATTGCACGTAGCATTCTTGTGTAATTGCCGTCTAGCTTCTTCTCCAGCCGTTTTGTTAGCGTCCATGTAGTGCAGCCATATAGCAGTATCGATGTGACCGCTGCCTGGAAGAAACTGCGTTTCATTTTATCGGTTAGGTCTGATTTCCATATAATCGATAGCCTATTGATAGCTGTCCATGCTTTCGTTAACCTAGTTTCGATGTCCTTTTCGGTTGATTCGACGCTGCTTCCTAGGTAAGTGAATTTGTCTACTTGTTTAAAAGGGGTTCCTTCTAGAGTGGAGATGCCCCCCGTTTGATTATAGCACATATATTCCGTTTTGTGTGCATTAACATAGAGGCCTATACTTGCGGCTGCTCATTCCAAACTATGCAGTAGTGTTTCGGCTTGGTCGGGTGTATTTGCCAGTATCGCTATGTCATCGGCGTAGTCGGCGTCGGAAATTGTTGTTGCGGGGTACCTTCTGCTTCTTTTCTTCGTCAGTTCGAAGCCATTCTCTCTGATTTTGTCAATCGATGTTCTAAGTACGTAGTCTAGACAAATGATAAACAGGTACGGAGCCAGCGTGTCTCCTTGTAGTACTCCTGCTACAATGTCGAAGTATTCTGTGTCTCCATCTGGTGATCGTACTTTTACTTTGGTGTTTCTATAGAGAATCGTTATTACCGCTACGGTTTCTTTAGGTATGCCGTACGCTAGTAGGATTTGTTCCATCTTTCCTCTGTGAATGGAATCGAAAGCCTTGGTAAAGTCGACAAATATTAATGTCGCTTGTAGGTTTTTTGCCCGTACACCTTCAAGGATTCTACGGATGGTTAATATTTGTGAGGTCGTGGATCTATTTCTTCGGAAGCCATTTTGGTTTTTTCTAAGTATGTTGTCGATTTTGGGTTCTATGCGGTTTCGTAGTAGGGCATTGTAGATTTTGGCTGCTATGGATGTAAGTGTTATGCCTCGGTAGTTTTTGGCTAATCCGAGGTCCCCCTTTTTAGGGAAGGGGAGTATGCATCCTTTCATCCATCTATCTATCGGATTTTGATTGTATACTGCGTTGCAGTGTCGGAGCAGTATGTCGTCGAATTGTCTGGTCTTCCATACTTCCGGGGGTGTCGTCCAGCCCTGCAGCTTTCCTATTTTTAATTTTTCTGAGAACCGAGTCGAGTTCTTCTTGTGTGAACGGTCCTAGTTTAATGTCTAATTGTTTTCTAATCATTCTGGTGATTGGTTCATGTGTTATTTTCGGTGGGTTTCCTAGTAGGTTTTCGAAGTGCTGTTTCCACAGTTTTATTCTTTCTTGTTGGTTTGCTGCTTTCAGTTTTGCTTTGGCTGTGTTCTTTCTTCTACTCACTTAGTTTATTGTTTGCCAGGCTATCCTAGATTGTCTATCTTCCACCGAGTCTCTAATCTTATCTATCGGATTTTGAATGTATTCTGTCTGTTCCTTTATATATATGCCTGCTAATTGATATTGTACCGTTTTTAGTTTTAAGGCATTTGTGTTTGTTGGACGATAATAAAAGCCATTTATTAGCACAAATCATACACATTACTCGTTGTTCATGCGTATTAACAATTTAACATAGTAGGGCGTTTTCATATATATATATATATATATATGCTGCAAAATCAATAGCTGTGCCGCTCAAAATGCCATCGAGACCGGAGCTTCGTTGCCATAAATCCAGAGTTCCCCAGCAGCACTTACAATGCCCGATTGATGATGATGATATGATGATGATGAGGCAACACCTGTGCTGACAGCAAATACTTTATGAAAAAGCATGTGTGATTCATTTGATAAAGGTATTCAGTAATCAAAATGAAATAATCTAACGTACTCTTGTTTCTTGTTATAGGAAATTGAAACATCTATCTATCTATCGGAAATGCAAGCAATCGCATAGATTCATAGACTGCTAGATTGATTGAGCGCTGGACTGTGGAATTTTCGTAAGTGAGTTCGAACTCCAGTCGTGCTATTACGTCCACTTTCGGACAAATACCCTTGGCAAATGTATGAACCCCCTTATCCTCTAAGCTATGGGTTAAATGGCTGATAGAAATAGACAAAATGCATTTTATTTGTATGGCCAGTGGGCGCTATATATACAATGTTGGCATATCATCATTACCCGAAATTTTTCCGGTTTTTTCACATTCGAGGAATGTATTTTGAAAAAACTATAAAACTATATTTGTGACCACAGGTCTTTTATATTTGGAGCTTATTATGTTGTACGTTTCATTTATCTTCGTGGTGTTAACAAGATTAGTGTAAGGTCACTCTGCATAATAATATTTAATATAATTTTTAGCTTTTTTCTTACTCTTAACAGTTTAAATTGCATTAAAATATTTATTTAATTCATTAATCTCAAATATGGTGATTTTAAAGTGACTTTCATTACAATGGATTGAAGTCGATACACACTCTTTGCTTAGTAATTCCCACTAACTTTACCCATACCTCACTGCTCCTTCATTTAGATTAAATCAAATCCTGCCCTTATATACTAATATTTCTGACATCAAGGGATAATATTAGATTATTAAGGACAAAAATATGCAAATTTTGCCTTTTTTATCGAGATTTGATTTTTTTTAAATTACGGCAATCATTATGGAAGTAAAAGGAATATGATTATCAAAGTATTTTCAGACCAATGATCAAGGGACAGCAATTCTTTTTCACTGCTCCAATATTCTCATTCGTATTCTTGTAGCTTTTAGTAATGTTACCGTATGAGAGATTTTGATTTTTCCGCAGATTTTCAGTTTTTCTCATTTGTTTGCAAATCTCTTTGAGATTGTTTCAAGTGCACCATTTATGATGTATCATAAGGTCAAGATATTTTGCCAGCTTCTCACTTTCTCTGAAATTCCATCATTTACTACAGAACATTGAGTTCAACTGTGCCCATAACTTGAAATGTGGTATCCATTTTAATTCCAAAACCACAAGAGATATTTTCATATCTCGGACAGCTTTGTGTTCGTGTTTAATCTTTTTTCACAGTATCAACATCACTGCCATCAAAACTATCATTAGAATATTGAATATAGAAAAAGATCTAACGCTGGAATTATTTCTCTACTTTTAAAATCAGACTTAACAAATTCCATTCCAACCCCACTATTCGTTCAGTATTTCACAAAAATTGTTTTAGATTTATCTACAACAGCACACTGCCATTGTTGTTTTAATTTTACCTCTTACCAACCCACAAGACAATCGCGCTCCACCCTTTGCTACACAGGAAAGCTCCAATTAACAAATACTTTCTAAGCAAGACATCCTGCTCTGCTGATGAAGTCCTGAGTACTGACCTGAAAAATCTTCAGAGGAAATTAAATCAATTTTCTACGACCAGAAAAGAGAGAGCGGGCTTCTGCATATCTGACACTAGCCATCCATTGTCTTTTGTTTGACTAACACAGCATTTTTTTCATTACCCCGACAAATCTGATGCCAATGATTTTAATTCAAAACTTCGTCTAACTGCTCTTCTTTCACGCTATTTCTTGGCGAAATTCCTTCTTTAAATACTCATCGGAGAAACGAACACATTCTTAAAAATAAATTATGCGCAAAGAAGCACATATAATGTACTGTATAATGTAATGGAACACTGAATAATGATATTACGTCAACGGTGATAAAATGTACTGTAGATTTGTAAAAAACGAACGTACTTTTTATATACCCAAATATATTCGATCCGTACTTTTTATCTTTGTGACGACAAACAACTAAAATTAAGACGAACTAATTCCTTGTAACATGTTAAGAACGGTTTATATTGCTTCATCTGAAAATTATCTTCATTTTAAAAAATGAACATAATAATAATAAGACTAAATTATTAGATTATCGTAATAGCTATTTTACTAATAATCACCTCGCCACATTTAAGTGCCTTATTTGAATTAGAAGCTTATTAAACTGTAGACACAGACGGTAACATTAAATAAGTAGGCGGCACTTTTTAATATTGAAACATAAAAAGAAAAATCTTGTAAATATCGGATGCTCACATCAAAATTCTCCTGGCATTTTTTAACTTCATCAAACACTTGGCGTTCTTCATGAAAAATGATTGAAATTTTCAAAAGATACCCCTAGAGGGAAAATAGCTTTTTTATGATGTTTCATTTAGAACAAGAAAAGGTCTGATAAAATAAACATACCTTGTAAAAGAGGTTTGTCCAACATCCGCAAAGATAAAGACTATATCTACTGAATCGATATTCATCCACGTAATGAGTCATTACAGTCTATAACACGCACAAACGCACATTAATCGTTTGTTTCATTTTTTTTATCCATATCAATTAATCCTCCCATATATATATATATATATATATACTGTATCGTCCATTACCTTCTGTTTAACCTTAATCTAAAGCAAAGCTATCAGGATTTTATTATTTCAATGAGAGCATTATACAATCAAAATAGATAATATCATTAGGTATTATTTATTATCAAACTCTGCAAGACTGAAGCTGAGCAAAAAAAATTTCAACATCACTGAATCTAAGAATAAATCTTCATTAGTGTATATTTGAAGACTGCTGCATATTCATATTTTTTGCTACAGACATTCAATGCTGTAGATTTTGCAAATGAATAATACCTAATAATATTCGCTCTGATAATCTAATGATCTACATGAAATGATAAAATCGTAGCATCTTTGGTTTGGAAAAAAATAGTATTTCTTTTTTGTTATTGTGATACTTATTTATTGGTTATTATATACATATATATATATATATATATATGTGTGTGTGTGTGTGTGTGTGTGTGTGTGTGTGTGTGTGTGTGTGCGTGTGTGTGTGTGTGGATAAAACATGATTGGAACAGCAGGATTATGAGTAATTGTTCATCAATCTAAATGACCATTCATATTTGTTGTGTCCCAATCAAAAGCAGGTTTTATGAATTGCACACAAGATCAGGTTGCATACCATAACTTCCTATTCCTTAGAGCAGTAAAGAATGCCTACCAAATATGCAAGAAATGTATGCAGAATGATTAACTAGGCTTAGGAAAGTGCATGAGAATGTAACATTTATTGTTGCTCACAATCTATTGTTTAAATATCACAAATGCCAACGTATCTTTAGCGCTGACACTCTCTTGTTGAGCACACATATTTAAACATTCTAGAATAAAAAAACGCCGATCTTCTAAGAAGACAGCAAATATCATCTATCTCACACTGTTCATATCTATCTATCTATCTATCTATCTATCTATCTATCTCGGACTTTAAGAATATATATCTATTCATATCTATCTTGGTGCAAGTCACTTCTACGTTCCAGTCTTTTCAAACCCCTTGCAAGGTGGACAGTCCAGGTATTTATCCCTTTGACAGGGTTCCTGTTATAGGGTTTTGTCTCGAGCAGTTTTTTGGTTCTTCTGAGATACCCTTTTTAAATTTTTTCTGTCATTTCCACTTGTTTGATGGTGTCAGCTTCCAAAATCCCCAAGTATTTGTAAGTTTCCTTTTCTCAGAGAGTTCTGATAATTACTTGATTTGGTAGTTCGACTCCTTCTGTCATGTGTCGTTTGTCGCTTTTCATAACTAGCATGGCGTGTTTTAACTATTCTTGCTTTGATATGGTTAGTCTTTATGGCGTTGTTTTGTGCGGCCATTAGAAGAGATTCAGTTTCTCTCCTAAGGTTTTCTTTTCTTAGACACATCCACGTTTTCTCGTGTGAGATGTCGCTTTTTGGTCGCTTAAAATATCCATAGAGTTGTTTTTCTTCGCACTTTTGTTTTCTGATTGTTGTCGTTCGTCTAGTCCTCGTGTCATCAGTATTGTTTCTGGTGGCTGTAATCAGTCTTCCTCCGTGCTTTTCTGTGTAGTCTTCAAGTCGTTGTAGCGATGTGTCAACGCTGTCTTCAGTGGTAGCAAGTCCTCTTCCTCCCTCACTTCTTGATACATATAGTTTGTCAATGTCTTCTCTGGGATGCAATGCCTTATGCATGGTCAATAATTTTCTTGTTCTCTGGTCCACTTCAAGAATGGTCCCGAATATCTTACAAGGGGGGGCAGCCCATGTATATATCCCTTTGACAAGGGTCCTGTGATAGAGTTTTGTCTCGAATAATTTTCTGGCTCTTCTAAGATACTCCTTTTTTCATTTTTTTTTCTTTCATTTCCACTTGTTTTATGGTGTCAACTTCCAATATTCTCAAGTATTTGTAAGTTTCCTTTGCTTCGAGCGTTCTGATTATTATTTGATTTGGTAGTTCGACTCCTTCTGTCATGTGTCGTTTGTCACTTTTCATTCCTAGCATGTTGCGTTTTTCTATGCCAAATCTCATTCCTATATCTTGATTGTATATTGAGTTTTTCACATCAGTGTTAGCTGATTGTTTTTCATTGGAGTTTGAGTGACAGCAAGTCTCCTCAAGTCTCCAGGACTCTTCTCAGGATTCTGGCCGTTTTCAATAATGCTGTCGTTTGGATGGTCTCTACTCGTCCACCAAATTCCAAGTCCTCCAGGCCCCTTAATAATCTTTTCGTTACTGTGCCAAAAGCACCAATTACAATTGGTACAATCGCCACCCTCATGCTCCATAGTTTTTTTCAGTTCGCTACCAAGGTCGAGGTACTTATCCTTCTTTTCACATTCTTTCAGTTTTATTCTATGGTCAGCCGCAACCGCAAAGTGGACAATTTTGCAAATTCTCTTGTTGTTGATTATTATAAGGTCTGGTCTTCTGGCCGAGATTAGGTGATCCGTGTGTATGTCAAAGTCTGATAGGAGTTTATGTGTCTCTTTTTCTAGGACAGGTGCTGAGTTGTGAATATACCATTTGTTGGGATGGTCAAATTTAAATTTCTTGCACATTTCCCAGTGTATCACCTTGCCGACCCAACCGTGTCGAGTCTTATATTCCTTCTGCGCTAATTTGCTGAAGTTCGCTTAAGTGATTGATGGTTTCATCTCTGTCCCCACATAGCCATATTTGCTATTTTTTTAGTCTTATCTATTGTCGCTTTGATATTATTGGCTGTTATGGCATTGTTTTGTACTACTATTAGGAGAGATTCTGTTTCTCTCTTAAAGTGTCCTTTTCTTAGCCAGGTGCAGGATTTCTCGTGTGAGATGTTGTTTATTCGTCGTTTAAAACGCCCATAGAGTTTTTTCTTCCTATTTTTGTTTCCTACTAATTGTAATTCTGTTGTTCATCGTGTTGTCAGTATTGTTTTCTCGTTCGTGTTTTCCTTTGTAGTCTTAGGGTTGTAGTATCGATGCGTTAACACTGTCTTGATGCTTGGAAGTCATCTTCCTCCCACTTTTCTTGATACATATAGTCTGTCAACGTCGTCTCTGGGACGTAATGCTTATGCATGGTCATTAGTTTTCTTGTTCTTTGGTCCATTTGTCTAAGTTCATCTCTGATCCACTTCAAAAAGGGTACCGAATATCTAACGAGGGGTATAACCCAAGTAGTAATTCCTTTGATAAGATTTCTGCTAGAGAGTTTTGTCTCGAGTAGTTTTCTTATTCTCCTGAGATATTCTTTTTATTTTTTTCTTTCATTTCCACTTGTTTGATGGTGTCAGCCTCTAAGATGCCCAAGTATTTATAGGTTTCGTTTTCTGCGAGTGTTCTAATCTTGTCTTGATTTTTTAGTTCCATTCCATCAGTCATATGTCGTTTGCCGCTTTCATTACGAGCATGGCACATTTTGCTATGCCAAATTCCATTCCTATGTCCTGACTGGATATTTTAAGTGCGTGTTTCAAAGTTTCCAGTTCTTTTTCATTTTTTGCAAATAGCTTAATGTCATCCATGTACATTCGGTGATTCTCTTGTTATGTTGTTTATCCATTCAGCCTTTCGTTATGTTTTTTGGTTGTTAGATTTTAGTCTAAAATCGTTCGGTTTCTTTGGCATCCGGTTGTTGGTATGTTTTTGTCATGCCCTCCCAGTTATTGATAGAATTTTCTTTCGTTGTTTTGGAACGTCCAGTTTTGTTTGTATTGTTTTACCCTTTGTCGATATCTCTTTAATCTCCCTTCTTTCGCCAGTACTTTCTGGTTTATTTCCTCACGTTGTACTGTTTTTTCTCGTGTTGCCTTTTCCTTTCTGTTCCTATATATTCCAATATCTTTCTTTTGTTTTATCATTTTTGCCTGTTTTCGTAAATTTTTTATCTGCATTTCCAGTCGAATTTCCCATCCTGGTTTTGATTATTTTCTTCGTGCTTTTTGAGGGGATCCCAATTTTCTCACAAACTAATTTCGCCCCTGCATAAATTAGTTCATTTAACTCAGTTATATTATTCGTTGGTATGTAAAGTAGTATTTGATTTATTTCATTCGTTTCTATTTTAAATGTTCTCCATTCTACGTTTCTTAATAATTGTTAATTAGTCTTTTCACTATTCATAATTCTCTTTACATTTTCGGATTTATCTTTTGTTCTTGTGATAGTGTTTCTCTAGGGTTACTTGGTTATGCGTTGTTTGCTAGTATGGCGTTTTAATTTTCAGAAGTCGGCAGTTCATTTCTGTTAGGTTGTTTTGGGTTGGTGCCACTTGATGTGTCTGGCATTGTATTATCTTGTTTATGTGTTTTCTGATGTATTTCTAGTATTTCAAGGTCAGAAAACATCCCTTCTTTATTATAGTTCTAACTTGATCGGCAAGCTTTTAACTAGTTGTCTGAAAACTAGCACATTCTTGCCAGATGTCTATCATTCTTTTCCTATATCCTCTTTGTGATGCGTTGCTCCAAAAATAGCAGTGTAGTGCATGTTCATTGTCTTCCCTAGTCCATGTTTTGCGTTTAGATCTCTGATCGTTGTGGTTCCTAACGTCGTCATTCACGTACCTGAAAAGAGAGCAGCCAACATTAGCAGGATGACGAACGCATCTCCTATGTTGTGTAACAAGAGAGTACCTACCGATCATGACGCCCAAGCCTGTTGCCTGGATCCCATGTTTTGTAATATTTTGATTGGACATTTTGATCTTGGACGGTATATTGTGGCTATACTAAACCCAGGGGTTGTTTATGATCTGAAAAAAAAGGAATAAATAAAAAATAATTAAATAAAATATATACATATAACCCTAAGTTTAACTTATTTAAAGTCCATTGTCCTGCTATTTTATATTTACCTCCCGAACTTTAACCCTGAACTACTTTCAGGTTTTTCTGTGTCACATTCATGATTTATAACTACTGTCTTATTCTTAGACTAATTCTTCTTAGGCTGATCATATTCTAGTAGATGAAAGGCTTCTGGTGACTTTCCGGTTGAATTAAAGGCGGAAACTGTCAATCGATTAAGAAAATCGATAGGTGATATGGAGTTGAACGCGATAGATTTAAACAAATCTTTCGTCATGTCTGGATATTTTAGCTGGAAATAATTTAGCCGATGAGAAAGATCCTTCATTTAAGATTACATTAATTCACGAAAATATTTTACAAGTAACCGAAAATCAATGTTTTTTTTTTAAAGAGGTATTTTACTAACCTGTTCCCTCCGAACATCTGAAGATTTATTTTACCTGTTTAGAGCGTTCGAATTCTGCTAACTACTAAGAAAAGAAATTGGGGGGTCCTCCTTTTCGAATTTTTCGCACTAGCGTTAGCTGATGGTTCCCACTGCAGTTTGAGTGACAGCAAGTCTCCTCAAGTCCCCAGGACTCTTCTCGGTATTTTGGCCGTTCTCAATACCCAGTATTAATATTTTCATATTTACACACATATACTCAAAAAGAATAAGGAAATAAACTGATATATAAAAGATAAATTAATAAATCGGTGAATCAAAAATAAAACAAGTTATGATTTGGTTTGGTTTGTTTGTTTGTACTAACATTTGCGGGTTATTTAGTGCTAAAGCTATTCTTGTAAAAAACAGTTATGGAACTATTTAATCAATAGCTGGGAAACAAATTAAGCTTTTATATAGTAAGTTTAAATTATCTATTGACATCACACATACGCCAGCGCACATGAATGATTAAAACATTAAAAATAAATGATTTTTTCTTCTTTCTCATATTCTTAAATAGTTAAATTATATTTTCAAATCAGTCTGAGAACTCAACATCTTTCGACTGTCTAATTTGTTGTAAAATAAATGTTAATCAAACAGACAAAATCAATTACATTGATCATTTATTCATATATTCATTATTTAAATGCTTACTTAAAAATCGATAAAAATAAACCGATAAAAAGTGAAAAATAAATCTATCAATCTAAAAAAAATCAACAAGCAATTCTTTCACTTCTTAAACAGGAGTTCGTTTTCTTTTGAGGCGAGGCGGCGGTATTTTGCTTTGATGATTATTTACCTACTAAACGATCAAAATAACTAACAATAATCAAATGTAGCCCTAGTTCAGTTATTGTCTTTTTTTTTTTACATGTATTGATATAATTTGAATTTTAAATTTTCTGAATTAAATTTTTGCAATTTTTTAAAGATCTTATATCCTGCACTTATTTCTGAATATTATAAGAACATAATTAACGAAAACTTGTTTTATACATTTGTTCAATCATTCATCTAGATTTATCAATGTAAGCATTATTTTATTGAAACAAATAGATTAATGAAAAATATCAATTTTCAGGATGTTTTTATTAGTATTTTTAAAGATGTTATGGTTGTCTTTTCTTTAAGATAAAATTTGAAAAAAAGCAGACTATAACTTTGGAAAAGACGCCCAAGGAGTTGAGTAGCAAATAATTTCTCTGATAGTTAATAGCTAAGAAAGTTTGCAGGGTGTGGGTACAAAAAAGACAATCATTTTTAGCAGAGAAATATTTTTTCCCAAAAAATTTTAAGTTTAGAACGGATTTTAATAAAATTTTCGACATTTCAAGCAAGTTCAAAAAACGGCAAATTAAGGTACAGTATTGCTTTTTTCGGCCTTTTTTTTTACTTCATTTGCCTTCATAGCTTAATTTTATAAGAGTAAAAGATTCAGGGTAAACTTCTTTTTTTCTTTTGCTTTTAGAGGTTTAAAATTCACATCCGTAGATTCAACTCTTCCACTCACTGCTGATCTTTTCCTTAATTAATGTAAAAATACTAAATAAATAAATCTTATTGATAAGATAAAAAAAATATTTTCACTCAGAAATACTTTTTAGACTTTGATTTTGGTTTCTTGTTTTTAATTTTATTTTTGCTTTTGTTTTTTAGTGGTTTTTGTTTTTTCATTGGACGCTATTTTTCTATTGAGGCCCACAAGAGAATTAGTACAAAAAGCATCAGAGTAAGCATACACGGTTCAATTTGACGTTTTTTTACTAAAACATGAAATTTACGATTTTATTTTTACTTTGGGCACAAGTCCACAGTAAATGATTATTTTGTTTGAAGTGATGAAGCAGTTTTCAAAACCAGCTTGGCACTTTTTCTGTGTTTTTTTTTTTCAATGTATTTACCTTTTAAAAATAAAACCTACTTTTAATGCAAATTCCCTTATACGAGTTTTGGTATCCGTAGCTTATTTAGTTTTGTTAGTCTTTCTAATTTAACAAAATATCTCATAACCTTAAAACTTAAATACTTGGGCCCTCCAGATGTATATTTTTACTATTTTAAGGTATTATATACATTTGAAACGCTGATAGCGGAAATAAACAGATGTCTTTTTCATCATCCAACAAAGGGATATATTTTTAAAGTTAATGAGAAAAGTCAAAATTACCTGTTTATTTATTACTTGCACCTTATTTTCAATTCATTTATCAACTTACATATATTTGATTTATATACAAACTCATGTTTGCTATTCGTTTATTTACGATTACATCATATTTAACTTAATTATAAATTTTGCACAAGAGCAGAGCTTTATTTTGTCTTTTTAACATTATATTATCGGCAAACTCTCAGCATTTGTACATTGCTGTCTGCATTTTTCTTGTTTTTATTTCAAATTTGCGCAGAAGTAATTTCGCAACAGTTACGTCTTAATAATACATGAAAATATTAAACTAAGTGATGCTACAAGTCGTAAAGATAAATAAACTATAAGCGAATTTAAATGTATATTTGTATTCATGTAGCTATTTCTTTTATTCAAGGTTAACGTAAAATTCATAAGCAATTCATTTGTAGGAATGGCGTCTCGAATTCTCGCATGTTTTTTAGTATTGAGTCCTATGGTTTATTAATTATGGTTGATTACTTTATCATTTATCATTAAAAGAGTTTTAAAATAATATTAGAATGGTTAATAATAACAACAATAATGATGATAATGATAAACGGATCACCTAATCTCGGCTTAAGATACAAACGGATCATTTAATCTCGGCCAGAGGATCAAACCTAGAAATAGTCAACAAAAAAAGAGAACCTGCTGAACAGTGGACTTTGCCCTTCTAGCAGACCAATGGGTAAAACTGAGAGAAAGCGAAGAGAGAGATAAGTACCAAAACCTTGTTAGAGAACTATAAAAACTATAGAACATAAAGGTACTAATTATAACTGGTAATCCCCAAAGGATTGGTAAAGGGATTGGAAGATTCAGAAATATTAGAGCGAAAGGAGACCATCCAGACTACAGTGTCATTAAAATCGAAAAACCACTAACTAACGCTAGTAGGAAAAACTCTCGAAGGAGAAACTATAACAGATGTTATATATTTGATTACGATCCATTTAATTCGATACTCAAAGTTGATATATATATATATATATATATATATATATATATATATATATATATATATATATTCCATTAAGACTCTTTAACTAATGAGTGGAACCCAGAGAGGTAATACCGGCACAAGCCATAACAGACCTGGAAGTAATGTTGACTAAAGAGTGACTGTTTACTCCCCCAATCTTCCAAACTTTAGAATTAGATCTTCACTTCCGAAAAAAATTAATAGTCCAGTTATTTGCACAGTCATTATGACATTAAAATGTATTTTTGTGCCATGATTAGTCTTGGTGGAAAGGCATGCATGACAAACTCGACATGCCAAAAGCATGAATCTTGTGGCCTCCATTAACCTCGCTCCAACCTAATTGGCTCCTTACTTCATAGGAAGTTTTTAAGCCAGAAGCTAAGAGGACACTCTTAGTAAAACCTACGACCAAGGACCTCTGTTATCGTTCCATCTTGCGAGGCCATGAAAGATTGAATAAATCCTGAGCGTGAAGGGTGGGACCAGTTCAGCTCATACTACACTTTCCCTAGAAACTAGTGAGCAGGCTCGAAAGGAAGGTCTGCGTTCACCAATCATTCAAAGACCTATAATGATGGGAAAGTTCTTATGAATGTTGAAATCACTGAATATTAAAATTACTCTTCTCAGTGAAACCGCTTTGCGGAGAAATGCAGCCTATAAGAGCATGAAAAAATTGAAAACCCTCCAACAGTATATTCATACCGCATTATCTCTATGTACTTCGCATTTAGTAATCAGCAAAATGTCACGCTCTTCAGTGTGTATTCTATAACTTTTCAAGTAAACTCTGCAGAAAAGTTTTACTCTGCTCAGCATTAATTTCTACGTAGCACTCCTGTTGATGATAGATTCATAATCATTGGCGATTTAAACACCAGAAAGGGGCCAAGATTCTAGTGAAGGGAGTTCTTAGGAGATATGGTGTTGATAAATGTAACAAAATGTACTTTCTATTACAGTTTAGCGTGGATGATTAACTCGTTAGGACGAACACTATCTTCCAATTTAAAGGCAGGTTGAAAACAAACTGGATGCATCCTCTTCTGGAACACTTTTGAAAAAATGCAAGAATGTCATTCTGTAGACATCTGTAGAAGTCCTTGGGTTCTCTTCAAAGAACATACGCTGTGGTGGGAATTCAAGAACTACCGGTGAAGAAAAGATCAACCCATCAGGCCCATTTAGCTTAGCCATATTGTTCTGAGAAAAAAGCTGCGTTTTGTTTAGTATGCCGTGACTTAGTGTGCAATCTTCGAGAGATCAAGTACGAAAGATCGCGAGAACAATAATGTTGGAGCAATGATCCTGAAAGAAGGCCGCTGTGCGGAAATAGTAGAGACACTAGATACTTCTATGAAGCCTTAAAAGCAGTGTACGGCTCCACGTATCAGATATAGTCCTATGTGTGGAGCATATGACCAAACGCTCCTCACACATCCTAAGCAATTGATTGAAGCATTTCCAGGCTCCTCTTTAGTACCAACTGTACGGTACAGGGTCTTTCCCTGTAACGTAATTACTCAAGTGCTGGACTATAACCTCGATGAAAGCGAGCTCTAGTCGCACTATTACGTTCACTTTCGGATTAATAACCTTGTAAAAAGTATGAACCCTCTTATCACCCTAGCTCAGGATTAAATAGTATCACTGCGGTTCTTCTGCAAGAATGATACGCCATTGAACAAAGAAACCAAACCGTACTGTCCAGGAATCAGCAATTCTCTGCATTCGGCAGCAACCAGTAAAGACGGAATTGGATAAGTTACTCACATTGGAGAGACTAACAAAGCCATATGTGGTAAAGCAGCAGGTTGATAGAATCCTACCAGAAACATGAGGGTTCCGTTGCATACTTTACCAGCTCCTGGTTGCTGGGAGCAGGGAAAACTGACACAAGGTCTCTAATATGCATTCATCAGTACCCTTTATAAAACAAAGAGTAAAAGGCAGTCAACTCAAATACCCAGGAATTACTCTGCTTCCCTTCGCAGGAAAAATCTTTGCAAGGATTCTGCAAGACAGACTGGCATCCATCATCACTAAAGAATACCATTGAAATAACTAGTGCGGCTTCAGAGTCTATGGGAGTACTGCAGACATGGTGTTTATTGTCAGTTCCAAGAGAAGTGTGGGTCGCAAACGTTACGCCGTCATGTGCCCAGTGGGCTTGCAGGGTGTTGTTCGTTCCCGCCAAGTCCACCAGTTAACGCAGGGCACAGACGTTGGCTGTGGTCTGCCGAATGCTATTTAGTGTCACAGATATCACCAGCTCCCAAGTGGGACCACATTTTAAAGCTACTGGGCGAGTTAGAGGTGAAGCATCAAGAGTTAAAACAGCTAACTGACCAGCTTTCCCCCTCAAATACAAGGTCTTCGACAAATACAATACTTCCACAACAAAAAGGACTCTGAACTGCCGTGTTTGGGTTAACAAGATTAATAACAATATTCTTTTATTGAATAAAAAAAGAAACAAAAAAAAACAAAGAAAAAACAATTCAGGTCAAATTCAGGAGCGAGAAAGTTTTTCTGTATCTTGGAGGAGCCTCCACTAAAATATCCGTATCCCAGTCTAAGCCCACATAAAATATCTTTCTCCGGACGAGCCAGGCATAAAATATCTGTTAATGGTGGAAGGTGAGAATGTAGTTCGACAACAGTAGACACAGTCTGCTTTCCTTCAAACAATGGAATTTATTGGCAGAGCTTGTGCTCCAAATCTCAAGTTTATCATTTCAGTGCGAATGCGACAGGATAAAGTTAAAAATACTTAAATTGTAAGTTCACTTACTTGGAGTTTTGTGGAGTTTATTCTCTTCTCTTTTTTCTTTCGTTATTGGGTTTCCATAACACATTGGTAGAAGGATACATGCCTTATTTCAGATAAGACCAGTATTAATTATTGTTCCTTTCCTCGTAGACAAATCTTTTCTTTGGGTATTCGTTTAACGAGGCTTACCATACCTCAGAGTGCTGGTTCATTCAAAGGATAAGCTTTTTCTTTTCTCTCAGGGTTCTCTGTGCGGGATTATTTTGGAATTTGGGTTTCTTTCATATCGCAAATTATGTTCTTGGTTTTTCAACGAACAAAAGGCGTCTCCTTATGCGTCTTCATCCTTTGAGGAATAAACGGAGACACATTATGTGTCAACACCCTCTGACGACTACATGGCAACTCTTTATGCGTCTCACCCTGGGATGAATGAACGGCAACTAACTTATTTCCGTAGTTTGAAGAATTACCACGTGTTAAGTTTTGGCGGTTTTTCCCTCAATACCAATCACGGTCGCAGATCTGCCTCTCCGCTGACACATACATGAATAATTGAGAGTACGGTCCTCCCATGCCTATCACACCTTGTAATAATTAAGAGGGTAAGAGAGAGACGGCCTCTTCCACTGCCAATTCTGCTTACAACTATCGTCGTCAGCGTGTCATACTTTCTTTCACCACAACCCGGGTAATGTATTAGGGTGTCATATTTCCTCGTCATACAAATTAGACGCTGTCAGTAACGTTCGCTGATCTGACTAAAGCATTCTACACATTGAACAGATTCTACACATTGTAGCAGATTATGGAACGACTCGGTTGTTTCCAAATGATCATCCTCCTGCACAAAGACCAGATAGGTCAAGTAACCTCTCTAAACTCCTCCTGATCACCAACGAAGTGAAGCACTGTTGCTTCCTGGCACTGCGTCATTATCATCCCCTTCTACATGATTAACAAATAGGCCACGATAGACCCTGAAGATGTGAATAGAGTCTACTTTAAATGCTGTCTTGATAGCAGCCTATTTATGACGATTGAAGGCCAACGCGAAGACTTTAAAACAACTGATCCGAAACTTCAGCTTTACTGAAGATGCTGCCGTTATTACCCACATAGAAAGAGCTTTGCAGTGCATAGCTTCCGGTTTCACAGAGGCTGCTCAGCTCCGTGGGCTAAAAGTTTAAAGAAGACGTAGGAACTCCACTAGCCTACACCTCAAAAAGCGTGCAGCTCTCCCTACATTGCCATCGGCGTGGCAGTTGAAAGCAGTCCATTGGTTCACCGTCCTGGAGTGCACCATCACGTCTGAGGCCAAAATCAACAATTAATATTTTGCACAACTCCTAGTGGATTACCTTCCCCACCTAATAATATCTCGTCTTATACTCTTTTTGCAGTAATTTACTGCATTCGCTTATTTCATGATTGATTGTTTCATCTCAATAACCCCACTTACTATTTAGTTATGTCTGATCTATTTTTGCTTTAACATAATTGGTCCTTATAGTGTTGTCTTGTGCTGCAATTAAAGTTGTCCGCGTGTTTGTTTTTTAAGTAAATCGTATGTAATTCAAAACATAAAGCAAGTTTTAGTTAAGAATCCCTAGCTGCTCAAGAATTTCAAAGTGAAATAGTGCCTTGTAGGGCAGTTACCTCGGACAAATGTCACGATGATGTTGATATGGGGAATGAGGGTGTATTAAGCAATAATTTTGTAACTCATTTCGTCTTTTGACCTGTGTAGGAAAAGCATCCATGCGTGAATATGGTAAGATGAACTTAGTCTATAAATCATTTTCTTCTTCTTAGTGAGACGTACGCCAAATTTCTAGAAATAATGTACAAAGGTAATTACTATAGTATTAATATATGGAGCATTTTTTACATTTTATCCTTGTCGTATATGTTAACGTTTCAAATTGTATTATATTAATGTAGAAAAAAATTCTCATGTTATTTACGTGGTATTTGGGGGGCCAAAGACATTTTTAGATTCGTGAATGAGGAGGGAAGAAAACAAATTCGTTTTGTAACCAGTCGTGAATCGCAGAATTAAAAACATAACAATGGATAAGATTATCGATCTCTCGAATTTTGTCCTACTTTTTAAATTTGGCGTTTTTTAGTGAATTTATTTCCGCTTATAGTGAATTTTTATTATTTATGCTTATTTGATATTTGCAAATATATTTTGTTTTCTTTTTATAGCATCGTCCTATAATTTCTACGGGGAGAAAGTTTTCTTTGAAGAAGAAGAAGAAGAAGAAGAAGAAGAAGAAGAAGAAGAAGAAGAAGAAGAAGAAGAAGAAGAATGCATAAAAACGTAATTCTTATTATTAGTATCTTTATTAAAAGTCGACAAGATGATCATTGGTTCGTATTCCCTACATTGATTTAATCATGACTTTAGTTGTCCTAAAATAAATAACTACATTAGCGTCCACGTTTTAATCTCCTCATTTGATTATCGATTATATTTGCCATCCACGTTTACTGAAACAGTTTATTGGTTCGACGTATCTCGACTCTGAAGTTTGAAACACGAGGTAAAACACCGAGCGAAATATTAAGCACGGTGTATTTAGATTCTTACGAAGATTAGCTGAGTAACTATTTCTCTATATACCTCAAATGGGTATTACATAACACGAAATCAGTTGAACAAGGGGTCTCATGCCAAGCCAAAAATAGTTGCAGGTTATTTTCGTTTGTGCCGCCTCTTTTCCGAAGACCGAAAGGTGTGGAAGAAGATGAACAGATACAACACATTAAGCCCAGCTGTAAAAGCGGATATAGTCGGCTATCATTATTTTCAGCTACTGGAGGGCTTGAAACAACCACTTTCGATTACTAAACGAATATGTAGACAGATTGCGCTATTCAGAGACAGGTCGTTTTTAGAGCTTCCTTTTTATTCATTTGCGTTCGGTTAATAGACAGACCCACAAAGCTATTTAAACCCATCGTCACTTCTGTCCACCTGTTTTATTTTTACTTACTTAAACAGATCGGCTATTCTATCAACTTTTTGTAAAATGCATTAAATTTGTCCCTGGGTAGGTTTGAAAAAATATCTTTCGATTAAGAGACAAAGATTCTAAAAGAATGCTCAGACTGATTGACTGACAGTGTCTGCTTTTTAATCATTCAAACCCATCAACAGCCGAAGGCGCACAGTTATCACGAGAGAGATATATCTCTCATACAATATATCTCTCATACAATATATCTCACGAGAGAGATATATCTCTCATACAATGCTTACGATAAGCATTGTATGAGAGATATAAAAGTTGCCCTTGAACCGGCATACTTTTGGTTGATAATCGAAAGCGCTAAACGCTTGAACAGATCATTGATTGGATTTATTTTTACACATTTAGACTAATCAGTAATTCACTAACATTTAACAAAGTACGTTAAATCCGTCCGGGATGGATGTGAACCACACCCAATTCGCTTGCTTGAGCGCGCTCACCGATAACTACACCCTCATTAATTTTCTAAAAATATATTATATTTTTCACTGTAATGACTAGAAGACCCTCCATTTTGTTTACAACCGAAAGAAAAGGGGGAAAACATTGTGCCTCGAACTTCTCTGAAAAGTTTTTTCTTCTTTAATTATATTTTGGAAAGCAAATAACTTTAAATTCTTTCTCCAATGAATTTGTACCACCTTAATTTCTATTTAAGATGAAACGAGTAAAACCGGTTGCGTCAAACAAATAATTCCAAATTATTTATACTTATATATTTTTCTGTCACCTTTTGGAAAAATACAATAATCGCATCGCTCAAAGGACTTGAAATATTATTCCATAGATTGAGATAGCTGTCCCCAAAATGTATTTGCAGCCATTTACACAAATCAGTAATCAGTTCTTGAAAAATGCATCAAAACGTGCTGAGTTGAGTGATTTATAATCCTTTCACTTAACTGCCAAAAGAACTAACTGATTGCGTTTCAATCAGAATTTTTACCGGCAGGTTTGTTCTTACTCCTTTATAATTATAATTAATTCTTTCATTTTTGCGGGGAAGGGGGGGACATAAAATTTGTCTCTAAGTGGGGCTTGAATAAAATCCTATTCTATTAACAGACGAACAGACAAAACAATTGTGCCATTTAAATTCGATGTTGATATTTTTTTTTACCTTTTTAATTATTTAAACTAATCAGTTATGCCATCAGCTTTTTTCAAAATATAATAAATTTGCTGCTGGTTCGGATTGAACCACAATCTTCACTTAAAAGCCAAACTCACCAAGTGCACCCCGAAGGCCAAAGTCAAATCCATATTTACGACACTTTACTAGATTTAATTTCAGCTCGTCTGACGTTATGTCCCTTGGCAACGGCACCTACGTCATAATAAAAGGACGTAAAATAAATACACTTTCCTTTAAAATATATTCAAAATTAATTAAGAACATGAAATTAAGAATTAAAAAGACGCCAAGTTTAAGTTTTATCATTTTTTACAAATCAGCGAATTCTATTTTAACAAAATGCTGCCTGTTTTCATTAGATTTTAAGCTGAGTTCTTTTATTCTGAACTTTTAAAGAACAGTGTTAAATAAATGACAGAACTGATAAAAGGTATTCAGTTCTATTTATATACATCTCACTTCTCCATCTTAAATTCTATCCGAAACGATAAATCACATAAACAAGAAAGAATATTTTCCTTTTTTTTGTTTTGTTTCATTTTGTTTTGCTTTTCGTTTTTATTTATTTTATTTCTTTTTTGCTTTTTTTTAATTTCTTTTTCTCTTTTTTTTTTCTTTTTTTTTTTGCATTGTAAGTTGATCTTGAATAAATTTCTATATGATATTTTTTCCAATTTTAAACTTCCATTATCACGTTCTTTTATTTATTTCTTCGCAGTACCAAGTAAATATTTCAAATTTCACCATACAGTACACTTTAGCCATTGTCTGTATAACAAGGGTTTCATTTTTATCACAGCTTCTAAATTTGGTGTCTCACTTTTGGGTTTTTTTTTTTTTTTTTGGTTTCTTTCTTTTTTTCTATCTATGTGACTTGAGGTTTGGGTTCATAGTGAAATGATTTTGATATTTTTAGGTTAGAAAGGAAGGGAAAATATTACATTATGAAAATATTACATTATGAAATAGAAAGTTAAAATCATAACGAAAAAGAAAATTATGCAACTCAACTTTTGACTGGTTACTTTCTTTAGCACCTCCTATCCAGCTTTACCTACCATTGTATTCCTCTCTTCCCTTTCTATCACTCTTTCTGTCGATGGGACTTAGAATACTCCACTTAACACCGCACATACCAAACGTTGTCTTCAACATACCTGTTAACTGTATCTGGTAGTGAGATTCGAGTCTTGGAGCTTTAGCGAGTATGGAGTATTCCTTTATTGCCATTACTCTCAGGTCCATTCTGACCTGGAGTGGTAGAATCTGTTAGAGTTCCATCTATAGGTCTAATAGATAAGAATGCTTGAAACCATATAACTTATGCAAACAAATGATGATTATTATTAAACCGGAATAGTAACTTGAAACCATATAATTGTGTATGAATTATTAGTATTTGGTTGGAATACTTGAAACCATTTTCTGAAACATTTCTTGTTCGATTAGCCTGCATACTCTGTCTCTCTCTCTCTCTCTCTCTCTCTCTCTTGTGACATTTTATCTCAATAAAAAAACCTCATTTATTTTCTGCGTTAACAGCAGTCAGATGAGACTTTGGCAAAATTTGTACAATGGGAGATGATTCTTCTCAATGCGGGAGAGCTCCCACGAGTGTTAAAGTGTTAAAATACGACATTGTTGAAAGCGAGTTCGAATTCCAATTGAGCAAGTGAGTTTACTTTCGGACTATTACCCTTTGGAAAGATATGAAGTCACTTATGGGCCAAGCTATGGGTTAAAAATTACCACCGTTATTCAACAAAAGTGGCTTTGGTATCAGATAATCTACCAAGGTTTATATGTCATTAAACAAAGAAATCAAACTATTTCCTCAATACCTTCCTTTCAGCTCACTCTTACATATATCAGACTTTAAATTTTATTTTAATCATCTTTTTTCTTATTTACATTTTATCCCCACCCGACCTAATATGCTTTAATGGTGTCATTCTCTGACAAGAGTAAGATTGGATTATTACAAGGAAAACACCCTTGTAATAATCCAGTCTTACTCGAGTGTGACAAACAAAAACAAGCCCAAAATCTGTTTAAAATCCAGGACAATGTAACAAACATTTAACAAGTTAACACAGGTATATGGGAAAAAGCTCTGTTCTATACGCAAGTGTTTTAGTGACACGGGGGATTTTTTCTTGTTCAGTTCGATTTCACAAACTGTAAAAGTCTCATCAAATCTGATCGACATTTAACAGTGACAATGTTTGATGAGGAATTAATATTGATAACTGATTTTCCTTTTTGAATTAACTAAATTTTCACGGCAATGGAGACAATTATGAAATGCTAGTCAAGATCATTCTATATGAAAGCATTATTATGATCACAATCTCCTGTTACAAGAGTAACACACATACAGTGTGTGTGCACGCGCGTTTGTGTGTGTGTGTGTGTGTGTGAATGTTATTGAGATGGCTTTGCATTGCTTTCTGAAGTAATGAGGTTATTCTTTCCCCAAATTGTCGGTGTATATCCCATTCCTTTGTGATGTGTTAATATATATATATATATATATATATATATATATTATATAAAATTTTATTCTTAAAAGAATTATCATTTTTAGACATCCTTATAAAAAACGTAAATGGCAAAATCATCACAGATATCAACCACAAACCAATAAACATCCAACAATACCTCCACTTCAGAAGCCACCACCGCAAAAACTGTACAAAATCCTTACACACTAGCACATAGAATACACACAATAATCAACCATAAAAACAAAAAAAAATACGCCTCAAAGAACTACACATAACCCTACACCAGAGAGGATATTCAACACCACTAATAAGTAAAAAGTTGGAATTAGCAGAAAAATACCCCAAAGAGGATTAAGGAACCCGAAAAAACACAACAACGAAAAACCCCTAACATACGTCGCAAACTACAACAAAAATAACCCAAAACTCTTTCCAGAAATAATGAAAAATCTGGAGGAAATTAGAAACAAAGACAGAATTCAAAAAATACAAGACACAATAAAAATAAATAAAAGCCAGAGACAACCCAAAAATATGAAAAGAATACTCACCTCTTCTACATTCAGAAAAACACAACACAAGGAGTTACCAAATGCAAAAATAAACGATGCAAAAGATGTGGTATAATTATAGAAGGTAAATTCTATACCTTTAAAAACCCTGAAACCAATTTCAAAATAAATAAAAACTTAAGCTGTAACTCAAAAAAAGTAATATAAAGAATTGAATGTAACAAATGCAAATAAATATACATAGGGTCAATACAGGCACTTAATACAAGGACGTCACTACACAAGAGTAATATCAAAATAGAAGAAAACAGAAAATTAAATGTTTCGAAACACCTATACCAATGTAGCAGAGGAAATTTTAACATTATACCAATTTATCAAACTAACGACTACACGCTACTTCAAATAAAGGAAAGAAATTTTGTTGATAAATTCAAACCTAAGTTAAATAAAACATGAACCGTACACCCACACAACCGGAAATAAACATATATATATATATATATATATACACAAAACCATACGTAATTAAAACCATTCAAACTATAACCACTAGTAAATTAAAATCTCATTTAATACCCATTATGCCAAACATGTTCTCAGACGAAAGAAAAAAGCTGAAAACACACACACACACATATACACAAACATACGTATACATATACAAGAAAAGAGAAAGGACTACCAGTAAATTTAATAACGCAAAACTCCCCAAGATACACACTTACGTACGCATTCTTTCTTTAGACTATTTTTCCTCAGAATAAAAAGCGTCAGGCCCAAGTATTTGATATCAGTTATATTTCCTGTTACTATATCGTATATATATATACATATATATATATATATATATATATATATATATATATATATATATACATATATATATATATATAATCGCTTAATTACATATTTTAATGTATTATAAAGACGTGTATTGTGACTGTCGCAAAAGAAATTCTGTGCGAATTTAAAAGATCAAAAGAAAAAGCAATAGCGTTGTACAAACTCTACTTCTCTTTATATAATGTTAAAATATATATAAATAAATTAACAAATAAATGAATAAATAAATCTTGGTCGTTTGCATCAAATGTATGATTAAATTAAATATGATATAGATAATTTTCAGAAGAGAGGGTTATTTAAGTTACATTTTTTAAAATAAACCAAATTATGTATCAATTTCAATAGTAAATAAATGCTAATCATAAATTTGTGCATGATAAAAATATATCTATGTAGGATTTGACAGATGAATAAAGAATATGATACAAAGAATAAATAAATCATTAAGTAAAAATCATCACTTCCCTGATTTACTTTAACATATAACGTCTTCTTGGAGCAGTGAAGAAGACATCCGATCATTTTGACGTAAACTTTATTTAAATCAACTACATATATCTGCATTGATGATTTGGAGCACAAGGCCCCATAAAATATTAAGAGGGAAGGGGATCATTCATCATTGACTATGCTGTTCTAAGGGGCCCACGCTAACTACAATTGCCGACCCATTCATGCAATACTCATCTGACACGCCGGATTTACCAAAATATCACACTCTCTCTGAGAAGGCCAACTTAAAACCCTGAGGTGAAATGGTTTATGATTTATATACAAAGAATATAAATTGAAAAGAGGGGATAGGAGAAAACCCCAAAAATGAAAGGAAACCAAGAATAAAACACTGTTTGGTTACCCACCAATCCCCTCTTCTAAAGGTGGAAAGCCGGCTGTTTTCTGGAGCTCAAAGACTGGAAACAAGCCGGGTGATCCCAGCAAAAGGAGTGGGACTATCCTAACCGGACCAAAAATACACGGGGGAAGGCATGGACTAGAATAGGTAATAGATTGAGTACGGCTGAGATGATAAGAAATTAGGATAAACAAGAATAGGAATTGGGTAATCTTGGATATTAAGGACAAGATGGCGGGGCCAATGACACTTCATACTGCTCACTAGAAAAATTGACTAACCGGAAGTGGGGTTCCGAAGAATCTAAACCATCGCTGCCATGTGCAGGAAAAAGAGGGTAAGGACGCCTCCAACGATGCTCCCTTTCGTGTGACAAGACTCGCTGCATACATCCGCCTTTTGTCGAATGTTATGTGATCCAAGCTTTTTCTCTTGCATCTGATTTTGAATTTAAGCTGATGCTTGAAAAAAAGGATCGGATCACGGTTAGAAAAGGTTGCACCCTTTCACAGTCCCTTCTTTCGCATCGTACGAGCTACGGAATCTCTCCAAATAGCAGCACAGGACAACGCCGTAAGAACCAATCATATCAAAGCGAGAATAGATAAGACGCAACAAAACAGTAAATGTAGGCTATGCGGTGACAGAGACGAAACGATCAATCACATAATAAGCGAATGCAGCAAATTGGCACAGAAGGAGTATAAGGCGAGACACAACTGAGTCGGCAAGGTGATCCACAGGGAAATATGCAAGAAATTTAAATTTGACCATACTAGCAAATGGTATATGCACAAACCAGCACATGTCCTAGAAAATAACACACATAAACTCCTATGGGACTTTAACATACAAACGGATCACCTAATCCCGGGCAGAAGACCAGACCTTATAATAATCAACAAAAAAAGGGAATTTGCAAAATTGTCGACTTTGCTGTCCCGGCGGATCACAGAATAAATCTGAAGGAATGTAAAATGAAGGATAAGTACCTCGACCTTGTTAGAGAATGTGGAACATGAAAGTGACGATTGAGCCAATTGTGATTGGTGCTTTTGGCACAATAAGTAAAGGATTATTAAAAGGCCTAGAGGACTTGGAAGTTGGCGGACGGGTAGAGACTATCCAAATGACAGCATTGCTGAGAACGGCCAGAATCCTGAGACGAGCCCTGGAGACTTGAGGAGACTTGCTTTCACTCAAGCTCCAGTGAAAAACCATCAGGTAACACTGATGGGAAAAACTCTAAAGGAGTAAATAATAATAATAATAATAATAATAATAATAATAATAATAAGAAGAAGAAGAAGAAGAAGAAGAACAACAACAACAACAACAACAACAACAAGAACTTTATGTTTTAATTTGATGATATGAAAAAATTACGTATATACATTTTATTGTATTGTAATTATTTATAGCGCTATTGCAATCTGAAATAATGATTTGAGTCTAATTAATTTCAAAGTAAAAACTTTTTCGTCAGATACTTTTTAAATGAACAAGGTGTTGTTTGTTCAATTTCTTTTGGTGGGGGGTACAAAAAATTTTGAAAATTTCCGCATCGTATTAGTAAAAAATGAGCGTAACTGCAATTCGAACTCACTTACTTTCGTTCATAATCGAGCAGTTTAGACATTACTCAACGAGGACTTAACCTCTAAGTTAGTGATTTAAAAGAATTATTGATGATGACTTCAACTAAAGTCAAGGACAACTGACTCATTTTGAGAGAATTTGTATTGCTTCGAAATAGATAAACTTGAGAGAATAGCTCTTATAGCTGAGCTCCAAAAGCTCTATTCCTGGAAAAAGAGCGAATTTGGATTACAGTCTATATATGTGTATGGGAAAAAATTGTATAAATTTAGATTCTCAGGTAAAAGTAAAAGAGGTTAAAGCAATAACCTATTAGAAAAATCAAGAAACCAGGAAATGGGTGGTCTTGTAAATTAACCCATCTTAATTTGAACATATGCTAGATTTTTCGTAGCAGGTGGGATTTTATGAATAATGTAAGCTTGTAAACTAAACGATAATCTTCATATAGTTTTCGTTTACTTCTTATACATATGTTAATTCCCTCAGTTAATGTGGTCTTAGACTTCCTCCTTAAAAAAATCTTTAACCCCAAAGATAGACATAGGGAATTAACTACTCTAGAAATTAAAAACCCTAATTTTGAATTAATATCTAAAGTTCAATGAATCTCCTTCTCTACATAAATCTCCCCGTCATATAATACTAGTAACTCCTGAAATAAATGTTATTATTTCCAATAAAAATCATCCAGCATCAATATCCCTGCTATTGACTAGAGCAGGAGCCTCGGTGGCCCTCAGTCAGGAAAATTTGAATTTAGTCTTATGCTTACATTTAAGCACAAGCCCATGACGTTCATTTGACAATAGTCTGCGATTTTTAAAATTTAATATACTAGTTTTTTCATCGATACACAAGTT
The DNA here is from genome assembly GCA_963585895.1 of Sepioteuthis lessoniana. NCBI lineage: Eukaryota > Metazoa > Mollusca > Cephalopoda > Myopsida > Loliginidae > Sepioteuthis > Sepioteuthis lessoniana. The sequence goes on from OY757912.1 coordinate 59,106,722, forward strand.
ACATCTACCATTGAAGCTATTCGCGGTTGAAGACTACCTGACTATTTTCCACTTTATTAAGAGGGTTACCCCCTGAACCTAAAGGTTCCATACATTTATGGAACATTTAGGATCAGAAGCTAACCCCCTAAATAGATAGAGCGGTTTGGTTTCTAAGGAACGGATTGGAGAAAGAATGTTTGTGGTTATACAGCCTTTGTTTTCAATTCCCAGCGGAGATACCTATATAGACCATCTACTTATCATTATTATGTTCCATGGGGAAATGCACGCTTGGTATACAACGTTCTTCGAGTTGTATCGTCCGCCCAAGCAGCATTCCCCTTTACTTCTACAGTTACAAGACACCACAGCTGGTCCCCCACTATTTCTATTTAACTCATCTAGTAACCTCCTGTTGTAGTTATTTATGATACTATGCATATTGTTTGTACAAGTGTAACTAATTTTTACATTGTTCCTATAACAGAACTTTCTTAATGGATTATCCCTATTAAAGTGCCTATCCAGGAGGTTTAGGAAGTATTTACAAATATATATATATATATATATATGTGTGTGTGTGTGTGTGTGTGTGTGTGTGCTGGATATAGAGGCTGTGAAGAAGGCGGTTGGCGAGTACGAGCGGATAGCAAGAGCCAAGGTCAATTTTGACAAAAGCAAAGGTTTGCTGCTCGGTGCTTGGAGGGGTAGCGAGACCCTTCCAGGGCCCTTCCCAGATTGGTCTGGGGAGGTGCAAGGCCGATGGTCCATTGACAGGTCTGCATCCAACGTACGCGCAACGTGGGTCTGGGTATGCCTGATCTAGAGAGCCACTGGCTGGTTGGAAGACTTGCATATTTGGGCCGATCCTTGACGGGGGACGCGGTGTGGAGACGAAAGGCGAGTCGGACTTTTCCTCTCCTCAAGTCAGACCCAAAGGCTGAAGGTCGACCTAAGCCGATGCGCGAAACACCGTTTGTTCGCGAGTGCCGAATCGCCCTTCGTAACCTTCCTGTGTCCAGTGACCTCGGAAAAAGCTATATCGGAAGTTGGTGGTGGGTTCCGCCTCGGACCCTCTTAGTGAGCGGCGCGGCTGGAAGGCGGAGATCCGCTCCCACTGGAATTGGTCGCCAGAATCGAGCTTCTTGAACAACTCCGAGTTCTCGCTCGCCTGGTGAGCCCTTCTGGGCTTGAATTTCAGAGCGGGCCAGGCAAACATGCCCGACTGTGCTCGCTGCGGCAGTGGTTTGGAAGAAATGACTGAGCATGCCTTCTACTACTGCGAACGAGTTCGCTCGCTCTAGGGTCACGTCGTGGAGTGGACGGCTCGCAAGTAGCTCGTGCTCCTCGACGTTGGTTATGTCATAGACAACGTCCTTCCTCCGTTTCAGGGTGAGAAGCGTGTGGTGTTTGTTGTGATCCTAGCTGTACCTCGAATGGTGATTTGGACGACGCGAAACAAGGGATTTTGTATGACGATGCAAACTTTTCTCGTCGTGATCTGGTTTTGCATTTTAGGCTTAGGGTCAAAATCAGATGCGATAGAAAAACACTTGGATCGCATAACATTCGACAAAAGGTGGATGAATGCAGCGAGCCTGATTGTAAGAAAGGGGGCAATATTGGAGTTCTCCTTTCCTCCTCTGCCTGCCCATGGCGTCTACGGTACGGGTTCTTCGGGACCCCACCCCAGGTAAATAGGAAAAGTTTTTTTCCACTCGAAGTCTAGTTAGCAGTATGTTGTGAGTCATCATCCCGTCATCAAGTTGCTAGTCTCCAAGATCTTCCCCATCCCCATTATTTTTGTACCTCAACCTTCACTCCAGCACGCTTTTGTTGAAGATCTTGGAATTTCTCATGTATATAATTCATATCATCTGTCATTAATGCCCATGCCGCGCTGAACCCCGTATTTTTTGCCCCATTAGGCTAGGATACCTCTCCCATCTAGGGTAGGTCCGACTTTTTTTCGGTGTCTTCGGTCACCGAAAAACAGTCGTCCTCCATTTCGTAGACGGGGAGATGGGAGGGCAACCAAACGGGGAAAATTTTTCGTTTTGTTGTATTTTGGGTTTTTTCTCTCATTACCATCATATGAAATTCTCTGTAAATAAATCATAAATTGTAAATAAAATCACACATTACATTCGGGGTTTTAAGTAGGTCTTTTTCATAGAGCAAATGTGGTATTTTGGCGGTTGCTGCATGGTGATGGATGAATGGTCATATATTATTCTGTTGAATGGGTCGGCGAATGTGGCTAGCTAGGTCCCCTTAGAACATATAGCTAAATGCATGACCGCTCCCTTCCCGCACAAAACCATTTAATGTAAATGGTAATAAAGTGTGTGTGTGTGTGTGTGATCACCTAGATAAAAAAAAACATACATCATGGTGACTGTCCTCTTAAAGCAATTGAGTTAAAATATTCAAACTTAGGGAATAAAGCAGTTTCGAGTACAATCTGCGATTGAATGATAATTTTATGGTCTACATTTGCTCTGAATTATAATCAAAATTATCCAAATTCTTGGTCTTACCGATATGCGTCTGAAATGCTAACTAGAATCATTTACTTTTTTCTCGGTAGAAAAATCCTTATAATTAGGGACTGTTGTTACAATGAAAACCAAGAGGATCCATGGGTTGTCTTGGAAATAATAGAATATTTGTAAACTACAGATGGATTTCGTTTATTTTACTTATCGTCAGCTGCTTCAAACAAGATAAACTTGTAGAAACTTGGAAATATTAATTGAAATGTTCGTTTTGTTTATTTTTTCTTAATGAATGAACGAGATACGGCTGAACTATATTAACTACAAAATGGAGGTATATTCAATAAATCTGCTGCACATTAATATCTAAAGTAATATCATATAAATATAAATGTATTACAATATAACTGTGAATTGACGTAAAGAAAAAGAGAGGATGGCGAGAAATTCAAAACTATATTTAATATAATAAAAATACCTGACATTTCAACGCCATGTTAATTCGATATCGTTATCGTGACGTCAAAGAAACATCCGATCTTAACATATCACTTAGCAACGAAAATGAACAAAATTCATTGATTATTATTAATACACGTTATCACTCATAGAAAAATTTACTGATATATTTGGATTAATATGAGTTCTTTTAGAAAATAAGCTAAATAGAATTATGTAGATAGATTTTTTTTTATTTCATAATTACAATACCCTCATTTTCAAGTCTTTCCAATTCAGCGAAAACTTTGTTTTAATTTTTTTTTATTTCCTTCTTTCTCTTCCCTTCTCGTTTCGAATATTGTTTCAATGGGATGCCGTAACATTTTATTTCAAGTGTTGTTCTCTGTTTCACTTCAAATATTCCAACATAAGTCTCCAAAGACAGGAATTATTTAATGGAAAAGGACGAATAAGATTGTGCAGAGAAGTGACCTCCATTGCCTCTATTTGAATAAATATTTGCATCAAATTCAATGAACAATTCAACGAATTTTACTCGCATCATTACTAAAACAACCGTCATTTTCTCATTAACTTGATGGATATTTCGATTGTGGGTTCAATAAATAATTGGTTTCTTTTTCTATGTATTACACTGGGCAACAAAAACATTATAGTCTACATCCTAGACAAACGATGCTGTACTAGACGAATTGGAGTACACTGACCCTAATTCTCAATTTAAATTTGTCCGAGCGCTTCAGAGTATTTTCTTAAATATGTGCATCACTATATCAAGTGTACGAGTTGTGTTAAAAAAATCAAGTCTTAACTTTTATTTACAAATGAATCACATTAATTTTCATCAAAATAGCCTCTTGCCATTCAATCTATTTATCCTCTGAAAGACATATTTTCATAGGGTGTAAAGTTGTACCGTTGAATTTCATTCAGTATCCTTTACATACTCAAAACTTGACTTCAATAAGCAATTTTGGAAACAGAAAATAATATTGCAAGGAACGGTCATTTGATGATTAAGGTAGCCTTGACCTACCGAAACCGTGTTATCACCCCTGGTTGGCAGCTGATGAGGACATGGTATCGCACGTGCTTTCACACCTTATATGATGAAAAAAAATAGTATATTTCTTCTTAAGGCAAATAGTATATCAATAGTTTATTATTACTCTGATTTATGGTGAATATATTAATAGTATATTAATCCTAAGTTTACTATATTTATTTTTATGGTAAATAGAATAATTGTAAAAAGGAAAATAGACTAATTATAAAATACACATTTTATTCCTGAAATGTTTAAGATATTTGTTATTCCATTCGTTTGTCAATTTTGTTTCTGCTTGTAGAAAACAGCAGTAGTCACTCATCATGTCTGGGTAGACTCAAATTTGATGCATCGTTATAATCCAGGAAAAAAATTAGATACGAATGAAAGAAATTTAATTGAGGAGATATCCAACACCGCATTTTTAAGCATGCTTTCTGAGTCAGTATACTCAGTTTAGTCTAAGATAGATCCTGCAGCAAATTTTTGGTTGCCCAATGCTATTTTTTTACTTTTTGCTTTTTAACTTTTTTTACATCAATCAATCAACCACGTTTTAACATTGTTCCTTTTTTTTCAGTATTCGATAACACAACATTATCAACTCAGTTAATATTTGTCCAACTTGACAGCAACAACCAAAATATTCTAAATGAATTTTGTTACAAGTAGGTTTGATTGCTGTAGATACTTACTAAGTTTATGTTTGAGTGACACAAGGTCAAAATACTTGAACAATGATTTACGAATTTAGCTTATTCCCACCAGGCACCCTCATAATTTGCGAAAATTATTATATTAAAAGCCTCGTGTTGGCAGGATAGATATCAGGTCATTCATTGTTAATTAGTTTGATACTGACTGGGCGCACCATAATTATGGCCTAGTGCAAAACTAAGCTAAGCTGAGTGAATTACTTCTATAAAAAAAATCCTAAATAAACCAGGAGCATTGAGAACTAAACCCGAGATTTGTTTGCCAACCATTGATCTACGGTGGAATATGTTTTTATTCCTGAAAAAAATTGTATTCCTGTCTGACATGGTGGAAGTGATGGAAATGGTGTTCAATATTTAGATTCGGCTTTCTTTGATTTAATTGATATCACTAACTTTATAGCATCATTTCCTCTTAAGAAAATGTATTTATCTTTCTTATTTTCTCGAAGATTAAATCGGGTCAGCGATTTCCGGCCAATTAAATAGGTGACCATATTTCTATTCTTTTGTGAAATGTGGGCCAACGCAACATAAACAAGATCGATGTAGTATATCGAACAAACTCAAACGATTTTTGTCTCTTGCTTTTATTTATTTCTCTCTTTCTTCCATCTTTCTTTTCTCTATTTTGTAGGCTTCTTCTATCATGTAAATATTTTCTTTTCACTTTTTGTATTCTTTTATTTATTCCTTTATTTGTTTTTCATTCTTTTCTTTTTTTCATTTCTTCATTTTTTCGTTCGTTTATTTAGTTTATTCTATTTTTATATTTATCTATTCATTTTCACAATTTTCCTTTTTCTGTTTTTTCTTTTAATCTGTTTCTTTTGTTTCTTTCGCTCATTTTCTTTTTCATTTTCTTTTTCATCTCACTGTTCTTTGTTTCTTGGTTCCCTTATTTCATTTCTTTTATATATATATATATATATATATATATATATATATATATATATATATATATATATATATATATATCTTCTCTTTTTCCCTTCTTTCTTTCTCTTCAATGAAAAAGGTTTAATTGAGAAAAAGAAAGAAACCATGTACACTCGAAAATCTGTAGCCAAAACAGAATAATAATCATTTGGTTGTATTTTTAGTTTGTATTCATGTGAAAAGATATCATGATTAGGAATAATTTTAACTTGTATCAATAGATGTGAATGTAGATCTAAATGATGAAGAAAGTGATAGACTTTGAGACATTTTAGAAGTAGATTTAACAGCAATGAAAATACATATTATAATCAGAAAAAAATTACAAGTGTATCACAACCACCAACTCTCACCGCAAAAAGAAATCAGAATGGTCATTAAACTGCAATTGTCTAAAACCAACAACGTATACCAAACCACTGTATAGTCCAAAGGCGATCTAGAAATATAATGTACATCGGACCAACAGAAGATTCCTGGAAGCAACTTTTCTACATCCGACTAGAGCACATTCTCGCAACCTTTTACTACAGTAGTGAGTTCACTCGTCACAGGAAGTCCAGTACTTATGACAATGTGAAGTAATAAGTTAATCTAATGAAATATCAGACCCATACCCAAGATTATAAGTATGTCTACGTTAAAGAAAAAGGAAGATAATATCTGCAGCGTGGATGTGGATCTAAATTATGAAGAAAGTGATTGGAATAGGCTTAGGGATATATTGTATATGAAACCCTCTGGATATTTATTATGACTAATTTTAATTAGTATAATCCTACATTTTAGGGAGGGGGTAAAATTTGGAATGAAAATTTTCGAATAAAATCAAGTCGAGATCAGGAAATTAATACCAGTTAAAATTACTGTTAATCAGGATATATTTTCTCGTGAATGGTCCCCTCCTTGTTACCATCAGCACAAGGTTGATTTTTTTTTATTTTCGTGTCCTCATTTTCAATGGGCTTATCGTCACTTACGTTGTATTTTTTCATCCAACTGTTCTCGCTTTTCATACATCCCGCTCTTTATTACAAATTGCATACTTCAACTAACGTGAATTATTTCTCCCAACGAATTTTCTTAAATTGATCCATAACCTGTGTGGCGTCAGGGAACACAACTCTTCATTTCAGATTTTATACATTCTTTGAACTCCCTTAGTCTCGTGAATAGTTTATATAGTTTCAAGTACTCCTATTTGATAATTTTAAAAAAAATCTATATGACCTATTGACGGGAACCTAGCAAGGGTCAGACTGAACCTGAAAGTAACAGTGACGATTGGGTACTCCACACTCACCAGAGCTCCAGAACTGGAGCTTCGCCACTGGATTCAATTTAGGGTCATACTCATGACACTACTCTTTTTTGGTAGCGCCTTAACCATTTGTAAGAGATATAGTTAGTGTATTCTAAGCCCCACCGATTTTAACGCTGATTCGAGATATATGAGTAGACCACGAGAGAAAGAGAAAGAGAAAGAGAGTGAGGAAAGGATTGAGCTTAACGTTAAGAGAGCTTCATTACTTGTTTATATGACCAAAGCATTCCTAAAACGCAAATCTGTTATCAAAGAACAAGTAGTGAACTTTAATTCAAACTCATCGAATTAGAACACAGTACGAACTGGTCAAATATCGATTGGAAATAATTGTGAGACGTGTCACGTGGTCTACCACTGAGAGAAGAGACAAATAAGGAATGTCCCCTACCCCTCCGTGTTTGAATTAGCAGGCCGCTAAAAAGAGGAATAGTAATGTAGGTCAACTTCGGCCGGCCTGTCAGAGAAAGTAAAGAATGTGGGTCAGAGTGAATAGATGTTTGCACTCTGTGACCGGATGGATAAAGAAGGGATATACTGGACATATAGTTGTCCGAAGCAATCGCCTGACAGGGAAGAAGAAAGAGGCTAGATGATTGGCTAGAATCCTAAAGCGGAAATAGCCCCCTTTTGCCGTCAGCGGAAATAGAGAATAAGAAAATCAGTTTTGAAGACAGATGTCGCCGTGAGCAGATGGGGCGAATCTCGGGCCAAGACTCCGGGTGAAGAAAGCGGAAAGAATCTTGGACAAGAAGGACCTATGCCTTCAAGCCAGAGCTATATATAATATAAAGTCCGCCAGCACGTAAAAGAGAAAATACTCTCCGAAGGAACCCGTCAAAAGATAATTAAACATTAAGACTGTTTCTCCCTACACCCAATTATATACTATCTCTCTCTCTCTCTCTCTCTCAATTTAAAGAAAGACTAAAGAAAAGGAAAAAATGAAGAAAGACATTTATAGTTATGTATTATCCGCTGATAATATAGCTGACACGTTGAATATGTGTGTCGGCGTGTGTATTAAAAAGATTATCATATTATAATGTCCCCACGTGTTGAAGTTTATTCATTGTGTTGTTTACTGTCAAGTTGTTTGTTTCATGTTTGCTTTCAGCTTCTTTCGCCTCATGTTATTCTCGCCTAAATTTTCCTATTCTTTCCTTTAAAAATATTATACGGGAAACTGGAATTGTTGACCACTATAATAAATATTATTATATCTAAACCTAGAGGTCCATATCTTCCATTGTTCTAGGGGTAGGAAGAGCTAGTGGCCTGGTGGGTGTGTGTATTAACGTGAAGTTTGGAAACCCCTTGCCAGCGGCGGTCAGTCTAGCCCTAAATTAACCCCCACATAATATGCCAGTTCCTATATGCCCGAGAAAGGACTCTGAACAAGGACTTATTCTACGAGGAATCAAGTGCCAAACCGCCCCGTCTTTACGCGTGCAAAAAATAAACTCCCCGATTGGTGATAACAATATTTAAATGCACCAGTTCCCATACGCTAAATGGTTGCTCATCCGGGGATCTTTTTATTTTAATTTGCCGTCACAGACGTTTGGAAATACAAGGAAACAATTATTGATGGTTTCTTGTCATGTTTTTATTTTTATTTTCCTTCTTGCAAATTTTTTCACGCTCGCACTAACTGGTGATTTCTTAGTGACAGCAAGTCTCCGCAGTTCTCCAGGACTCTTCTATATTCTAGCTGATCTTAGTAGTGTTGTGGTCAGGACGGTCTTGAATGTAGTGTTCCTTCAGTCTCTTTTCCAGGTTCTTTGAAATTGTTCCAAAGGCTCCAACTATGATCCAACTTCATTTTCAGCTCTTTTGCAAGGTCCAGTTTTTTTTCAAATTTTTCGCTTTCTTTTATTTTCAGTCTGTGATGTGATATAAAGACAGAATCTTCTATGATATCTTTTCTTCTTATTGTTAAACAAATCTAGTCTTCTGGTCTGTCTTCGGTGACTGTATATCAACATCATTTCATTTTCTAGGACAGATTCTGCCTTTATTGTTGTTATTATTTTACTCCAAGGGAGTTTTTCACAACAGCGTTAGCTGATGGTCTTTCAAAATTGTCTGAGTGGTAGCAAGTTCCCTTAGGCCTCCAGGACTTTTCTCGGTATTCTGGGTGATTTCCGTAGTCTGAATGGTCTCGATTCGTCCCCTAATTTCCAACTCTTCCAGTCCCCTTTCTAATCCTTTGTGGACCGTTCTAAACGAATTAATTTCAATTGGCAACATCATCACCCTCATGTTCCATAACATTTTAATTCTCTGGCAAGGTCAAATTACTCGTTTCTCTTTTCTTTTTCTTTGAGTTTCTCTCTGTGAATCGCTGGGACGGCAAAATCCCCTTGAGGGTAAGTCCTCTTTTTTTAATTATCACTCGGTCTGATTTTCTTTTGGTGATCCTTTTGTATTTCAAATTCCCAGAGAACTTTATCCGACTCATTCTCCGAATGAATTCTGCTTTATGTTTATACCATTTGGTAGTATAGATAATTTTCAATTTCTTGTACAATTTCCAGTGGATTATCTTCCCCGCCAAATCATGCCTTCTCTTGTACTCTTTTTTCACTAATTTACTTTTTTCACTAATTTGTTGATTATGTGATTAATCATTTCGTCTTTGTCAGCACATAACCTACACTGGCTTTTCTGTTTCGAATTATCAATTTTCGCTTTATGGCGCTGTTTTATGTTGCTATTTGAAGGAATTAAGTTTCTCTCTTAAAGTTTCTCTTTCTTAGTCATGTCCAGGTCTTCTCTTTAAAAGGAATATAACCAAGTTGATCCGATTTTAGATTGACAAAAGTTTATATATATATATATATATATATATATAACATCAACAATACATATAATAAATACAATTCTCGTGGCAAAAAGTTGAATGTCTCTTGTATATGAATGATATTCAACAAAACAAAAAAAAACTTTGTGTAATTTCGTTAAAGGTGAAAGGTGGCTTCGTTTTAACCCTTTTTGATTACTGTCGCTTTTTCGACGTTTCTGTTCTTAGCGGTCGTAATAGTAGTAACAATAGTAGTCTTAGCTGTTGGAGGAAGTAATTCACTTTTTTGTACTTATATCAACAGCACATGTTAGCGGACGCTTTGTTCCAATCTCTGATGTCATTTCCTCTCTCTACTTCGAGTCTCCAACTCAACTCTCCGACTGTCTCTAACCCAACTCAACTTAACTGCCCGCTTGCTCCTTTTATTAGGAACGGGGTCAACCGACACACTTCGAAAATACAAAATCTTCATCCTGTCTAGCTCTTTGAGGATGTGTTGATCAATATACAGTAAATCATTCTTTCTATTCTTCGAAAAACATTCTGCAGTGTACAAGCGAATAATGGATCTTCTCCGATGGGTTTGTAGCATTTGGATGGTGGCTGTTCATGTTTTGATTTCAATTTTCAATCCGATGTCTGACGTCAGTAATAAATGACTAAATCGAAATTCAATTACAAGTAACGACAAGTAACAAATAGAGTTAAAATTCACCACAAAATATCAACGATTTATCAGGCATACAGCGATAGGCTACGGTGATTTAAATCTATACATATCGTATATCCTCATGTATGAGTCGAGTTTTTAGAACAACTGAGTCGGCCAATTATCGAGAGCTGAAATTACTGAACGAAATTAATTTTACACACTAATGAAATGAATTTTATCCTCATTATGAGGACTGAAGTAGTTATTTATTTATTTGACCCTGAAGTTATATTAATCTACTTTTAGTTAAAAGCTCACGTCATAAGAAGCAAGTGGCTGAAGTAGCTGCGCATTTCTTTGGCATTGAAGATATATAATTTTAATAGCAGCTTTCAATAAGGTGTATCCGGAATGGAATCTTTTTATTTTAATTCCTTTCTTTCATCCCTAACGTTAACATTTCTTTCTTATCTTACCGTATTACTGTTTCCATTTACTCTCATTCTTTTCGATCCATTTTTATTCATTTTCCTCTCTCTCTCTCTCTCTATATATATATATATATAGAACGATAAAATTGTCGAACGAATTGTGGAACGATAAAATTGTCGTCCTAAAGAAAACAACACTACAGCTTCATTTTAAAACTTTTATTGAAAAATTCAATTCAGGTAACTTGATTATGTTGTAGAGCTGACTTCTATTCAATGTAGTCGCCTTCAGCCTCAATCACCGCCGAGATACGGATCTGGAACTGGGGGCATGCCTTTTCCACAAGCGCCGGCGGGAGCTCGGCGAATACTCGGTTGATGGCGGTGATCAGGCTGGCTTTGGTGTTGTAGGAAGTCATGTTGGTGATGTTCTCGAGGTATGACCAAACGAAGTAGTCCAGAGGGTTCAGGTCGGGGGTGGGGACAGTGAGAGAAGGGTATAAAGTCGTAGCACTCCTTCTGAAGCCAAGCCTGGGTTTCTTTGGACTTGTGGGCCGGCGCCGAATCTTTCTGCCACACCCAGGTCTGCCACCAGCCACCTGATTGCACCAGGGAATCACCACACCCTTCAGCACATCAAGATACACTTTGGTGTTGACTTTCAAGCCGACTTTGAAGATGTGAGGTGGCATGATGTGGCCCCCAAATGAAACCGCACCAAAGACCATAACCATAGCCGGAAACTTTGTTTTCATCACCCTGGGCACATCCCTGTTATTCGTGGCAATCCAGATTTGCATTTTGAGGGTGCTGGCAATGGTCCTGTTGTCATAACTTGGATCGGTAGAGAGCATGAATTGTACAGCGACGCTTCTCCGATCTCGCTCGTTGAACATTGTGTCACTTTCAGACATGATAGAAGGCTCCTATCGCTCTTGGAATTTATACACAACTGGCCAACTAGTAGATGGTCTGCAACAAAAAAAGAAAACCGGTTTTCATTTAACGGAAATGGAATCATGTTGTCTTTTCTAGGGCGACAATTTTATCGTTCTACTCTGTATATATATATAGAGAGAGAAAGAGAGAGAAAGAAAGAAAGAAAAAGAGAAAGAGAAAATTGAAGGATAGATAAATAGATAGCTGTGTGGGTGTGTTTACGTATTTCCTCTTCCTTTCCTTTTCTAGTCTTCCTTTTTAAACTTACTGATAAAGGATTTTAATTCATAGAGAAAATTAGATCTTTATTCAAAACATTCCACCTTGATAAAAAGTCGACAAGTTATTTCTAAAATAACTATTCATTAATTTAATTGAAGTTTTCTTCAATTTGATCCTTGTTGAAAACTAAATGATGTGTAAGAAAATGTTTCAGATTTTTTTAATGAATTATAATCAAGAAGAATTGGCCGAGTGTAATAATGTCTCTAATTTCATCAAATTCAAGTTTAATAATATGCAGCATAAGGATGGTCACTTTCCTTCAACACAATTACACTCTATTTATCCAACTTGCCGCTGTTTGAGTTTTTAATTCATTATTTCAAGTTCTGTATATCTCTAAGCATTCATTATTTAGTCATTTTAATGAAGAGGCTATCATGTTCCACTAACTACTCATCATAACTGAGACACCCCAAGCATTTTTTTAAATAACCACGTATGAGTCTCGATTTGTGCGTCGCTCTCCACTACAAAATGAGTATGTATCACATACTGGCTTCATGGATGGTCAGTTGAATACACCATAACGTTTCCACGCAAGTTAGCAACACTTCATTTGATTATTAGTCATCTTCACTCATATCCAGTCATTGTGCTTATTGTGCATCATACGTTTTTCACTGCAAGCATAAGATTTTGTGATTTATTCAATTCAGATGGATCCTCTATCGCTCTGAACTGATTTGAAATGATTCCAGGTGAGTTCTCTTTAGTTCTGTTAGAGTTGTGAATCATTGTCCATCACAGCCTTCAAATATTCATCATTGATTGATAGTTTCGAACAACCTCTCACCTTTTAGTTAACTAAAATGAACACAAGTAAATTTTAAAATTAGATTTTTATTATTTGTTCCATAACAGATTTGTCCATCGCAGGTTCAAATTAGTAATGATCTATTTTAAAATCTTGAAGGTTGGGAAATTGTGAGAAAGAAAATATTTTGCATTTGGCTTAATTGATATAATGAAATAATTTTTAAAAGAAAACAGAAAATGAACATGCAATCCAAAAATAAAAAATCACTTAAAATGATGCCATTGTTTAAAAAAAAACAGTAAAAATGCTTGGGTTAAAGCAAAGACTAAAAATTAATTATTTTGAGATAATTATCCTGAAAAGTATCGGTAAAAGCTGGTATATATATCATCATCATGTTGTGCTGCGAGCACAAATTTCCCTTACTCTCCCTCGCCATCCGTCCCTATCGTCGCATTTCAAATTAAAAAAAAAACTGTAGTGCTTCAAATTATGGTCTGCTTAATGAATTGGCGGGAAATTTGAATTCGAAAGAATATTTTGACTTGCGAAAAAAAAATCAGAATAAACATTGAACTAGTACTTCAATTTTCTTAAATATAAAAAATTACATTTTTCTTAAAAGACTATTAAATTATCTTTAACATAACTCGTTGCATTCTTTTGCAATTGCCGTCAAGCTTTTTGTCTATGCGCTTAGTCAGCGTCTATATGGTGCATCCATATAGTAGTATGAACACGACCGCTGCTTGGAAAAAATGGTGTTTCATTTTATCGGATTGGTCTGACTTCCTTATGACCGATAGCCTATTGATAGCTGACCATGCCTTCGCTAGTTGTGTATTGATATCATTTTCTGTAGATGGGACGCTGCTTATGAGGTTGGTAAACTTGTCCACTAGTTTCAAGGAACCATCTGTTAGGGTGGCGATGTCTTTTTTTTAATTAAAGCACATGTATTCTGTTTTGTCTGCATTGACATTGAGGCCTATACCATCAGCTGCCTTCTCCAGACTATGAAGCAGAGATGCGGCCTGGGCTGGTGTATTTGCCAGAAGCCCTTTATCATCAGCGTAGACTGCGTCCGTAATAATTTGTGCGGGTTATCGTCTGCTTCAAGCCTTTTCCAGTGTAAAGCTATTTTCTTTCATAAAATTTATCCACGTTCCAAGTACGTAGTCTAGGCAGATTATGAACAAGCATGGGGCTAACGTATCCTCTTTCAACACACCTGAGAAAATGTCAAAGAAATCTGTACGAACTCCTAGAATTCGAAGGATTGTCAGAATTTGGGATGTTATAGATCGATTTCTCCGAAAACCATTTTGATTATTCCTAAGAGCTTTCTCAAAAGCGGGTTCCATGCTGTTGAGTAGCAGAGCATTGTAGGTCACCGTTCTTGGGGAAAATGAGGATGCAGCCTTTTGTCCATGGGTCTATTGTGTTCTGGTTATATGCGGCGTTGCAGTATCGGAGTAATATGTCGTCGAATTTCCTTGTTTTCCATACATCTGGTGGTATTTCATCAAGACCAGCAGCTTTCCTGTTTTTAATTTTTTATAGTACTACTTCAAGTTCTTCTTAAGTAAACTGTCCTAGTTTGATGTCTAGTTGATTATTAATGATTTTCGTGATAGGTTCACCCGTAACTTTGGGGGATTTTCCAAGCAGATTCTTGAAATATTCTTCCCGCATTTGTATTTGTTCTTCTTGGATGGCAGATTTTAATTTAGTTCTCAAGGTGCTCTTCCTTTTACTCAGTTTATAGTCTGTCACGCAATTCGAGATTGTCTATCGTCTACTGAGTTTCTAATCTTATTGATCTGGTCTTGAATGTATTCTGTTTGTTCTTTTATGTATATTTTAGTTGGTTCATTTTGTCTTCTTAATTTTCTGAGCGTTGGCATTAGTTGGGTTCCTTTTAATGCTTAAGGATGCGGTTTTCATCTTGTAGCATTTTTCTTAACTGCTAGTGTCTCCCAGGGAAATCTATGTTTTGCTCTTAGTTTTGTTGGTATACATTCTGCTGCCTCTTTTATGTGGGCATTGACGAAGTTCTCATATTCATCAATCGGAGTAAGTGGTTCTAATATCTTCGGTAGTGCATCGAATTTGTTTCTTAGTGTCATCATATATCGATCGCTAACATCACTATTGTTAAGCAGGGGCCAGTCATTGTGTGCGGTTTTGGTTGGTTGCATCGTATTCCTGCGAAGGCACAAAAGTTTCTTTGCCGAGAATGCCTCATAATTCAAAGCACTATCAATTCCTTTCTTATTCATAAAAGTTGACCATTGTCGAGCGTGACCCGAAGGCTCCCCTTTCGATAGCTGCTACACCAAGGTATAGGGAAGGGCGTTACTCCTTTCCCAGGATTTCTCCACTTTACCCTTGATCCATACCTTATAATGCTGAGTGTTAAGCAAGGAGGCATCAAGTACCATGTTTAAAGTCTTTGGTATGACTCGACCTGGAATTGAACCCCGGTCTCCCGGGCCATTGGCGAACACTCTAACAATTCATAAGGACGTAGCCTATCTGTGCTTTAGTTTAATTTGCATAAGTGTAGGTCCATAGTTTTCTTTTCTTTTTCTGAAATTTAGTATTAAGGCATGTTAATCGATTTTCTCGAGAAATCCGTTAGGTGCGACCCATTTCTGTTTGATGAGCAGTGTATGGTAAATCTGTAGCTTTTGTTTTTACCAATTTGAGCATTCATGTCTCCTCCGATGATGAGAAAGAACATTGAGTTTAGGGATGCTATGAACAAGGGAGGATAGCTCGTTATAGAATGTGTCGAAGTTCTTTGCATTACTAGTATTGCTAGGACTGTAACAGATAATCATTGTAGAAAGATTGCCATTGAACGTGCTACCAGCATTCGTACACTCCCGATGACGGTGTTGACAAAATTTCTCCTCGCAGATACTGATACAAACGCCCATCCATTAACAGTATCATAGTATTTTATGTCTACTTCACAATGATGGTATATGTGTTCTTGTACGCGTACTATGTCTATATCAGGATCTACCGCAGATGCTGTCTACTCCGCTAGTTGGGTTATTCTATTTAAAGTTCTAACGTTAAATATCGCTATATGCTATGTGCTTTCATATAAGTAAGTTTTGTTTGTGTCTGAGTTTGAGTTCTGTATTTGATTTTTCGAACTCCTACCTCAGCAGAACATACCCTTTTCTGACCCGCGCAAAAGGCGATGCGGTTTGGACGTAAGGTTTGAATGAGAGTGATGGTGATCTTTCGATGGCTGTATGCTTACATAATCAATAGACGCCACCTCTAAAGATAAGTGAAGCGCGCCGCTGACCCGATGATGAGTCCATCCGCCGTGCTTCACATCCACCATGCTTCGGTTTCAGATATCTAACTTATGAGTTAAAAACAAATTTCCCCATTTTTCCTTTCCCTTTTCTTCATTTTTTCTTGTTTCTTCCTTTCCATTTTCTCTCCTGGAAGTTTTAACTTAGTTAAAGTTCAGTTATCTACTTTTTAGTTTCTTTTCAGGCCCTACGGACTATTTCTCGTCTTTGGTACCTGACTTGTATATGGTATATTTATTTCAAAGCTGGTCATATTTTCAACTAAGTGAATTGACTGATCGTGATAAACATAAGGTCAAAAAGCTAAACCAAATAAAAAATCTGAACTTGAAAGTCGAGAAATGAAGATCTGACGAAAATAAATTCGCAAAAAGTTTTATTTTGTTATTTTACAAGCGGAAATAAATTTAAACTAAAGTATCTTAAAATCATTAAATCGATTTATGTTCAAGCACGTCAATCGATCCGTAATTAGATCAGAACTTTTGATTTTCTTCTTCGTAAAATCCCTTCCTTTGTATCGAATTGGCTTTAAATCAAGACTTCTGTCAAACAAATATGACTTGACAGGAAAAAAAATTGTCAAACAAAAAATAAAAACCTAACGATTTTCGAAAAGCAGCTTTCATTTTTCTTGGTACAAAAAATATGAAGAATCGCTATTTACGAAAACTTCAAAGTGTCGTTTTCCTTGTGGAAAAACATTGAATGAGTTTATGACGCATAGAATATCTGCCAACAATCAATTTCCTTAACTTCAAAAATAGTTTTACTATTTTGCACCCTAAAAATGTAATCTGCTCAACAGGTTTGTTGAATTTTGCCAAATTACTTTAAAACCCGTAATTCAATAACCTTAGTGAAGAAGGAATGCATTTACTACGAGTTATGAGATTAGAATGTTAATCAAATTGAAACAGATAATCTAAATATTGCCACTAAGTATTTATTAAACCAGATAGTTTTCTGAACAATCACGGATATATGCAGTACACTGTGAAGAATTCCTAACAAAAATCTAAAATCTAAACAAAAAAATACATCTTCACGATAATCCTTTGCTGTGCAATCTAGAAACTCATCGAACTGTGTTCAATAAATAAAATAGTAGTTATTTAGCAATTCTCACAGACGTGAGAGAGGGCAATAGATTAGTTCAATATCAGTCATCACTGGATGGAATTCAACGTTTCCGGGAGCGAAGTTAACAATGGTCAAAGAGTAGCTCTGCATTGAAAAACAAAAATCCCTTGATGAAAATAGCAAGGAACAATAAGTTATTTTTTACTTGAGAGGTTTTACTGTAGTTGTAACAAGTTGTCTTCAATGAAGTCCGAATGACATGGAATCCTCTCACTTCTCCATGACATTTCTCTGTATTCTAGCCAATCTTAGTAGTGATATCGTCTGGAAGACGTAAATTCTTAAAGAGATCTTCAGCTCTTCACATCTTTTTTTCAGGTTCTTTGGGATTGTTTCTTGGGGTCTTACTATTGTTGGTATCACTTTCGTTTTAAAGTTCCATTGTTATTTTCAGTTTTCGAGCAGGGTCCTGCTATTTATCCAGTTTTTCGTTTCCTTTTAATTTCACCATGTTGTCTGTGGGAAAGATAAAATCTGCTAGTAAACAAGTTATTTTCATCTTGTTAAAGTATTAAACAAGGTCCGGTTTTCTGGCTTGGATTTAGTGGTCCGTTTTATCTCAAAATCCCAGATAGTTTTCTGGGTCCCACTTTCCGAAACAGATTCTGGTCTGTGCATATACCACAGGTATTTGCGGTTGAACAGCCATTTATACAATTTCGAATGAATCTCTTCCCCCAAAGAGTAGTAGTAGTAGTAGTAGTAGTAGTAGTAGTAGTAGTAAAATCGAGTCAGTGAATTACGAAGCATGCAGAGAGTCTGCTTTTGCCGTAGATGAACGTGAAAGCGTACCAGACCAGATTAACTCCCTTCATCACACCCGTATGATGAACTTAACTAGGGTAGACCAGACCTCTTATCACCTCCTTCATTGGGAGAACAATGGCAGATGAGATTACCTCTGATTACCACCTCGCTCGGAAGAACTTAACAAGGTTAGACAAGAATTCTCATCACCATCCCCGTGTAAACTTAACTTGCGCAGAACAGACCTCTCATTACCACTTCCATAGGAAGAATTTAACTAGGTTAGACGTAACCTCTGATAATCAACCCCGTCTGAAGAACTTAACGAGGACAAGCCAGATGTGAATAAAGTCAACACTTAAGATTCTGACCGGTAGTTATTAGAAGATTCGTCTGAATTCATCTCGAGTGTAGAACTATAAATAAATGGGAGTAATACTGAAGGGAAAAAATATGCTAGTCACAGTAATAACCCAAGCTTTTATTTCTGCCCGGATTACAAGCCAACATTAACATTTTTTATTAACGATAATACCAATATTAATGTTGATTTCTAACCCATGCAGAAATTTAAAAAAAAACAGTGTTATTGTTGTGACTAGCGAGATTTTTTTTTCTGTGGTACTACTCCCATTTACTTGTAATAAATTAAGACGACTTTACCAAGTTCCTCCGAGTACATCTCCAGATTAAAAGAAAGCACATCCTGAGTGGATGAAGACGACGACAAAGGCAGATAACTGAAAATTCGGCCGAGTTGATGGTGTTAGAGGTATCAAGCAAAAACACCGATAAAACATGTTTACAAGAGGATGTTCTACGTCCAGTTGTTAGGTATCATAATTCAATGATTACTGGATAGGGACTAAGGATGAAGGCAGGGACTTCCGACCGAGACTCGCCCGGCGAATAAGTGACGGCTCGTTTCGCTGGTGAGTACAGATCTGGTAGCGGTTAACAAAGATTTCTTCCTTATGGCTTAAATATCCGTAACTCGTGTCCCAGAACCTGACTAATAAATAATAAACGTTATATGCAATCAATATGTCTATAGTAATTAAATTATAAAATCTTCAGGAATTCAACAAAAAAAAAAAAAGAAAAAAGATGAATGCAATAAAAAGTGTGCGTTTCTATTATCAAATATTTGCAAGAAAATGTTTATGCATTTATACATTTCTGGGAAGCAGTTCTATAATTGTTTTGATCATAAAAATAAAGCAAGAAAAACCCTTTAAAAAGTATAACCCCCCCTCTCTCTCTCTCTCTCTCTCTCTCTCTCTCTCTCTCTCTCTCTCTCTCTCTCTCTTCAATCATTTCTAGAAATTTTGATCAAAGAAACGCTTTTAAAGACAATATAAATGAAATCAATTCAGACAAGTAGCATTTACAAGGAAGAATCTATTGATACGATTAATTCTCTAAACAAAGACAATGGAAAACTGCCACTGTGGATAAAATCCAGGGTTCTGTTGAAAACTTTCAGAAAGTTACCATACGCAACAAACACTTGATAAAAACCGGGTAAGTATAATAACAAACTGGATGAGGTCATTCGTCCGATTTAACCTGTATAATAAAAAAAAAATTCAAAAGTTAGACATTTGAATTCTTAAATCTTAATGGATGCAATATGCTTGTCATATTAATTCTGTATCGTTTTTTATACGTTTGAAGAGCAAAAGAAAAAGGTAGATAATTAGACGCAGAGGAGAGGAGAATAAAAGAGAGAGGAGAATAAAAAAGATACAAAGTGAAAGATTGATATTATATGAATGAGTGAGAAAGATAAGCAGAAACAGATGACAATATTTTCAAGAGTTTTAGATCATTTGTAATCGATAATGTTCAGAAAAAGTTCACGCAAATGAACAATGTATCATAACAGTTAAAAAGATTTTTTAGATACATATCTATTTAACTTTTGAATATGATCTTTTAGAACAAGAAAACAAACCTTCTCTCGAATAAGATGTAGCCTCATCTGAAAGGTTGAGCCGACCGCGATAGAAACTGTGACCAATTCAGGTGATTTATTAGTATGTTTATGAATTGATGTTTTTTATCGCCAACAAGTCAATAGCCACACCTCTAATCCCGTGAGGAGTTGTATTAAATATCGGCTTAGACATAAAGTTAAGTATTTATTATTGAAGCTGAAAGTTTCCGACTCGGGGAAAATGAACCCTTGACTAACGCTAGCAAAGTAAAAAGCAAAATGTACATCTTGTCGCAATTGATTACTTGGAATTACTAGAAAGTATATGGGTTGCGATTTGTTGCTTTCGATGTCAAGTGACAACAAGTATTATCAATATTCCAGCATTCTTTTACTATTACTTTTATGATTATGTTTTTATTTTCAGTTTTATTTTCTGGTTATTCTTCACCGGATTTTTACGCAAGACTGAATTTTCTATATTTATACTTTTTATGGCATTTTTTGCGTGATATTTTTCAGTTACATAGATAGTACTCACCTAAGTGGAATTTTTTGTATCTTATGTAGACTAGGACTGCTAGATATCTTGTTTATGTGTATATCTGTCACTTACTTGATCATAGACAGGTCTTCCACGATTACTGGCACGGTGGTAGTTATAAAGTACCACATTTTTACAATTTCTATTTCCCGGTCTTTGTGTTTACTTATTCTATTATATTTTTTGATTGATAAGTTATCATATGTTAGGACTGACATATCAATTAGAAGTCATTTTTTTCTTTTATAATCCTTAACCACTATATCTGGTCTATAGTCCTTTATCTTACTATTAGTTTGGATAGCAAACTCTCTGAGAATAGTTGCTCCTTTTAGTTCCGTTATTGATTCATATTGGTGTTTATACCATTTTTCACAATTCATTATTCCATTGTATTTACATACTTTCCAATGAATATAATATCTTATTTTATCATGTCTTTCCTGATATTCAGTTGATGTTAGGATTGGACAACCAGGTACTAAGTAGTCAATTGATTCATTTTTTTAGTACTATTTACATATTGTGTTTGATCCGTTTTTTATAATGTTTGCCAAATAGTTTCTTGTTGGTAGGCCCAGGTCCTATGCTTCAATTATTAAGTCCTCTGTCTCCGTCTTCAATCCAGCACCTTTCAACCATCGATTAGTCTTTATCATCATTATTATTATTATTATTTACTCATTATTTACTTATTACTTGCTATCACTCAATCTCCAGTGAAAGACCATCAGCTAACGCTGATGGTCTTTAGCAAGTCTCCTCAAGTCTCCTCAAGTCTCCAGGACTCTTCTCAGTATTCTGGCCGTTTTCAATAATGCTGTTGTTTGGATGGTCTCCACTCGGCCGCCAACTTCCAAATCCTCCAGGCTCTTTAATAATCCCTTAATTACCGTGCCAAAAGCACCAATCACAATTGGTATAATTGTCACACTCATGTTCCAGAGATTTTTCCATTCTCTAGCAAGGTCGAGGTACTTATCTCTCTTTTTACATTCTTTCAGTTTTATTCTGTGGTCAGCCGGAACAGCAAAGTCGACAATTTTGCAGATTTTATCTTTCTTGTTGATTATTATAAGGTCTGGTCTTCTGGCCGAGATTAGGTGATTCGTGTGTATGTCAAAGTCCCATAGGAGTTTGTGTGTGTCATTTTCTAGCACAGGTGGTGGGTTGTGCATATACCATTTTTAGTGTGGTCAAATTTAAATTTCTTGCACATTTCCTAGGGGATCGCCTTGCCCACCCAGTCGTGTCTAGCTTTGCACTCCTTCTGTGCCAATTTGCTGCATTCGCTTATTATGTGATTATGGTTTCATCTCTGTCACTGCATAGCCTACATTTGCTATTTTGTTGCGTCTTATCTATCCTCGCCTTGATATGATTGGTTTTTATGGCGCTGTTTTGTGCTGCCATTAGGAGAGAGTCTGTTTCTCTCTTAAAGTTTTCTTTTCTTAGCCACGTCCAGGTTTTGCCGTGTGAGATGTTGTTTATTAGTCGTTTAAAACGCCGATAGAGTTGTTTTCCTTCCCATTTTGGTTTCGTATTTATTGTCATTTTGTTATCTATCGTGTTGTCAGTATTGTTTCTGATGACCGTAATCAGTCCTCGTTCGTGTTTTTCTATGTAGTCTTCGAGTCGTTGCATCGATGTGTCAACGCTGTCTTCGACGCTGGCAAGTCCTCTTCCTCCCTCTTTTCTTGGTACATATAGTCTGTCAACGTCGTCTCTGGGATGTAATGCCTTGTGCATGGTCATTAGTTTTCTTGTTCTTTGGTCCAATTGTCTAAGTTCATCTCTGGTCCACTTGAGAAAGGGTCCCGAGTATCTCACGAGGGATACAGCCCAAGTATTTATTCCTTTCATAATGTTTCTGTGCCTGTGTTATGCTGCGATCTACACTCTCTCTCTCTCTCTCTCTCTCTCTCTCTCTCTCTCTCTCTCTCTCTCTCTCTCTCTCTCTCTGGGGGTTGTCCTCGTGGTGTAATGGTTAAAGCGACGGACTGCGGAATCGTAGTAAGCGAGTTCGTACTCCAGTCGCGCTATTACGTTCACTTTAGGGCTAATAACCTTGGGAAAGGTATGAACCCCCTATCCTCCCAGCTATGGGTTAAATAGTACCACTACTGTTCTTCTAGGAGAATAGCTTTGGCATTAAATAACCTACAAAGGTTGATATGCCATTAAACAAAGAAACCAATCTCTCTCTCTCTCTCTCTCTCTCTCTCTCTCTCTCTCTCTCTCTCTCTCTCTCTCTCTCTCAATAGTTTTCGTTTTCTCGATTTTGCTCCAGTCGATTTCTTTCTATTTCTTATTCTTTTTCTGTCTCTGTCTCTCTTGCTCTCATTTTCTTTAATACATTCCCTCTTTGTCTCATCTATAAGTTCCTCCATCTGTATCTTATCTTTTCATCCTTTATTTTGTGTGCTTCTTTAATTAGAAAAATATTATTGCAAAAAATAAATATCTCAATTCTACGATGATCTCTCTCTCTCTCTCTCTGTTTTAAGTATTTTAAATTTCTCCTATCAATACCTCTTTAATTTGGTTTTAGTTTGCCTTCTTTATCTCCGCTATCTAATTATTTTTGTCTCTCTAATTATTTTTGTCATTTTTATCTCAAGGACTTTTTCTCACTCTTTTCTTCTTTTCTTTTTCAATGAGTTTTGAAGATCAGGCTTTCCCGATATATCCCCGGGGACTTTTTATTCCAAATATGCAAGCAGAAAATGATGAAGCACGAAACATTAGGAATCTTCTAGTTCAGTCCACACTCAAAATGGCTACTAAACAATTATAAAATTTGAAACTCTTACGAAGAAATATACATTTCAGAATGCAAAAAAAATTAGAAAAAAGTATAAGTTATCGATTATGTGTCACTAACTTTTGCTCTTTCTAGACAAATCGATATTTCTACTGATAGGTTTTTTCTTTATTCTTCTTTTCAGTCGTGTTTAAAGATAAGTCAAATCTTTACACTTTATTTTCGGATCGAAGAAATTTACAGTCATGCAAATTTAAGATTTTAAACATTGGTTTGTTTATGAGAATACTTTGGGTTTTACCAGGCAAAAGATTACAGCCAGAAAAAAATTGTTTTGTTTAAAGCTTTGATATTTTATTGACTGAAATATAAACATGAATACTTTATTATTGTTAGTTTTTACACTCAAACTTGATCGAATTTACGTACATAGAAAAAATTGCAAGAATTCAAGACAAAGAAGATCCTACAGTTAACACTCCAACCTTTACGACAGAAAAGGGATATTTCAGAAGGTCAGTAATACTTTTGTTACCAAAGGCCACTGAAAACCAACCAGGTTCTTCTTTCTTAGCATTTTGCCAGGCGAGTAAATTTCTGTCTCTGAGTTCAATTCTATATGACCAAACTTCTGATCTTATGCCAAACTAGGCACAGATTGGTAAATAACAACCAGTCGTATATGTTACTCTATTTCGACTCACTGTACGCCTCTTTTAGAACAACTCATTGTAATAATAGTTGCTTGTTTCCTTTCTTGCTTAGACGACATATCAACTCTTGTTGGGTATTTTACAACATATTATTGTCTCCAATTACTTATGAAACAAAATTGTATCTTCATTATCATTTTAAACGAGTAAGCACTTCATTATCTTAAATAGGTCAAAGTCTAACCGGTATTACCACTCTGGGTCCGAATGAAGCTGGAGTGATAGCAATGAGGAGGTTACTTCACACTCCAAAGCTGCAGAACTATAGTCTCGACACATGATACACTTTAGTGTCACACCCAAAGCGTTCTCCTTTTTTATATGATGGGGAATATTCCTTCTCTGTAGGAATAGATCAACTGAAGTTGGCCCTGGCGATAGGGAGGAGTGGTAGTGGAAATTTTAGTAGTTGTGGAGGTATTGATTTGGTTAACTTTTTAACGGCATATCAACTCCTTATGGGTTATCTAATGTCAACATTTGATTTATTTGTAAATGTTTAATGGTAATCAGAACTAAATTTTTTATTGCACTTTTTTTTATTTGTCTATTATAATTTGTGTGCAAATATTGTTATGAGACCGAAACTTACATGGACTCTTCCAGCACTATATTACTAGCGTAGTAATATCCTAATACCGAAAATACGGAAATAAGGGTAGCAGAAGTAAAAGAGTACTAGAAGTACGACTACCAATATTGGACACTATCCCTTGTAACTTTTGTTAATATATCTTTCTTATCTCTAAACCGTATTCTGTGTTTTCCTTCTGTGTACCGACTTTGGGTCCACATCAGTGACGACGTACGGATTCGAGAAACGCACTCACGCCAAAAGCCTTACCAGTCCCACATCAATAGTGACAGAAAGATTCAAGAATTTCGTCATCACCACATCAGAGGACCCGTTCAATAAAACAGCAGTGTTGAACGAGAAAAGTAAGCTGGTATCACTACACCAGCGATTACATACAAAATATTCCGCTTACTAACATCAGTGACGAACTAGCGATTCGACACCTACGGAATATTTAAGATTATTAAAGTCTTTCCGAATAATATAACGGTCAACCAAGTATCGAGAACGATTGGTTACACGAAAAAAAAGCCAGTTTGTTCACAAAACAAACTGACAGACACAAGCTTTAAAAAAACTATTCACCAAATTCAGCGAGGTGAGCTTTTTTTTCTTTTCTAAAAAAAAAAAAAAAGAAAGCAAGTTCTCATACAATAAAAGAAAATCTCAAGCATTTTTTTAATTCGATCTGAAGGATCATTTTTTCTTCTCCCCTCCCCGCACTTCTAAAAAAAGTTTGTTTACAATTACAAAAATCCCCAGCGAAGAACAGAAAAAAAAATGCTTACTTGCAAACACTTATGCAAATGAACCTGTTGGGCGCCCACCAAGAAATAATTTTTCTTTATTTTATTCCTTACTAAAAATTTTTTTGGCAATCAAAAAAAAAATTAAAAAGTGTGGAGGAAATTTAAATGACCAAATTTAACGGAACAGTGGTACTTAGAAAGAAGCTAAACCATTAAGTAGTTCAATTCCTTTTTTCTGCAAACAAAAAATCTGTCAAGATTCTTGTGTACCCTCCCCTGGTACACGGATTTTCAAAGCAATAGTAGTCGCTGTAATTTTTTTACCTTGTTCATCCCCTTTAGTCTACATATTATAAATCTTTATTAATTACGGAAGAATTTTGAAAAACTATCATTCAATTGCTAAAGGCTAACTTGGATCAGCAACAAAAATTCGAATAAAGACAGAAAAAATTGATTATGGAGTTACATAAACAACAATTAGAATTCCAATTATTTACACTGCAGAAAACTGAACATCAGCAAAAACACTTTGAAGAATTACTCGTAAATTCATTAAATGGCTCAAAAAACTCTGAAAAAGACACGTTATTTTCCCAGAGTACAATCTATAACTCAATTGATACATTCGAATACGTACCAGAGAACGACAAAACGCGCTATGAAGATATTTTCAACGTAGACTTTGAACAATGGCCTAGTAAAAAAGGTACGTCTACTATTAGGAAAACTGGGAACAACCGAACATAATAGGTTCGTAGACTTCATATTACCCAAGAAAACCACAGACTTGGATTTTTCAGAGACTATTAAGCTCCTATCGGAACTATTCGGGCCTAACACAACCTTGTTCCACAAACGTTGGAAATGCCTAAAAGCAGTCAAGAACAACCAGCAAGATTTCCTAACGTTTGCAGCATCAGTGAACAAGCTCTGTAATGATTTCAAACTAGCCGAGATGACTGCCGATGATTTCAAGTGCTTAATATTTGCACAGGGTCTAGTGTCAGCAGAAGACGCCGAAGTCAGACGGCGGGTACTGACCAAGCTTGAAAACGAACACGGATTGACTTTCCAAAGATTGGCAGAGGACTGTCAAAGAGTAATTTCTGTCAAGTGTGATTCAGAAACGATCGAGGAATCAGGTGTGGCTCTGATTAGAAAAATCAGCAGCAAGTCAACCGCCTATTCCCCTCAAAAAGACAAAAGGCAAATCTCATGTTCTAAATCCCGAAATAAACAAAACACAAATAGGTTAAAGAAACCTCCTGGACCATGTTACCATTGTGGTAAATGGCATTGGATGAAATTCAGTCCAGTCAAGAAGAAAAAATATAGCAAATATTGCAATAAAAATGGTCATAAATTAACTCAGTGCTGGTACGCTAACAGAACGAGAAAACCCAAAAGTAAAATTAGGCAAGCTCAATAGGAATTTAAGGAAATATGTGACGGTTGATATTTTTAATAGCTCCATTAAATTCCAGCTTGACTCGGGTTCTGATATCCTAATCATCAATTGGCGTACTTGGCGAAAATTAAACAAGCCGACCTTACCAAAGACGGATAAAACAGAAAATCCGCAACTGGCGAGAATATTAACATCTTAGGCGAGGTAATCCTTACAGTAACACTAAATGGAGTTACCAAAAAGCTGAAACCCTACGTACTAAAAAAATTCAGACATCTTGTTCGGAACAGATTGGATAGAAAAATTCAAGCTATGGGATTGCCCAATGAGTACATTTTGTCGCAAAATAGAAAGTACAACTTTCAATTCGGTAAATCTTAAAAAGGAACTCAAATAACGATTTCCCCAGGTTTTCTGGCGGCCTTGGGAAATGTTCTAAATAAAAAGCTAAGCTCAAGGTGAAGGACGGTGCACAACCGGTATTCAAGAAGAAACGGAATGTCCCTTTCGCTGCTATAGAGCAAACTAACAAAGAATTAGATAAACTTGAACAAGCAGGCATTCTATCAAAAACAGACTTAAGCGAATGGGCAGCACCTACCATCCATGTAAAGAAGTCCAACCAAATACGAATCTGCACCGATTTCTCCAGAGGGTTAAACTATGCTTTGCAGGATCACCATTAACCTCTAAATTTTCAACAAACTAAACATTAAGAACATGCAGAATTTGAGAGGACATCTCAACGAACTCTTAAAAAAGGACAGACCATGATTATGGACCCCTGAATGCCAAGAGTCATTCGAAAAGATCAAGAAAACCCTTACTTCGGATCTCTCCCGCACCTACTACGACCCTACCTTCGACATCATAGTCGCAAGTGATGCAAGCTCATACGGCATCGGTGTTTGCATTCTCCATTAACAGCCAGGTGGTTCGCGAAAAGCTGTGGCATACACATCTAGATCTGTGCTACCAGCTGAGAAGCAATATTCCCAAATTGAGAAAGAGGCTCTAGGGATAATACTCACCGTCACAAAGTTCCACAGATACCTACATGGAAGACGGCTCGTGCTACAAACGGACCATAAACCCCTAATAATTTTTGGGTCAAAGAAAGGTCTACTAATCTATACTGCAAATAGAATACTTCGTTGGGGAACGACTCTCTTAAACTACAACTTCAAGATCGAGTTCCCAACATCTAAGAATATTTGCTACGCGGACAGCTTATCGCGACTTATTCCCAAAAATACGGAAGTCTTTGAAGAGTCCATAATTGCTACTCAAAGGAAGATTTTGCGATATCAGAAACATTGTTCGCAAGGAAAGTCAAGTCCGTCTTCGATAAACTCATTCCACAGGTGATGATTAATGCATTTCAAAAATATCAGAGACAATCCACGTTCATCACAGCTATCAATCCATAAAATTATAAATTGCCTCTATCATGTCATCCGAAGGAATAATGTAAATGAATATTGAATACGTAAACATTTCACAATGACATCATCGCCCCGTAATGAACATTTCTATCCTGGCGATAAAGTTCTTTTCAAGGCCTGCAAAAACAACATTACATTCTAGGAAATAAGTACCATCAAACAAAGGATTGGCGAACTGGTCAATATTGTCCAGGGGCCAAAAACACCCACAAACGCTATATGAACCAGCTCAGGAAATGCCGTTTGTATGAATCTGAGGAATCACCACAAAATACCTGCGAAGAGCCGATCGACGCAATATTCGATCATTTCGATCTCGACACGCCTCAAGTCTCTCCGGAAGTACGATGCTCGTAAAAAAAAAAAAAAATTACGCAACGACTCGACGTAAATCCCAAGAGGTAGAAGTATTTATAGTTTTACTTTTTTTGCCTTTTTTTCCAAGAGAAAAAAAAGAAAACTCTGGGAAGGGGGATGTTGTGAGACCGAAACTTACCTGCATCATGGACTCTTCCAGCACTATATTACTAGCGTAGTAATATCCTAATACTGAGCATACGGTAGTAGGGGTAGCAATAGAACAAGAGTACTAGAAGTACGACTACTAATATTGGACACTATCCCTTGTAACTTTTGTTAATAAATTTTTCTTACCTCTAAACCGTGTTCCGTGTTTTCCTTCTGTGTACCGACTTTGGGTCTGCATCAAATATAATATCAAGTGCTCCTGTTTAATACAAGTAATTTGCTCGCGTTTTTATGGTTTCAAGTATTCCTCTCTAATGATGATAATTTATATACAATTATATGGTTTCAAGTCACTATTTATATTTGATAATAATCGTTTGCTTGCTGACAGTAATATGGCTCAAGTAGGACAGTTTAAGCAAGATCAGTAGTCCATAAGTCAGTGCGTTTCTCACTTATTGCTCAGTACTTCTGACCTTATGCTACAACAAAGTTAAGTTTAGTATATAACTATATGGTTTCCAGCAACTAATAATTCTTAGTAAACAAATCCTCAAATTATTATTCTGAATACAAATACTTTGCACATTGTCATATAAAGTATTTCTAATGAATACAAAAACTTTCAAACAGATCTATTTGACTCATAGATGGAACCATAACAGGTTCAACCAGTCGGTATAAGAGTGAACGTGGAAGTAATTAAAGGGATATTCCATACTCCCCAGACCTCTGGAACTAGACCCATATCACTGAATGTAGTTAAGTATCATATTCAAACTCTTTTATGAGTTTTGTTTATCTCTTTGTCAGGGACACAGTCAGCATATTATTAGCCCTGTTGACAGGACGATTTAGTGGTATTAGTGATAGGGTTCATTGTAGTATTGACAGCAGTAATAAAACACCCATGGTGAAAGATGAATTAGAAATAGCTGACGATGTCCATTGGGAGAAAAAAAATCACATTGCTCTTCTTCAGTAAGAGTTAGAAAATTCAACAAAAAGTCCGGCCTGTGCGTTTTTTTTCCTGATCTGAAAAAGATTTTACCTGTAATTTTGCTTTACTTTTTTACTAAGGAAGAAAAGAAAGGATTGGTAGAAAAACCTGATCAAGAGATTTCTTCCTTCTATGAGAAGTGTACACCCGAGGTAGACCAGAGAATAAATCAACTGGAACAACAAAATCAAAAAGATCAATACATAAAAAAATTATTGGAATAGCAAAAACCAAAAAAGCATAACAGACAATCCATATGTATTGTCTGACAGGATTATGATTTAACAAAATAGTCCTTCATTAGAACGGCCACATTTGAATCAATGTGTGTCAGGAGGAATCCAGCAAAAGACACAAAAACTAGTTTAAGTAGTTGGCCTTGCATAAACTGTAGTTGTATTGTTACTGATTTCAGCAGCAATCATTTTTAATGTGTAAAAATATGAAGGTAATTCCGACTGCATTTAGTTCCATATGAACAAAAAACAGAGATCACAATAATCTTGTTGGATAGAACAAGTTTTCAGCAACAAAACACGTTTTACATTTTTACATATAATCACAACCATAATGCATTTTCATCAACAATGAACAAAGAGCTGCGTGCCTCGCTCTTAAAATCTCTAGCAACAGAAGTGACGCACTTTTTCACTGAAGCAATGACGATGATGTCATTGTGAAATGTTTACGCATTCCATATTCATTTACGTTATTCCTACGGATGACCTGATAGAGGCAATTTTTAATTTCATGGATTGACAGCTGTGATGAACGTGGATTGTCTCTAATAATCATCACCTGCGTTTACATCCACTGTTTAGTCACCGAAAACGTTCAAGAAGTGTCGATGAATGTAAATGAGTGCAATTTATTTCATATGAGGAACTTCATGTTACACCTCTGCTTTCTTGTCAAAAGAAAATCTTCTCACAGATTTACACTCACTATACTATATGCACCATCAAAATTTTGGCCTTCAGGAACAAAATACTAAAACAAGAGATATTACTTTCGGAGTTACCCTCTTAAGAATGCAGCATGCGAAGGTTCTTATTCATCGCAGAAAAAAAAATTAAAGTGAATGGTGGTGACTGTGAATAGAAGTAGTGTTTTGAGCAGAAAACTTGCTCTATCTGATGGTCTTTTTCTGGTCTCTGTATCAGTTGAAATTTCCTTGAAAATAAATAGGAAATGTTCCTCGTAAATTAACTTCATTCAATTTAATGAAGAATTTTACTTTTATAATTAAAGCTGCTGAAAAGAATATACTGCATATAGTTATTATTAGTTGAATTTCTTAGTTACTGAAACGTTTTTGACACATAAGAGAATTCACAATCAGTGATAAACTTTATAATAATTAACATATACATGCAAAAGAATTAAACGAGAATAGATGTGATTTTTTAAGAAGTCATAACCAATACTGAGATTAATGTTAGATAATTCTATAGTCTTAAACAAAATCAAATAACAGTTAAATAGAAATACGAATAATTATACATTATACCAAAATTTCAAGTAGAGAGGGTCTGTCTACCTAAAAAAAATGTTATTCAAAACAGGCTTTTACCTAGGCTCGAAAATTGCTTTCTTAAACCAGAAGGAAATATTACGTAAATTGACAAGTGAATCTCTTTTTCGTATTCTTTAAGTTGCAAACGAATGGTTTCAGACGATCCATTTTCGATTCTCCTTTCAGAATACGTACAATTATCCAAACTCTACAGCAAAGAAAATCTATAACCAAAAATAAAATTGCAGGATTAATATAAGCGGTGCAGTTATTTTGGCCTGCTATTTATTCATATTTTTAGTTATAGAGTTTTAATGCTGTTGTGTTTGGTGATACGTAATGGATTATAATATCTGTTTTGATTATATAATATTTTATCTTGATATCTTTGGTTTAGAAGAAAATAAACATTTTATTAAAAAAAAGCATTTAAGGTTGAAGTCATGGTTGATACTGTATGACAGTAAGTTTCGTCAATAGTCCTCGACTCTCCACATTATTCTAATATCAACCTCAACATACGAATTGGTTGGAAAATTAATGAGTACAAAATGAACTCATTAATTTTCCAACCAATTCGTATGTTGTATACAGACTGAAAAATGATTCGACTGAAACGTTTTTGCTTGTAACATCAAAAATACGAAGATAGTCTGCTGTCCGAATAATTTCTGGTTTATTTCCCATTAAAAGTTCCCATTAAAAGAAAATATTCTCAATACTCTGGAACAGTTTGATATTTTTAGCGAATACAGAGTTATTTACTGGTCTCCACAAACATTCTCGCAACCTAGTTTAGTGGATGTGGCAGAAATTTCCGGTAGTGTAATTTACAGGTGACAAGTCAACGTTCAATCCCAGCTAAAACAATGATGAGAATGAGATGGAAACACCGAGACACTTGTTGGTTGACTCTAGGTGGTCATGTGGTAATTGATAAATTTAATTAGATCTACCAAAGTTCGTTGAGCATATGAAAGAGTAAAGTCGACTGATTTTGGTCAACTGAAACCACTCCCCATTGGTAGTGGGCAATTGTTTCTAAATGAAAAGGTAACTCCTTTGCTCCATCGAATGTCCTGGGGTTATCAATGAAAGAATACCGGAAACGAAGAGATGACAATGTTCTCACTTCTTCTCCACATCAAAAAAGGAAAGGCAGACGCGAGGCTACAAAATAATTCGACTCACGTTTATTTAATTTGGTAGAAGTTCGTCAAACCAGTAAGAAAGATATCAGAACACGTAGAGTAGTGTTTTTCGTTGATGAATGCGTTTGTTCCTTTATAATGTGGGACGCAGATTAGCTTAGCCGAAAAATATGTCTTAACGATTTAACGTTGGAAAAGGGTACAAAACCTCATCTGCTGGTTTTCATACTTTTTTGATCTACCCAAGTCTCGGATCTGATTATCTTTCATCCTTTAAGCAAGAGTTTATGCAACTGAACTTTTCATCTCTCTTTTTGGGCCACGTCTAACATAGTCTTCCAAAACAACACATGAAACGCTTGAAATAAACGTGAGTGATTCGGGAAGAACGTCTTGGTCGATTCCATCCTTATATCAGAGATTTGTAACATGAATAATTCTATCGTTTAGAGGGATTCAATTTCTGTTTAAATATCCAATTCCTCCAATCATTTGCCAACACATGCAGGATGTTCCAAACATACTTGCGAGCTAGTAAAAGATGGGCTACGTAAACAAAATTTTCCTGACGACACCGTCACCAAAAATGGTTTGATTCGTTCTGATCACAGCGAAATTATATAAACAATATTTGTAATAATGCGAAAAATAGTGATTTATAGCAGAAAACTTGCTCTATCTAACGGTGTTGCTCTCCTTCCTGTATTTGTTATTAGTTTCCGTGAAAATGAATTCAAGGTATTACTTTCGGAATGGACCCCAAATACACACACATACACACACACACACACACACACATATATATATATATATATATATATGCGAGGTGCATACGATATGTTTCTAGACTTTTTTCGTATGGGCTCTTTTATTGATAGTACACACATGAAACTCTCGTCCCCTTCGAAGTAATCTCTTCCGGCTGCAATGCGCTTATTGTACTGTTCCAACAACTTCTGGAAGGCCCCATGGAAATCCTCTTGTGTGAGCATGTCAATGACCTTCGTCATAGCCTCGAACATCTCCTCAATTGTCTCATAACGACAGCCTCTGAGCTTATGCAATAATCAAAAGTCACAGGGAGCAAGGTCTGAACTATAGGGAGGCTGAGGACTGTCTTGATGCCCATCTTGGTCAAATAGTCAGTGACCAGGATGGAGTTGTGGACTGGTGTATTGTACTAGTGGAAATGCCACTGACGCGATTTGAAGAGTGCTGGCCTCTTCCGACGGAATCTCTACCTGAACTCCCTTAAAACCTCAACATAGTAGCCCTAAGCCTGAACCTTTGGCCAATCAACTCCTCCCACACCTCTCATCATCCCTCACAGACTCCGTGCCTTCCTTGAATCTCTTATGCCACTCAAAGACTTATGCTCGATTCATGCAAGATGGTCGAAAAGTAGTCTGAAGCATTCCATACGTTTCTGTGGCATTTTTTCCTAGTTTAAAACAGAATTTTATTGCATATCGTTCTTCCTCACGTCCAGATTATATTTTTGAAATTCACCAGCTGTGACAATCAGGCTTTAGTAAGGTGTATTCCAATTCCTGCTGTAGCTGTTCATTTGAAGCTGAAATCATAAAAATTAGTCAGTCATCTTATCAGATGTATAGCAATAACATACTGAATGTTCAAGTGTCTACGACAATTTTAAATTCCCATGCGAAAAAAGTCTGGAAACTTATCGCACGCACCACGTATATATATATATAGAGAGAGAGAGAGATGCAACCCGTGAATATGATAATGATTTATCATCGAGACAAGCGCAATGGTGGTCATTTGGAACACGTCCTGTAAAAAATGCATCCGTTAACCGTGAGACATAAACTCAATGTTCTTTTTTTAATTGTTATTCTATCAGCTTCGAGGACATGAGACAAGAAAATAAAATTTTCTTGTCTCACTTATAAATCATTATCATATTAATGAGTTGAATCTATTTTAAGACAGTTTTGAATGATTTTGTCTCCAAATAAGTTGTGACGCAAAATATTTTCCTCTCTTGTCCAAAGCATTGTGATTTAAGATTAATAGTTATTATAGTATACTATTTTCAAACCTGAAACAAAAAGAACACAATATTATTTTTAGTAGAATTATTAGCAGTCACATGGGTTCTCTGTATATTGTGACACCCTATACATGGGGAGATGATTTATTTGAATATGTTTTCCTGTGATTTTGTTTTTTGTATATGTATTTGAATATGTCTATTTGGAGACATAGCAAAAAGAGTTTTTAGACCAACCTATCTATGAGCATGTGTTTATATATGTTTTCATGAGTATTATCTACCTAGTGGATGGGCACACAGGTGGGGAGTGAACAAACAACTTAGTTCGTTGGCATGTGGTTTGAGAAAGTTTTTGGATAAACACGACTCCCTGCCAAAATACTTTCCCCGTCTGGTGTCCAAGGTACGGATTCGGGTGGGCAGTCTTTACTAAAGGTTTCTTCTCGTCGCTTATCTATTTTTACTTATATTAACCTATGCGCTTTCCAAATGTCGACCAATTCCCGTTGGGAAAAATATTAGAGAAATAATTCTATACATAAAAGTTACGCATCAGAAATGAAATCAAAACTATCTCTCTCTCTCTCTCTCTCTCTCTCTCTCAATTTTGATAGATGGAAGTGGTGGTGGTTGTAGAGTTGGGAATGCAAATTTCAGTGGTATTTTTGTTTGGTTTGTTTGTTTGTTTTTTTTGTGGTTTTTTTGTTGTTGTTGTTGTTTTTTTTTGTCATTGTTTTTCCACTTGATGGAAACATAAATGTAAGTAAATATGACTAATTTTGTAAATATCAAAAACAAGCTAATGTACTTGTCTACGCCAGGTAATTGCGGCTGGTTATAATGAAAATAAAACAATCCTTTAGTTATTAAGTAAATGTGAGTAATTATTGTTTCAGAACAAGACATTTGTATTATTTCTGTTAAAGTTTGGAAATGTAGAATTCTATGCGTCCTGCAGCAATATGGTTCCTCGCTAATCAATGTTTTTTAGGGATTTCTTGTCTATTAGATTTCTCCTAATGAAGAACAAATTCTTTTTGATGTTAACCCCATCGCTATTTCCAATAAGTATGCATAACAAATTTGGTTACCCTACTCTAAATAGTTAGGGTGCCTAGAGAATACAGTGAAGCAAACACTTTCATATTATTATTAACAGAGAGCAATAGACAGAAATAGAGAACATATAAATAACGAAGTAAGGGAAAATAAAATTGTGGTTGAAAAATCGTAGACGATAAAAGTTATTTTTTAAATTCAAACAGTATTTATTTTACAAATATTTCATTTTGCCTACTTCAAATGCTAGTAAGTTAAACTTATTTTCAGAAAAACACGCGCAAGTTCTTTTATTTGTTCCAACTTAACAGAATAATCTTACATTATATATATATATATTCATATATATATAGGCCCATAAGAAATATATGTATTGAAACATATATATATTCATGCATGATACGTACACACGTATACACACACACACACACACACACACACACACACACATATATATATATATATATATATATATATATATATATATAGGAAAACTTGCATTTGATAATCGAAATAATTGCTAAATATATAGCATGTAAAAAGAAAAATTGCGATACACTTATCTAAAATTTGCTTGATTCAAAATACACAAAAAGCGACGTTATTCGGTTGAGGAAACTGCTTGTAAACAAATATATATACACACACACACACATATATATATATATATATATATATATATATATATATATATATATATATATGAGGGAGAGAGAGAGATTGAATATGTTCAACACAGAATTAGAAATTTTATTACAAATATAGTTTAGCTCTGTTGATTTCCGCAAAGTTCGAGTCGACCATCGCAATTAATTAGAATTTGATCGTTTTTGTTTGTTTGTTTGTTTGTTTGTTTCTTGGTTTTGTTTTGTTTTGTTTTTTGTCTTTTTTCGAAGCTTAATCTAAAACATATCAATAGATCTGTTGTTTGTAATTTTTATTCACATAACTCCGTCTCGAAAGAGAAGAACGGAAATCATACAAGAAATGCAATCAATAAATACCATAGTTATTTTTTTAATGCAATCATTAAATACCATAGTTATTTTATTCCTTTCGAATTTTTCACACCAGTATTAACTTGGAGCCTTCCATAAACTCAAAGTGACAGCAAGTATCCTTAGCTCACAAGGACTAGAAAATCTCAGGTTTGTTGTGGTTTAGACGGTCTGAATTCTTCGTCAGATTTCTAGTTCCCTCAGTCTCCTTGCCAAGATCTTAGGGATTTTCTCGATGGCCCCAACTATAATTGGTTTCACTGTCACTTTCAGGTCCCATAATTTTACCAAGCAAGGTTCAAGTATTTAACTAATTTTTCGCTTTCCTAAACTTTAATTATATGATCTGCTGGAACGGTAAAATACACAAGGTTTACTCATTAGAGTTTTCACATCAGGGTAAGCTGATGGTATTTCACAGGAGATTGAGTGACAGCAAGTCTCCTCAAGTCTCCAGGACTCTTCTAAGTATTCTGGCAGTTTTCAACAATGCTGTTGTTTGGATGGTCTCCACTCGGTCGCCAACTTCCAAATCTTCCAGGCCCTTTAATAATCCTTTAGTTACCGTGCCAAAGGCACCAGTCACAATTGGTATAATTATCACCTTCATGTTCCATAGTTTTTTCAATTCTCTAGCAAGGTCGAGGTACTTATCTCTCTTTTCACATTCTTTAAGTTTTATTCTGTGGCCCGGTGGGACAGCAAAGTCGACAATTTTGCAGATTCTCTTTTTTTGTTGATTATTATAAGATCTGGTCTTCGGGCCGAGATTAGGTGATCCGTTTGTATATGAAAGTCCCACCGGAGTTTGTGTGTATCATTTTCTTCTTATTATTATTATTATTATCATTATTGTTGTTGTTGTTGTTAATAACATTATTTTATTTACTCATTTGAGAGTATCTTACACCAGCATTAACTGATGGATTTCCACTGAAGTTTGAGTCACAGCAAGTCTCCTCAAGTCTCCAGGACTCTTCTCAGTGTTCTGGCCGATTTTAATAATTCTGTAGTTTAGATGGTCTCCAATCGACCGCTTATCTTCAAGTCCTTCAGTCCCAGTAACAATCCTTTGGTGACTGCACCGATTGGTATCACCGTCACTTTCATGTGCCATAGTTTTTTCAATTCTCTTCAAGGTCAAGGTAGTAATTTCTCTTTTCGCGTTCTTTTAGTTTTGCCCAGTGGTCAGCCGGAATGGCAGTTTTTCTCTTTTTTTTTTTTTGACTATCACAAGATCAGGTCGTGTGGCCGAGATTAGATGACCCGTTTGTATCACGAAATCCCAGAGATGTTTGTACGTCTCATTTTCCAGGACGAATTCTGGGTTGTGCATATACCATTTGTTCCTATGGTCAAATTTAAACTTCTTTCACAATTCCCAGTGGACCACCTTCCCGACCCAGTTGTGTCTAGACTTATACTCTTTTTGTGCTAATTTACTGCATTCGCTTATTATGTGATTGATCGTTTCGTCTCTATCACCACATAATCTACATCTGCTATTTTGTTACCTCTTGTCTATTCTTGCTTTGTCATAGTTAGTCCTTATGGCGTTGTTTTGTGCAACTATCAAAAGAGATTCAGTTTCTCACTTTCAGTTTCTCTTTCTTAGCCATGTCCAAGTTTTCTCGTGTAAGATTTCGTTTGTTTGTCATTTGAAATGTCCATACAGTTGTATTTCTTCCCATTTTCGTTTTCTGATTATTTTTAATGTTATTATTCTATTCCTTGCGAGTTTTTCACATCGGCATTTGCTGGTGGTCTTTGATTGGACTCTCATTGTCTCCTCAGGTCTCCAAAACACTTCTCAGTATTCTAACCGATATTAACAATGGTAATGGTAAAGATGGTCCCAATTCTTCTCCTGATTTCCAATTCTTCCAGTCTTTTTTCCAAGCCATCGGGAACCGTTCCAAGGGGGCAAACTACAATTAGTTCTCACTGTTAATTCCCCTTTCCAGTTTTTCATGGTTATCGTGATGAAATTTACATTTTTTTCTTTTCGGACATTATATAATCCAAGTTTCCAGAATCATATCATCAGCCTTTTTGTAGTCAATCCTTGGCATGGCTACATTTTTCCGCTTTGTTTTGGTTTCCTTAAGATATACTGATATGTAGTTGTTCATCTGTCTCTCTTGTTCTCTTGCGGCATTCTTTCTTTTTTTCTGGAAATAGTCCGCGGCATTAAAGCTATATTTCTTCTTTCATCAGTTCGGTTAGGATTTTGCTCGTCATAGGCAAACATATTATCGGTCTAGAGTCTTAAGAGTTCTTCTGGTCGGAGTAGTTTTCCCATTGGTCATCCATTCGGATATGCTGGTTTCTTCAAGACATTTACTCAGTTCTGAGCGAATCTGTTGTGGATGAACATGAATTTTTCCAACCAGAATCCATGTTGGCCACTATTGCTTAGTATTTTCTTAATGGGTACTTTCTTGAGTGTTTCTGGTTAGCAGAATTTTCTTTCGTTATTTTCGAATGTCCTGTTTTATCTGTGCTGCATGATATTGTCCCAGTATCTTTTGAATCTCCCTTCTTAGGCCAAAATATTTTGATTTATCTTTTTCTAGTCGTATTGTCATAATTGCCTGCAATTGTTTTTTTTTTTTCCTTGTTTTCTTTTCTTTTTTTCTTTTTTTGTTGTTGTTTTTTTATTCCTATGTGTGCTTTTCCTTCTTTAGTACTTTCGCTTCTTGTCACAGTTTTTCTTTGTCCTTCTTGCCTAATTTTCCATCCAAATTTCTTTTCTGGTTCCTTAGGAGGATATACATTTTATTTTAAACTCTACATAGTTTCTTTATTGCGTTAACATTGATGTTGTGGCACTGGGTTCTGTAGTAGTTTGGTTTTCAATATTCTATATTTGAATTCGTGTATGGGGCTCTTCTTGAGCATATTCTTACCGGGCCACATATTTCCAGTATTTCAAAGTCGGAAAACCAGCCGTTTATTAAAATCGTTCTAGCTTGGTCAACAAGTCTTTGGCTTGTTTTAAATCTAGGGGGTTCTAAATTTTGATCTTCCTTTTTCTATATTCTCTTTGTATAGGGCTATTTTTAAAATGACATTAGATTACATTTTTGTTTCCTTCTCTGGTCCATTTTTTAAACTGGTGTCTCTCAAATGCAATGTTTATATGGTCTTTGTTTGATGTACCTGAAATTAGAACAGCCAACATTCTCCTAATGCCGACATGTTGGGAACACCAAATAATCATGTCACTCAAATCCGTTATCTGATTCCCACATTGATATGAATTTGGATTTGGATTGGATATCTTTCATGGGTTGTATAATGTGGCTATACCAGACCCAGAGGTTGATTATTATCTGTGCTCCTGTCAAATAGGTGACCTGGTATTCTTCCAAGAAAGAAAAAAGACATAAGCAGGCCACAAAAAATAAAATACTTACGCCTTTAAAATATGTAAATTTTAACTTATACAAATTCCATATAATCCTTTTTTTTTTTTTTTTTTTTTTAGTCAGGTTTTGTGGGTTTGCTTTACATCCTGATTTTTATGCTACTTTTCTTCCATCGGATTTCTACAGTCATCATTATTTAGACAGTTTTCGTATCAGAATTTTCAGCTGAAAGTTTAATGTCCGTGCTTGTATACGCGTTTGTGTGTACGCGCACACACGTTCGTATGTGTGGGTATGTATGTTGAGAATGGATGTAAGAGCTATTAATTTTACTCCTCCTACTACTACTACTGAGGTGATAAATTCATTGATGCTTACTCGACCACTTTCTTCTATGTCAATCATTCTGACATGTCACTATGTCATTGTTGTGAAGATATATCTAACTATACGACAGAGTGCAAGGAATAATAGATTCATAAATTTCCCTAGAGTATTAGTGTGAACAAAAACAACCACGGTTAAAGTTCGAACTCGCTTGGACCATTTTGTTTTCCGAGCGAATAAACAAAATTGTTAAAAATTATCCTTTCTAATTCATTTTTCAGCCTTACTTCGTTCGATCGCACGAGTACAGTGAATGATAAAGAAAACAAAATATATTTTAATTCTTCATCTTTATTCTTTATCCACCTTTTGGCATTAGTCGTATTGTCTTACTGCAGCCGGAGACGACAAAAGAAAAACATTTTTATTCCCTCAAGATTTGCTTGAAAGCTGCTACAAATCAAACCCAGATGGAAAAATTTATGAAGTCTTTTTTTAATGAATAAAGCGAAAATTTCCACCAAATCAAATCTTCAAAATCTTACTTGGACTTGGCTATAGAGTTTCAATACTGCAAAGTTTGTTAATACATCATTAATATGGGTGTAGAAATATAAATTGAATATACTAACAGCAAAAAAAAAACGAAAAAAAAAGATAGATAGATAGATAGATAGATAGATAGATAGATAGATAGATAGATATGGATTCATTATAAAACGAAATAAGTGAGAGAAATATTTCGAGAAATAAAGAAAATTTAATTGATATGAGCATAAATAAGTAGAGAGAAAGCAGAAGGATCTTACAATTTCGACCACTGATCGAAATTCCTAAAAATCGTCTAAATCATTCTATTATAAGCAGAAACCTAGAATTAACCCCCATATATATGAAATTCTTGCATTTTGGTGAAACTTTTCTCTTCTTGCTCTTTCACTGATTGTCCGTTTCCATCTAAACCTTAATTTGTCCACATTACTGAAAATATTAAAAGCTCAGCATACATATGTTTCATTCAACAATTTGCTACTAACACTTTTCAACAAGGCTTTTTCTTTCTTTTCTTCACTTCAATGAAAACCTACAATAGCAAAATACGAGCTAAGAATAAAAAAATAAGCATTGTAATTCTTGCCGTTGAGGCCATTGTAAAGGAAACCTTGATTGAATTACGAAACATACGAGTTATACACTGGCATCAAGCGAACCTCTCACTTCTTAAAGTAAAAAAAAATCTACCAGAAGTGATCTTTACTATTAAAACCTACGAAAAAAGTGGAAAAAAATCTTAGAAAAATAAAATTTTCTTTTAATTTAGATTTTCTTTTAATTTAGACAGGTATTTGGCCATACGAAATTACTAATAACAATTTCATACGCAGTAAAAATCTTCAAATAAGAACATCTCTTAAACTTTTTAAAAACATCGTTTACTTAAAATGTAATTCATACGAAAAAAAAAAGACCCATGTGGACATTATTAAAAAATACGTCAAACTTTTATCATTCTAGCAATTATTAGCGTTACCAAAATACAGACTCGCCCTGTCGATGGGGCGCAGAATATGCCCACCGTATTCTCAGCAGAAGGGTAGATAAGGCTTAGTTCTGCAGCTGTTAGTCATTTCTTCCTTGCCATTGCTCACATGATCACTCTGTCCTGAGGTGAAAATATCTATTAGTGCCTCATCTATACATCAAATTGATCTGCTTGAAAATTATTAGTATTGTGCAAATTATTTGAATGAAGAATAGCTACTTGAATGATTCCTATTTTTGAAAGAAACGAAATGACTGAGTGTCCTATAAAACCACGACAACCAACCTCAATAGGAATCACATGGTATATCCAATCCTTTTCCACGCAGTCGGCACGCAGCGTCTCGTAGCGGTTTTTCTTCCGCTCGTGTGCTTCCTCCCGGTTTTCTTCCCAGGGGACAGTCAATTCTATGAGGAGGACACTCTTCTTTGAGTCGGACCATGCTACAATGTCCGGCCGCTTTTCTGTTTGAATAATGTGAACAGTAAATTGTAGAGATGTCTTGCGATCTGCTGAAACTTTCCAGTCACTAGCTCCGTTCAGTAGCTTCATGTTAGGATTTTTTGTTTCCTCACAGGACATTCACCTTCCTTGAGAAACTGAATTATGGGTTCCTTGGCTGTTATGGATTGCTGGTTTACTGTCTCACATTGTGTTCTTAACAATTCTATTATCACTTCTAATACCTTGTTATGTCGCCATGTGTACATCTGAAGCGAGTGTGGACATGCAGATAGGATGTGGCGCAAAGTACCCCGATCACTTTTACACGACAAGCACAGGTCTGAATTGGTATATCCCCATAATTTTAGGTTGGTTGCATTTGGTAAGAGATCATAAGTAGAGCGAAGAAGGAATGATATCGCCAGTGGTTCCATTGCAATTATATATCATCACCATGTCGTGCTATCAGTACGGATATCCCTGACTCTCTCGCCACTCCTCCCTTTGCTCGTCCATGTGAAGGGTTCCGCAGGAGTACATCTCTTATGAGCTTGTCCCTACTTCTCCAGCAGTGTCTGCGTGTCTGGTTCATCTAATTTTGACAGTTTTCGTGATGGATGGTTGGTGGCCGTGCAGCTGCTGCTTTTTGGGGTGCTGCCTACATGACTTGTTCAATATTGCTCACAGCATTCTTGTGTAGTTGCCGTCAAGCTTTTTCTCCATACGTTTAGTCAGCGTCCATGTAGTGCATCCATATAGCAGTATCGACACGACCGCTGCTTGGAAAAAAAACTGCGCTTCATTTCATCGGTCAGGTCTAACTTCCACATGACCAATAGTCTACGAATTGCTATTCATGCCTTTGCTAGTCGCGTGTTGATGTCATTCTCGGTTGATGAGAGGCTGCTTCCAAGGTAGGTGAACTTGTCAACTAGTTTCAGAGAGCTACCGTTTAGTGTGGAGATGTCACCTGTTTGATTAAAGCACATGTATTCCGTCTTGTGTGCATTTACATGGTGACCAATACCTACAGCAGCTCGTGCAGGGTTTGGTCTTGCCAGAAGCGCTATGTCATCGGCGTAGTCGACGTCGGTAATTGTTTTTTCGGGGTACCTTCTGCTTCTTTCCTTTGTTAGCTTGAAACCGTTTTCTTTGATTTTATCGATTTATGTTCTAAGCACGAAGTCTAGACAGATGATAAATAGGTATGGGGCTAGTGTGTCTCCTTGCAGTACTCCCGCTACAATGTCGAAGTAGTCTGTGTCTCCATACGCAGAACGGACTTTTAATTTGGTGTCTCTGTAGAGAATCATTATAGCTGCGACGGTTTCTTTTGGTAGGCCGTAGGCGAGTAGAATTCGCCCCATCATTCCTCTGTGAATGGAGTCAAAGGCCTGGGTAAAGTCGACAAATAATATTGTTGCCTGTATGTTTTTTGCATGTACACCTTCAAGAATTCGACGGATAGTCAATATTTATGACATCGTGGATGTAT
The DNA here is from genome assembly GCA_963585895.1 of Sepioteuthis lessoniana. Lineage (NCBI taxonomy): Eukaryota > Metazoa > Mollusca > Cephalopoda > Myopsida > Loliginidae > Sepioteuthis > Sepioteuthis lessoniana. The sequence continues at coordinate 59,150,329 of OY757912.1, forward strand.
TTCTCCGGAAGCCATTTTGATTCTACCTAAGTATGTTCTCAATTTTAGGTTCTATACGGTTGCGTAGTAGGGCATTGTATATCTTTGCCGCAATGGATGTAAAGGTTATACCTCGGCAGTTCTTGGCTAATCCGAGGTCACCCTTTTTAGGGAATGGGAGTATGCATCCCTTTTCTATATATATATATATATATATATATAGGGATGAGTATTTTCCTGTTGTTCTCCCCAATATACAGTGGGGTGAAATAGATATTCGTACATATGAATTTTTTTTTTATTTCTTGTTTTTCAAACATAGCCTGAACAAAATTTTCATTCACATTCACTGTATAAGTACATATTCTACTAATATGTGTATATAAACTTAGGTTACAATTAATTCTACAAAAAATAATGCCATTTTATGAGTGAAAAAAGTAATCGTACAGTACAACATTGTTGCAATATTTTTCTAGATTATTCCAATAATGTTATCAGTACCCATAGTTAGCCTTCTAGAATGTTCCAGTTATGTTATCAGTGACTACAGTTAGTCTTAAAATCCTAACCGGAACTTTCTGCTATTCCTGGTCGTGCGAGAAGGTTCTGATCAAGGCAAGAGCTAAAGAATTGAATGCTTCACAAAAAGCACTAATTGTTAAGCTTTGGAAAGACGGAGAAAGTTATAGAAATATCTCAAGTGACCTGAATATTCCTTTTACTACGAAAGGTTCATTCTTACAAGGTGTAGAAGACGTAACACAGTTAAAAACAAAAAAGAACAGGTGCTCCAGCGAAGATTTCTCCGAGTTTATAAAGAAAATTAGGACACCTGCTTAACCAAATTCCAATGGTTACGCGTGAAGAACTGCAGGAAGATTTGCGTACATCAGAATGTAGTGTAACCAAACTAATAGGTAATGAAATGCCGAGGAATGGTCTACAGTCACGGATACCAAAGAAAACTCCACTTCCATTGAAACGACATAGAGATGCAAGGTTGAAATTCGTAAGACAGCAAAGGAAAATTCGTTTTGGGAAAGAGTATTATAGACAGATGAAACTAAAATTGAGTTGTTTGGTCATAATTATCGAAATCATGTGGGGAGGAAAGATGGAAAAGCTTACTCACCAAAGAACATGGTACCAATTGTCAAATTTGGTGGTGGCAGTATCATGATTTGGGGATGTTTTTCAGCGAAAAGTGTGCGCAAAATATCAGTAATAGACGGTAAAATAAATGCCCCAAAGTATAAACAGATCTTACAAAAATAATTGTCTTCTGTTGAGATTCTTGAGCTACCTGCTGATTACATTTTCCTGCAGGATAATGATCCAAAGCATACAGCTAAATCTACGAAGAAGTGGTTGTCTGAAAATAATGTTAATGTTTTGCAATGGCCAAGTCAGTCACCAGATTTTAATCAAATCGGGAACTTGTGACGATTCTTGAAGATTCAAATCCGAAAAAGAGCACCAGCAAACATCAAGATCTGAAGATAATATGCCAGGAAGAATGGTACAAAATACTAACTAATTATTGCAAGAAATTAATTGAGAACTACAGCAAGAGATTAGTGGCTGTTGAAGTGAATAAAGAGTATTCTACAAAGTATCAAATGAAGATAATGCTTTATTTTTGCACTGTACGATTACTTTTTTCACTCATGAAAATGAATAAATGGCATTGATTTCGGTAAGATTAATTGTAACCTAAGTTTATATACTCGTATTAGTATATACAGTAAATGTATATTAAAATTTTGTTCGGGCCATATTTGAAAGATAAAAATTTTCATATGTACGAATATTTATTTCACCCCACCGTATATCAAATCTCTTTTTTTTTTGTCACAAAAAACGATTCATTGTTATTCATTAATTTTACTTTTTGCGAATTACTTGTTATGAATAAAACATTTAATTATTTAATCTAACTTTTCACCAATTTCACAAGTTATTTGCTCACTTTTCTTATGAAACCACAGTAAAATAAAAATGATAATCTACTTCTAAAAAATCCGATTGGGATATTTTCATTTTGTTTTTCTTTGCTTTTTTGGAGGGGGTTGTATTTTCAGATCATACCCAATGTGGTGACATCCTTTCAGAAAGATCCACCCACACCTATTATTTAAGTTCAAATCCATTATTAATATTTGATTATTTTTAAACTTTCTTATTTCCTCTCGGATTTTGTCCATCAAAGTAATGTTTTAAATTCAGCATTGCTTGAGGGTGGAATGTAAAAGCTCATGCCTTCAAAGTAATAAATTTAATTTTGTAATATTTCCGATTTGTAATGAAACTGTTTTTATGTGTTACACTTCAAAAACAATGGATTGTTTTACATCTTCTAAGAAAATTATAATATAAAAGACTCTTGATGAATGGATTGTACTGACACAGAGAGGCTCACAAATAAAGCTTTCATAGGAAAAATATGTCTGTTGAATAAGCTAAGCCCAAGAATTCTTTGAAATAAAAAATAGATCTAAACTATCCAAAGTCATGACTCAAAAAGTGAATAGAAAAGCTAAACATAATTTTCTTAACATTTTTGGTGGAGTAATACAAGCGTCAAATCCAAGAATCCTATTATTTTTCTTTATATATGTATTGGGTGGGTACCGAATTTCTACTCCCTGTTACTTAATACTTTCAAACTAAAAAAGAAAAATCTTTTCTGAACCTGTTCGAATTCAACAGAAAAATTTTAAAATGAAACTGATAAACTTAATAAAGAATTCCTAGATATTTACTCGGTCTAGCATAGAAAAAAGCGCATCTTGTATTCGAATCATGATCACATGCGTCAGTGAAAATTACAAAACAATTTTATTTACGAAGAAGAACCTCTCGGATATCTTTCGATTGTTCCATCATTAATCTCACAAAGTCTAGCTTAGTACAGCACAAAGCGAAGAAATAATAAAGGGTAAGAAATGCCTAGTTCATGATCATAATATAGAAGACTAATAAGTGGTACCGAAAAAATTGTTACCGCTATCAACCATTGTAAGTCGGTTGCATAATTCTCCGAAATAATGCAATTTAATTTAATTTTCAGTTTATTCTGTTTTTAAACTCAACTTGACAATCGTTAATCCGTCTATACGAACATTCCAACATTTGTGTGTGCTCGCCTACTCATCCGTATGCCTCAGTGTAAAAAATAACCAGTAATTATATTTTTTAATTAAACATTATCAATATCATAATCTAAAAAATATTATTTTTTACAATAACTATTAATTCTTACTCAGCGGATGCAAAAGTTTCCCCCGTTTATACAAAAAAGAAACAGTTTTCTACTGTATTCAAATCAGACATAAATTCAAATCAGACATAAATTCAAATCAGACATAAATTCAAATCAGACATAAATTCAAATCAGACATAAATTCAAATCAAACATAAATTCAAATCAAACATAAATTCAAATCAGACATGAATTCAAATCAAACATAAATTCAAATCAGACATAAATTCAAATCAAACATAAATTCAAATCAGACATAAATTCAAATCAAACATAAATTCAAATCAGACATAAATTCAAATCAAACATAAATTCAAATCAGACATAAATTCAAATCAAACATAAATTCAAATCAGACATAAATTCAAATCAAACATAAATTCAAATCAGACATAAATTCAAATCAAACATAAATTCAAATCAGACATAAATTCAAATCAAACATAAATTCAAATCAGACATAAATTCAAATCAGACATAAATTCAAATCAGACATAAATTCAAATCAAACATAAATTCAAATCAGACATAAATTCAAATCAAACATAAATTCAAATCAGACATAAATTCAAATCAGACATAAATAATTTAGATCTTAAAAATTTTACGCTTTGGGACTTTGGCACACACCACATAAAAACTGAAAATATTCGCAGAATGACATTTTAAATAATTTTCTTGAAAGAAGACTCAGCCACCAAATCGTGGTGTAATATTCAGCAAGCTATTCTCGCAGACCACTTAGCAGTGAGTTTGATAATCTCTAGATGCCCCATACTTCTGGTTTTCTCCTAAATTTCGCGAATAATTTCTTTTAAAAATGCCTAAATTTGTTGTTTTTTTTTCAAGCGTTAAAAAGCTAAGTTGTTGATTTTTTTTTTAAATCTAAGTAAATTCAAATCAAACATAAATAATTTTCTTGAAAAAGAAACATTTTACTGAGCAGTATTCTTAAACACGAGAAATTTCTAATAAAAAAATAAATGCCGTTGGAATTGTGGCAACAAAAGCTAGCCAAACCGTCTGTGTCCGGTTTATTTCAGCAGAATCCGTAAACAGTAAAAAGTTATCAACATATGTTACACATAAAATATTCTGCAGAACCTTTCAAGAAGAAAAAAGAAAAACAAAATTTATTTTAGAAGCATCTGTTCAGTTTAGTTTTAAAAGAACCGATCTTGTCTAGTTAAAAAAAAAACTTCACGTGAATTGGCGGTGATAAAGAAAATGAAATGGGTTAAAGAAGTTCAAATCCTACGAAAGATTGCAGTCATCACATTTGAGTCAGGCCCATATCTTATCAATCAGTCTAATGACCTGTACTTGACGAAATATCATGCATGATTCCCTTAGAAATTCTAAGATTTAAAATAATTATTATATACAGACTTAGAATGATTATTCTTCTTATCTTGATTGTTAAAACTTTGAGCACCAGATGGATATGCAATATCGCTCATAAATAAGGCCATTCTAATCAATTTTTATATTTATTTCTTCTAACCCAAATACAAGGATTTCATTATTGATTTGATTATTTTGAGGACATTACCGTATAGGACACTTGAGGAAGGTCGGAGGATAGAAGGACCGAAACATTTTGACTATAACAAACAAGATGGGGACAACTGTTCGTCTAAATCTGTACATTACAAAGACAAATATTGTGTCCTAACATTACAAATATTATTGGTGTATTTGAACCCAATCTTCGTATAATTAATGTTATATTTGTACTAGTCGGACGAGTATGGATTTCAACATTGTGAGTCTTTCTTTGCTTTAACAAATAAAGTATTGTAAGTATTGTAAGTATTGTAAGAGATACATTGTGTTTAGTTTAGAATCCTTTGGATTTTTAAGACACCACCAAGTGCTAAGTAAATAGGCTAAACCGGTTGGTAAATCAATTACTATCTTTGAATCCCTATCATATTTTTGCTTGATAAAAGTGGCTTTTTTTAAAGCAAAATATACAGAAGGGATCAACCAAAATGTTTGGTAATAATCTGACATTTAGGAGAAAGAATTCAGTCATGAGAAAAATATTTACAAAGTTCTATCATTCATGCAAAAAATCAAACAAATTTGTTTTTGAATGCAATCTATAGCTGTAAAAAGCAAGGTGAGTACAATAGTGTTGTACCAATTAATATATCCTTATGAATAAATGTCTCTTCACTATAAAACAGAAGTAAAATTCTTTTATTTTAGAGATAGTGTTTCCTGTTTTAACTTTTCTCGCCCTAAAGTGATTTTTCTTTTAGAGTTCATGTCTTGATTTTGATTTAGATTATAACAACTTTTATACTTTAACTAACTCTAAAAAACATAATTTCTATATTTTGAAATTGTGAATTACGTTATTAATATATGCTTTTGAAAAAAAACTATTTTTTCATAACTGAGTTAACTAAATTTCTTAGACTTATTAAGCTTTTTAACTTATTTTAAATTCTATTCTCTTCTTTTGTCATCTTTAACCTTTCGAACCTAGAGAACCCCGCACTCATGAGCTTCACCACCCATGGTTCGTAGCTGGAAAATCACAAAAAAACGTAAACTGTTGTTATCTGAAGCAGCCTTTCTTGTTATTAATTATAGACTGTATCGGTGCTGAAATAATATTGTTTATATTATTTATTCCTTTTCGATTTTTTCATACCAGCGTTAACCGGTGGTTTCTCATTGGAGTTTGAGTGACAGTAAATCTCCTCAAGTTGTCTGGACTCTTCTCAGTATTCTGACCGATCTCAACAATGCGGTAGTTTGGATGGTCTCCACTCGTCCTCTTATTTCCAGTCCTTGTACCATTTGTTTGGTTATTGTACCAAGAGCATCTATTACAATTAACACCGCCACTTTCATGCTCCACAGTTGTTTTTTTTTTAGTTTTTTTTTCTAATTCCCTAACAAGGTCGAGGGGCTCATCCTTCTTTTCGCTTTCTTTCATTTTCACCCTGTGGTTAGCCGAGACAGCTAAGTCCACAATTCGGCGAGTTCTCTTTTTTGTTGATTATTACTCGGTCCGGTCGTCTGGCTGAGATTAGGTGATCTGTTTGTATCACAAAATTCCAGAGGAGTTTGTGCGTCTCATTCTCCAGGACAGGTTCTGGGTTGCGCATATACCATTTGTTCTTATGGTCTAATTTCAATGTATTTCACAATTCCCAGTGGATCACCTTGCCCACCCAGTCATGTTTAGTCTAATACTGCTTCTGTGCTAGTTTGCTGCATTCGCTTATTATATGACTGATCGTTTCGTCTCTATCATCACATAACCAACATTTACTGTTTTATTGAGTCTTATCAATTCTTACTTTGGCGTTGTTTTGTGCTGCTATTAGAAGAGATTCAGTTTCTCTCTTAAGGCTTTGCTTTCTTAGCAACATTCCCGTTTTCTCGCGTGGAATGTCACTTGTTAGTCGCTTAAAACATCCTAGAGTTGTTTTTCTTCCCACTTTTGTTTTCTGATTATTTCCGTTCTGCAGATCCTTGTGTCGTCAGTATTGTTTCTGGTGGATGTAATCAGTCTTAGTTTTTTACACCAACATTTACTGGTTAACCTTCACTGGTATCTAAGTGACAGCAAGTCTCCAGAACTCTTCTCAGTATTCTGGCCGACTTCAACTATGCTGTAGTTTGGATGGTCTCGGCTTCTTCTATTTCCAAATCTTCCAGCCTCCTTAGCAAGTCTTTGTGTTCCAAGCGCGTCAATTACAATAGGTATAATTGTCACCGTCATGTTTCATAAATTTGAGTTCTCCTGCTACGTCTAAGTGCTTGTCTCTCTTTTCGTTTTCTTTGATTTTCATCCCGTGATCGACAAAATCCTCTATTCGTAAGGTTCTTTTCTTTTTTTAACTATCACTGTCTTCTGGACAGGATTGAGTGATCTGATTGTATCTATAAATCCACAGAAATTTGCGCTTCTCATTCTCCAAGATTGGTTTGTGTATATACCATTTGATAGTATGGTCAAATTTCAGTTTCTGGCACGATTACGAGTAGATCATCTTCCCTAACCAGTTATGTCTTGAACTATTTTTGCACTAGTTTGCTGCATTCACTTATTATATGATTAATTGTTTCGTCTCGGCATCTTAGCAATTTTCGCTTTGACATACGAGGATCATTAAATAAGTTTCCAGACTTTTTTTCGTATGGGCACTTTTATTGATAGTACACTCATGAAACTCCAGTCCCTTTTGAAGTAATCTCCTCCGGCTGCAATGCACTTGTTGTACCGTTCCAACAACTTCTCGAAGGCCCCATGCAAGTCCTCATCTGTGAGCGTGTCAATGACCTTCGTCACAGCCTCTTTCATCTCCTCAATTGTCTCATAACGATAGCCTCTGAGGTTAGGGAATAACCAAAAGTCACAGGGAGCAAGGCCTGGACTATAGGGAGGCTGAGGAACTGTCTTGATGCCCATCTTGGTTAAATAGTCTGTGACAAGGACTGATGCATTGTCCTGGTGGAAATGCCACTGACCTGATTTGAAGAGTACTGGCCCCCATTCCATACGTTTCTGTGGCATTTTTTTTTTCATGTTTAAAACGGAATTTTATTGCATATCGTTCTTCTTAAGTGTCCTCACGTCCAGATTGAATTTTTAAAATTCACCAGTTGTGACAATCAGGCTTTAGTAGGGTGTATTCCAGTTGCTGCTGTAGCTGTTCATTTGAACCTGAAATCATAAAAATTGGTCAGTCATCTCATAAGATGTATAGCAATAACATACTGAATGTTCAAGAGTCTACAACAATTTTAAATGCCTGCACACAAAAACTTCTTGAAACTTATTGAAGGTACCATGTAGTTGGTCCTTATGGCATTGTTTTGCGCTGCTACTAGAGGGGATTCAGTTTCTCTCTTAAACTTTTTCTTTCTTGGCTATGTCCTGGTCTTTTCGTGTGAGATTTCATCAGTTTGTGGATTGAAGTATCCATACAATTGTTTTTTTTCCCCATACCTGTTTCCAAGTTAGTGTTGTTCTGCTTATCTTTATGTTGTCTGTGCTGTTTCTGGTTGCTGTAATTACTCTTTCTTTGCCTTTTTTAATGTAGTCTTCGAGTTCTCATATTGATGCCTCGATGCTATCTTCAATGCGAGTCTTCTTCCAACTTCATTTCTTGATACTTATGGTCAATATCATTTTTCAAGTGTAAAGACTTGTGCATTATAATTAGCTTTCTTGTCATCTGGTTCATTTGTTGAAGTTCTTCCCACGTTCATTTCAAGAATGCTGCAGAGTATCTTACAATAGGAACTGCTCAGGTATTTATCTCTTGGATGAGTTTTCTGCTGAAGGGCTTGGTTACAAAGGAAATTGCTAATGTATAGTTTTTTGATGAAATATCTATAGAAAAGTTTGTTTCTTAGAAGTTTTCCCGTTCGTTTAAGATACTCTTTTTTATTTGTTTTTATTTTTTATCTCCACTAGTTTGATAGTACATAAGAGAAACAACGCCGTAAGAACCAATCATATCAAAACGAGAATAGATAAGACGCAACAAAATAGCAAATGTAGGCTATGCGGTGACAGAGATGAAACGACCAATCACATAATAAGCGAATGCAGCAAATTAGCACAAAAGAAATATAAGACTAGACACGACTGGGTCGGCAAGGTGATCCACTGGGAGATGTGCAAGAAATTTAAATTTGACCATACAAACAAATGGTATATGCACAACCCAGCACCTGTTCTAGAAAATAACACACCTCTGGGAAGAAGACCAGACCTAATAATAATCAACAAAAAAGGGAACTTGCAAAAGTGTTGACTTTACTGTCCCAGCTGACCACAGAATAAAACTGAAAGAATGTGAAAAGAAAGATAAGTACCTCGATCAAGCTAGGGAATTGAAAAAACTATGGAACATGAAGGTAATTGGTGCGTTTGGAACAGCAACTAAAGGATTACTAAAGGGACTGGAGGACTTGGAAGTTGGCGGACGAGTGGAGACCATCCAAACTACTACATTATTGAGAACGGCCAGAGTACTGAAAAGAGTCCTAGGAACTTAAGGAGACTTGCTGTCACTCAAAATCATGTGAAAAACTCTAATGAGTTAATAATAATAATAATAATAATTGATGTGAAAAACTCTCAAGGAATATTTGTTTTTTGTGACCCGCTATTCATGAACAGTCAATGATTGTTCGTGGTCACATCTGTGTCAGGTGCGCAGATCATAAACAACCCCTGGGCCTGATATAGCCACATTATACCACTCATGATAAAAATGTCAAATCACAATATTATACAACGTGAGACCCAGGCAACAGGCCTGGGTGTCATTATCGGCAGGTGCTCTCCTGATAGCCAACATGGGAGACCCGATCATCAACCTACGAATGCTGGCTGCTCTTTTTCAGGTACATAAACGACTACGTCAGAAACCACAACAATCAGAGACCTAAACGCAAAACATGGACTAGGGAAAAGAATCAACTTGCACTAGAATGCTATTTCAGGAGCAACCCTTCACAAAGGGGATACAGGAAAATAATGATAGAGATCTGGCAAGAACGTTCGACATTTCAGACACCTAGCCAAAGGCTAGCCGACCAAGTTAGGACAATAATTAAGAAGGGTTGGTTTTCTGACCTTGAATTACTAGAAATCCACCAAAAAACACTGAAACAAAACTGTAACACGGTGCCAGACACATCAAATGATGTCAAACAAACACAATCCAACGAAAAAGAACCGCAAAACTCGGCAAATGAAAACACTACACTCCCAAACGATACACTACCAAAAAAACAGGAAGAAACACTATCACAAGAACAAAAGGTAGATGCTTACTAGAACATGTAAAGAGAAAAGCGAAAAGACTATTCTACCTTCATTAAGAAACATAGAATGGAAAATATTTAAAATAGAAACGAATAAAATAAATCACATACTACTTTACATACCGTCGAATAATATAACTGAGTTAAATGAACTAGTCTATGCAGGAGCAAAATTAGTTTGTGAGAAAATTGGGATCCCTTCAAAAGGCACGAAGAAACAGTCAAAACCGGGATGGGAAATTCGACTGGAAACGCAAATAAAAAAACTACGAAAACAAGCCCGAAGGATGAGAAAGAGTGGCGCTGAAATAAGCGGGAAGAAGGAACAGACAATATGGGGAAATATAACAGTACAACTTGAGTAAATAAACCAGAAAGTGCAGGCCAAAGAAGGAAGATTAAAGAGATATCGACAAAGGAAAAAATATACAGACAAAAAAGGACATTCCAAAACAACGAAAAAAAATTCTATTAACAATTGGGAGGGAGTGACACGAAAACATACCAACAACCGGATATAAAAGAAATCGAACTATTTTGGACAAAAATATGGCAACCAAAGAAACATAGCGAAAATGCTGAATGGATAAACAATATTACAAGAGAACTAGAGGGACTTGAAGAAGGCCCCAAAATGGAAATACACATCGACTTACTCAAAACAACACTAAAAAGAATATCAAACTGGAAAGCACCAAACCATGATGGAATACATGGTTTCTGGTTCAAGAAATTCACCTCCATTCCCGGGAGACTAGCACTAGAAATGAACAGATGCTTACAAGGCGCGCAAGTACCTGAATGGATGATCAAAGGAAAGACTACATTAATCCAAAAGAACCCTAGCAAAGAAACTGCTCCAAACAATTACAGACCCATAACCTGCCTACCAATTATGTGGAAAATACTAACCGCACAAGTAATGGAAAAGTTCTACTACTCGCTAACAAGCCACGGATTGTTCACTGACGTACAGAAATGAGAGCAAGACAAGATGGAAAAATCTAGCTATGGCTTGGATTGACTACAAAAAGCCATATGATATGGTCCCACAAAGCTGGTTACTACACTGTCTCAAAATGTACAAAACATCACATGAAGTCATAAACTTCATCGAACAGACCTTGGAAACATGGAGAGTGGAGCTGACAGCAGGAGGAAAAAGTATAGCTGAAACTAAGATCCAAAGAGGCATTTTCCAAGAAGATGCACTATCGCCCTTACTATTCATAATAGCCATGATGCCATTGAACCACATACTCAGAAAATGCGCAGCCGAATCCAAAATCAGCAGATCTCAAGAGAAGATCAACCACCTAATGAACATGGATGACATTAAATTATTTGCAAAAAATGAAAAAGAACTGGAAACTCTCATACACGCCGTTAGAATATACAGTCAGGACATAGGGATGGAATTTGGCATAGAAAAATGTGCCATGCTCGTCATGAAAAGTGGCAAACAACATATGACTGACGGAATGGAACTACTAAATCACGACAAAATTAGAACGCTTGAAGAAAATGAAACCTACAAATACTTGGGTATCTTGGAGGCAGACACCATCAAACAAGTGCAAATGAAAGACACGATCCGAAAAGAATATCTCAGGAGAACGAGAAAACTACTCGAGACAAAACTCTCCAGCAGAAACCTCATCAAAGGAATAAATACTTGGGCTGTGCCCATAGTCAGTTATTCGAGACCCTTTCTCAAGTGGACCAGAGAGGAACTTAAACAAATGGACTAAAGAATAAGAAAACTAATGACCATGTATCTAGAAAAGAGGGAGGAAGAGGACTTGCCAGCATCGAAGACAGCGTTGACGCATCGATACAACGGCTCTAAGACTACATAGAAAAACACGAACGAGGACTAATTACAGCCATCAGAAACGATACGGATAACACGATAGACGAAAGAATGACAACAACTAGGAAACAAAAATGGGAGGGAAAGCAACTCATTGGCCGCTTTAAACGTCTAGTAAACATCTCACACCAGAAAACCTGGACCTGGCTAAGAAAAGGAAACCTTAAGAGAAAAACAGAATCCCTCCTAATAGCAGCACAGGACAACGCTATAAGAACCAATCATATCAAAGCGAGAATAGATAAGACGCAACAAAACAGTAAATGTAGGCTATGCGCTGACAGAAATGAAACGATCAATCACATAATAAGTGAATGCAGCAAATTAGCACAGAAGGAGTATAAGGCGAGACACGACTGAGTCGGCAAGGTGATCCACTGGGAAATGTGTAGGAAATTTCAATTCGACCATACAAACAAATGGTATATGCACAACCCAGCACCTGTCCTAGAAAATGACTCGCATAAACTCCTTTGGGACTTTAATATAAAAACGGATCACCTAATCCCGGCCAGAAGACCAGACCTCATAATAATCAACAAAAAAAAAAAGAGAATTTGCAAAATAGTCGACTTTGCTGTCTCTGTGGACCACAGAATAAATCTGAAGGAAAGTGAAAAGAAAGATAAGTACCTCGACCTTACTAGAGAATTGAAAAAGCTGTGGAACATGAAAGTAACGATTGTGCCAATTGTGATTGGTGCCTTAGGCACAATAACTAAAGGATTATTAAAAGGCCTGGAGGACTTGGAAGTTGGCGGGCGGGTAGAGACTATCCAAACGCCAGCATTGCTAAGAACGGCCAGAATCCTGAAATGAGTCCTGGAGACTTGAGGAGACTTGCTGTCACTCAAACTCCAGTGAAAAATCATCAGCTAACACTGATGTGAAAAACACTTAAGGAGTAAATAATAATAATAATAATAATAATAAAAATGACTCGCATAAATTCCTATGGGACTTTAACATACAAACGGATCACCTAATCCCGGCCAGAAGACCAGACCTTAAACTCCAGTGAAAAACCATCAGCTAACACTGATGTGAAAAACTCTGTAGGATTAAATATTATAATAATAATAATAATAATATAAAAATTATGGTTATCTGGCCAAAATTCCGGCCAGCACATAACTGCACGAATAATGGCTACTGGGGGTCAAAGGTTAATAATACTATTTATCTAATGTTAATTCCGCACGTCTCCCATTCATTTTGGGAATAATTGGTTGTGTGGTCGTTTTTATATCTATTCTTATTCTATTTTATTGCTTGTGTAAAAAAAAAGTTTTACGAGATAAATGCAAATTTCTCTAATGGCACTGTTTAAGGAAATTTACGATAAATAATTTCGATCATTTGTCCCCAACTGATTTTTTCTATGCCGTTTATCGTGTCATTATTTCAAGTCTAATAAATGGAATTTTGCTTTGGGCTTTGTTTACTTATAAACAAAGAAAACGATGTATTTTGATATGTCTGCTCATTTAAAACTTTCCTTAAGCATAAACACTTTGTTTTTAAAGGTTAAAAGCTTAAGTGCTATCCTAAACTTGATTTTTCTTGTTTCTAAATGAATTGAAATATAAGAACTATATTATATTTTGAGGTTATGTGTCGTGCGGCCAACTTTGTATACAATTTGATGAAAGCGCAGAGAGATATGGTTTGGTTTCTTTGTTTAATGGCATATCAACCTTCGTGGGTCATTTAATGCCAAATCTTTGTAGAAGAACAGCAGAGATGCTCGGTGACCCATAGCTGGTGGCGGGGATAAGAGGTTTCGTATCTTTCCCTAGGGTATTAGCCTGAAAGTGAACATAATTCGACAGGAATTTGAACGAGCCTATTTCGAGGCTACAGTAGATTCGAAATGCCAATTTCTACTATATATATATATATATATATATATATATATATATATATATATATATATATATATATATATATATATATATATTTGTAAACGATTAGTTAGTAGGTAGCAGCCAATTTGTTTTCACACGCTTAAATAGTTTCAAGTATAGCTCTCACCATTCAATTCAACATCAGTCATTTGCTGGCAGTGAGTTAAATAGTTCTATTTGACCCATAGAAGGGACCCTAATGTTCTATCACTGTCCTATAAATAAGTACATCCTAAAAACTTTTATGTAAAAATTTGATTTTTCTTAAACCAAAAATACCATGTTTTTATTATTTCTTGTGCAATATTATAAAATCAAAACGAACATCATCAGATATTATTTGCTACCAAACTACATTATCGATCCAATATGACAAAAATTACTAATATGTAGTTGTCCCAAAATAAATGCCTTATTTATATATACTTTATGCAATTTTTGTTGTTGCTTTGTTTCAGAGTTCTAGTGCGGTAGTTTTGGTTGTGAATAATACTTTATACGTATCTTTTTTTATTGTAAAATGTTTGAGTAGCAATAATGAAACCTTTGGATTTTTATTTCAGAAGAAAATTACCTTTTCTGGATATTGTTAGGGTATAAATTTATTTAGAGAAGTCAGTGAGTCAGCAAAACTAATGCTGAAAGAAGTTGGACAATCAAAAACAAATAGAAAAGTAAGAGAGAATACCAGTTCCGAAAGACTAACAAAGATGAACGCTGTAATGTGACTTTACTAAATTGGTTGTATTTTGTTCATCTAACAACCAAGAACATAATACTTTAGATGGGCAGCATCTTTCATTTTTATTGGCAGGTTCTCCACTCCAAATACGAACTAAAATAATTGATACGCCGAGAATACTCTTTAATTTCTGATCGAAAAGTTCTTGTTTTGATTATCATAAATGAATTTCAAAATGACTACTATCCCGAAAACAAACCAGTACTTACAGATGACAATATGCATATGTTAACTAAGGCAGTTATTTAGGCTTTCTGTTCTTTCATCAATTTTAATATTATGCTCATGTATATATTAAGAATGGGAGTTACAATGTGTACATTTAAGTGGTGTGTATATAAATATTTTGCTATTAAGGGAATATGATATGATAATATAAGCACACACACACACACACACACACACACACACACACACACACACACACACACATATATATATATATATATATATATATATATATATATCTTAAGTATAAAATTGCCCAGTCGGCTGGGAATGTAGAATACACTGACTGCACCTCTGCAGAGGGCTAAGATCCCACCCCCAACGTGCGTCCTGGATCTGACACTAAACAATCTGATGTTTAGGTTCCAGTGATGCTATTAGTTTGGGGAATGCAGAGCACCCCTTCATTGCCATCGCTCCCAGGTCCACTCTGGCCCAAAGTGGTAGTACCTGCTAAGGCCCAATCTATGGGTTAAATAGAACTAAACTGCTTACTTATGCTAAACTGAATTATCTGAATTAGGACCGTTTGATTAAACTGAATAGCTTGAAATAGAAATGTTTTTGACAATTAAACAGTGTACTTAGATTTAAACTGCATACTTATGCTAAACTGAATTGTTTGAGATGGGACTGTTTTTGTCATTAAAACTTTACTCATGCTAAGCTGAATTATTTAATATAAAACTGTTTTGACAGTTAACTGTGTGTAAACAAAATCTATTCTTATACTAAACTGAATTATTTGAAATTGAACTAATTATTTGTATAAAATAGATTTGGTATTAAATGACCTACAAGGTTTGATATGCCTTAAAACCCAAACAACCAAACCAATCGACAACATGAAAATGTTGTTGATCCTCGAGTGAACTGGTATTCAACTGGTAAAATTCAACTGAGTAAATATGTATGCTATTTTTTAGTCATGTAACTATTATGGGGTTGACATTATAAGTCACGTGGTTCAATCCGACGCCATATTACTAAGTTAATATTTACTTTCATGACAGCATTTAGTTACCAATATTTAGCAAATTAGTCGAATTTAGAAAATTTATTGTAATGTATTTTTTTCTTCTGAACACAATTTACAATTTCTCGAACTTGCATTACATTGTTCGATATCATTCTTTTACATGTATTCCCATGGGAATATAATTTAAAATATTAAAATGTACGGAAATAACATATATGTGGGAACATAAAGCATAGGATCGAACCAAAAGCTAAGAGGCTATTACTAAAAAAATTTAAAAACACATAACTAACTCTATTACAAATCTTCCCACCACAAACAGTGCTGGACTGTGAGATCGATGTATGCGAGTTGGAAATCCAATCATTCTATTACGTTCAATTTCGGACTAATATCCTTTCGAAAGGCATGAACCCTCTTACCTCCTAGCAATGGGTTAAACTTTACTGCTTGTGTTCTTCTACCAGGATGACTTTGGTAGCAAGTAACATTCGAAGGTTAACATGCCATTAAAACAAAGAAACTATTACCAAATATCTCAAAGAGAGCTTTTCTAACTCACATGCACTTAGACTACGATTGGTTGGTTGTTTGGTTGTTCGGGTTTTATAGCATATCAACATTTTTAGGTTATTTAATGCCAAATCCATTTTTATACAAATAATCAGTTCTATTTCAAACAATTCAAATTAGCATGAGTACACAGTTTTATTGTCAAAAACATTTCTATTTCAAGCTATTCAATTTAGTCAAACAGTTCTAATTCAAACAATTCAGTTTGGTATAAGTATAGTTTTTGTCCACACACAATTTAATTTGAAAACAGTTCTATTTCAAGCAATTCATTTTAGCATAAGTACGCAGTTTAGTTCTATTTGGCCCATAGATACGGCCTTACTAAGTGCTACCACTCCGGGCCAGTGCTGACCTGTGATCGATGGCAATGAAGGGGTGCTCCGCATTCCCCAAAGCATCACTGGAACCTCACCATCAGATTGTTTAGTGTCATATCCAGGACACTCTTAGGGGGTCTTACCGTTCTGCAGAGGTGCAGCCGACTTAGACTGCGAAGAATTTCCACTGAAAATAATGTACGGAAAATTCAAAGTGATAAACTAAAACAGTAGTTCTCAGGACTGGTATACTCCCATACGTTAATTGAAAACCAGATAGATATCGACTTTTAGCAAAAGAGAAGAAGAATCATATTCCCGCTCGTAAAAACATTTACCAACATCTCCTACCACTCGCTCAAATAATTCAGAACCACTGGAACATTTTAAAATTAAATCTCAACTTAAAAGAGAAAATCCACTAAATTTTGCCATTCATGTAATATTAATAACAATCTATACAGCAACTCATTCACAAGCTTCACAACTAAAAGAACTTTTTAAATTATCACAAATCAAATTACATAAGCAAAAATGTCATTCATTTACTGGACTGCTCACGAAAACAAAAATAGTACATTCGAAAGTCAGAATATCCATTTTAATTGCTAATAAATAACTGTAGACATTTTGTAAAATCTATGGATTACAACAAATTAATACTTGTAGAGGTACATTTCACCCCAAACTGGCTAGATTTTAAATAAGCTGTCAAGTTCACTGTTATAGAAAGAATTTGAAAATAACTGCTTTGACTTATATCACGGCAATAATATAAATACACGAAGATAATTGGTAAAGTGTCTCCAAACACTAAACTTTAACATCTTTAAAATCGTTTCGAAATAAGATGGACAGATTTTGGCTGACACATAAACACATAAATAAATAAATGCCCGACCAAAGTAGTCAAAGCTAATGGGAAGCACAACTTTTCCTATGCTTAATATACGTCTCTCAAATCAAATAAAGATCAAATAGAGATGATTTGAAGACACTCGTATACTAGATAGTAATTTTCATTAAACTAATGCGACTTCATGAATTCATTTTTCGTCGCTTCTCTAATGAACTATTTTACAAAGTTCCGAAAAAAACTTCTTCACGAAAACTTTTCCCTTAACGATGACCAAAGGTTAAATCTAGTTGAGAACAATCAAAAATAGATAAGACAAACGAAATATTCCTATATATCTTAACCCTTTTGTTTATCTTCTTCCTATATACTACATGAAAACCGATGTAAAATGTACTGTTGGTGTAGTATTGGTTTAAGGAACAACATTGTCTGATCAAAGCGTCTTTGATTTTATATATTTATAAAATATTTACATTTATTTATTCTTATTTTAATCATCTGGTGAAATTTTCTTTTAGAAGAACTCTTATTTTCCTCTTCTTCTTGTGTGTAAAGTTATTCATCAATGCACTGTCTGCATTCGAATATATATATATATATATATGTATACGTGGTGCAGTCTTTCCAGACTTTTTTGTACAGGAATTTAAAATTGCTGTAGACTCTAGAAAATTCACTATGTTATTACTATACATCTTATCGGATGACTGACCAATTTTTATGATTTCAGGTTCAAATGAACTGCTACAACAGAAATTGAAATACACCCTACTAAAGTGTGTGTGTGTGTGTGTGTGTGTGTGTGTAACGAAAAAATCTCAATTCAGTGTTTCCATTATAAATTTATTTCTGATCATTATGACGTTCTTCAGATCGAGTTTAATTCATTAGTGCTTAGGCCATTATGTAGACTTCCTTACCTCGTTTCTGGCTAAAAGAAATCTCGAAGATGGCTCCAAATCAAGCAGAAAATACTTGGAAAAAAGATGGTTGCTTTTTGAATTTATTCCATCTTCAAATTTATTCCATTTTCAAATTTATTCCATTTTCAAATTTATTCCATCTTCAAATTCCATCTTCAAATGACTCATACGGAGACTTGAACGGATCAACGATAAAATTGGCAGCAACGACGTGTCTGTCCTAGTTAATCAAACATCATCATTCTATATATACATTATATATAGTTATATCATACACTTCATATACTATATATACATCATATGCATCTACACGTCATATATGCTATATATTATGAATATTATATATATATATATATATATCATATATATGTATGATATATATATATATATATTATATACACTTATGTGTGTATCTATATAATGTGCGTGAGTATGTATGTGTGTGAATGTGATAATGTATGAAATTAATGGCATTAGGGATCAAGGATACAGGGACAACCTACGAATATTTACAAGTGACGATCAAATAACACGGGTAGACATGATTTTTTTTAAATTTATTACTGGGTATTTTTAAAAATCTTACTTACAAAATCTGCCATTTTCTTTTCCACCCAATTTAAATCCTTCACAATTATATCGGCTTTAGTTTCATTCTGACAGATAATCGATATATGCTTTCGTGAATAATTCACAACCAGCAAGTAGTTCCTTCGGAATTTTAGATTTCAAGGAAGTTTGCTTTATTTTCAAGTTAGTCTAGCTTTCTTGTACATTTAGTGGTGTGTATTATTACAATCTTCTAAATTTATTTGCTTTCCTTTATTCCTTATATGTATATATATATATATATATATATATAGAGAGAGAGAGAGATGGAAGGAGGAATTGACTGAGACTAATAGACTGAGTGAAATATTTGTGTGTGTGTGTGTGTGTGTGTGTGTGTGTGTGTGTGTGTGTGTGTGTGTGTGTGTGTAAAAATATTAAGCTTTGCTAAATCTGGGAGGGATTTAAATAGTTGGGCACTGGTAGAGATCAATTTCAGAGTAATAGTAACGGTCTGACAGTCACTCCTTGCCTTTATGGATGAAAAGAGAGGTAAATTATATAAGAACTGATTTCGACGAATATATGGAACATGAATACAAGCATACAACTAAAGGCTCTAAATTTAACGACAAAAATGCGACTTACATATTCCTATAAGGTATGATTAAAAATTACTGAAACATGTTTTGTTTTTTCTTTAAATCAAATGAATCTGAGCAAATTCTGTGAATAATAAAATGATTGTTTTCAGACTTCTAAACTTTGTTTAGATTAATCTGTCGTAATTCTCGATACTTTTTGATCAAAATCTTTTCGGCGAGCTTAATATTATACGAGTGCAGCAACCTCCATACTCTCAGGCCTACCAGACCGTGAAGCTTTCTTGTTTCCTTTCGCGAAAATTCATCTCAAGGTCAAGAAATTTAAGAATCTGAAAAATATCAAAAGAAAATACGACGATGAAGCTTCAAAGTCTATTAAAGGAGGAGTTTCAGAGGTGCTTCAACCAGTAAAAAAACTCCCAGTGTTAAATGCAAAATAACTGTTTACGAAAATTAAACATTCATTAATGGAACATTTCATTGATGATACTTTTCAAACATATCTCGTTCGTATGTGTGTTCCTGTGTGTTCCTATGTATTAATTAATCCAATGTCAGCACACACACACACACAGATATATATATATATATATATATATATATATATATATATATATATATATATACTAAAAGGAATAGGTCCACTAAAAGATTAGTATTTTTTAAAAGAATTATCAATTTCGTTCTTACATATGTGTATATTTCCTGCTTGTAGCATTTGTCAGAGAACATATTGTAATTTATTAGGTTTTTTGCTTGGCCATATGAATGGGGCACCCAATAAAACTCTAACTTACTCGTGTAGGTTTGTTTGTCGAATGTTTTTTAAGGTTTTGTATCGGTTTTGTATTAGATTTCTCTTTCCATTTCTCAGAGGGTGTCTCTTCGTCTGTCTTGTGAGTACATTTACCCAGTTAGTCTTTGAGATTCGATATACTATTAAAAAAATAAATAAATAAATCCCCTGATAGACCAAGAGTTGTCCAAACTACAACACATACGAAGAACAATACTCCAGAAAAAAAAACCTAAACCCGTTCTTACACAATAAAAGCCGCCATGTAAACGACAACACATGAAATAATTTTTTGGACGATACAAACAAAATCCATTTTTTAGGAAATACAAGTAAAAACTATTTTTAAACAATACAAACCAGAGGAAAAAAAACACTATAAAAAACGAAACTAACATTAAACCCAAAATTATAAATTCATCAGCAAATAAATTGAATAACGACCAAATAAACTTACTTAGACTAGGTCTTAAATTTTGTCCCACCCCAAAAAACAATATAGGAGAACTAAAAAAATCTCAAAGAATCTGAAAGAAAATTTAGGCTAATAGGGCAATAAAAAAAAAAGATACCGATAACTCCCTAGTTTAAAAAAAAGACCAAATTCTTCCCAGACAAAAACAACAAAAGTGAACTAAACACATTCTTCGAAAAATTATGGAAATAGACCTAAAAGAAAAAATAACAAAAAATAACCTAACACAAAAACAAACCTTTGAAAATATACAGGAAAATGAAAACATGATTTAAAAAAAAAAAGCAGACAAAGGAAGTCATCTTAGATAAAACATACTACAAAGCAAAAATCCAAGAAATATCAAAAGATGAAACTAACTATTAACTAATACAAATGCAGACAATATCATATCAAAAATCACAAAATCTGCAAAATACACCATAAACCACTAACTAAAAAAGAAAAAAAACATCTTAATAAATTACATCCCCAAAACTAGTAATTTCTACGGATTTCACCAGTCCGAACAAATAAAAAAAAGCCATAGAAACACAAAAAATCTGAATATATAAAAATTCCAAACCGCAGTAACCTCAAATTTAAATCCATAGTATCAGGCCCGTCGTGTCCGACTAAACGACTTAACAAATTTATAAACATTTACTACAACCTTTTCTAAACAAAATAAAAAAAAATACCCAGACACATAACACCCAAGATTTAACAAAAAATTCATCTTAGAGGGCATAGAAATAATCTTTAATAATATCTCCTTCGAATTCAATGACGTTAATTACATCCAGACCGAGGGTCTGGATGTAATTAACGTCATTGAATTCGAAGGAGATAGGAACTAAAATGCCACCGACATACGCCACTCTGACTTTAGCATATTCGGAAGAAAATCTATATGAAATTATATGTAAAAATACGGCTACATAAAAGATTTAGTAAATCATGGAAAAGATATTCAGAGGATTCTTTCATATTCTTGAAATGCCCATGGAGAAACATTAACGAATTAAACACCAGAATTAAAATTCACTATGCAACACAGCTCAAAAGAACTACCATTTTTAAACATCTCATAAAAACGAAAAAGGCCAAATCATCACAGATATCTACCACAAACCCACAGACAACTAACAATACCGCCACTTCAATAGCTGCCACCCCAAAATCTGTATAAAAATCCAAGTCATACACTCAAGCACGTAGAATATACACCATAATCACGGATAAAAAACTCAGAAAAACTTAAAGACTTACGCACAACCCAACACCAGAGAGAATACCCAACAACACTGATAAATAAGGGATTCGAATTAACAGAAAAAGTACCACAAAAAGAACTACGAAACCAAAAAAAAACATAACGAAAAACCCTTAGCATACGTCGCAACCTACAACAAAAACAAGCAAGAAATCTTCACAGAAATAATAAAAAATCTAGAACTTAACAATAATGACAAACTCAAAGAAATACTAGACACAACAAAAGTCATTAAAAGCCAGAGACAACCCAAACATCTTTTTAAAATACTCACCTCTTCTACATTCGGAGAAAACACAACACAGGGAGTTACCAAATGCAAGAAAAACGACGTGGAGTATGTGATATAATTACTGAAGGAAAATCCTTTACCTTCAAAAGCATAATCATATGTAACAAATGTAAAGAAGTATACATAGTATCAACTCAGGCCCTCAACACCAGAATATTACTCTACAAAACCAATATTAAAATACCAGAAAATAGAAAATTATATGTTTCTCAACACCTATACCAATTTAAAACAATGCCCATATATGAAACCAACGAAAAAAATTTATTGATAAATTCAAGCCCACTTTGAATAAAATGTAAATTATAGACAAACACAAACGGAAACAAATATACGCATATATGTCACGCACACACACAAAATTAATTGTAAAAAGTGATTACCAGTAAATTTTAAACTGCACTACTTCAAAAGAAAAAAAACACAAGCCCAAACTATACCCACACACGCAAGAACAATCAAACCCAAACTATATATATATATATAGAGAGAGAGAGAGAGAAAGAGAGGGGAAACAAATACACACAACAAAAGAAAAGTAACTTTAACTGAAATTTAAAACAACCCATAAACTCTATAATATATAAACGATACACACACACACACAAACATCAAACACACACAACGATCCAGAATAAAACAAGGGAAAACTTTATAGCATATCAAATATCAAAAACTTATTGGGGAAATGTACTCGCAAGACAGACCAAAAGACACACTCTGAGAAAGAGAAAGAGAGGAGGAGAAGGAGAAGGAGGAGGAAAGAAATCTAAAACAAAACAGTGACTGCTATATAAACCGATACAAAACCTGAAAAACACACGACTAACAAACCTATACGAGTGGGTTCGCATCTCATTGGGTGCCCCATCCATATGGCCTTGTACCATATCCAAGCAAAAGACAAATAAACAACTAAATGTTCTCTGACGGAAGGAACAAGCTGGAAACAGACACATATGTAAGAAATAAATAGATAATTCTTTAAAAAATGTAAATGGATCTATTCATTTTGAAATATTTACTTTATTTTTTTACAGAGAGAGAGAGAGAGAGAGAGAAAGGGAGATGTGTATGTGTGAGTCGAACGTATTAATATTATCAGAATACGAATATCAAATCTATTTATTCACCTTGAATGATTTTTAAATTTAATAGAACAAACGTGCCTTTCTGTAAATATGCGTATTTACATCCCAATATATTGAAGTATATATATATATATATATATATATATATATATATATGGCTGGGTAGCTGATTTTTAGTGTTTAACGTTCTAATGTTAAAACTTGCAAAGTTATAAGTATTTCTGCCTCTAAATAAGTATCCTAACGTATAAAACCATACATATATATATATATATATATATATATATATATATATATATGTATAAGCTTTTATACATAGGAATATATTAATACTTAGAAGCATGAATACTTACAACTTCAGAACTTTTAATGTTTGAACATAAAGTACAATAAACCAGCTACCCGAGCTTACTGCTGCCAAAAAGAATATTTATATCATGAGAATACAGGAACAGAGCTATTATCATAAGAAACTGAATTACCTGATTACAGAAATTGATGGATATTCGTATTGGCATCAGTATGGAAAAACTCCGTCAACGCAGTCATTGAAGGAGTAAGAATGCTTCTCAGTCCACGTGCTTTAAAATTACTTATTTGCATAGAGAAAATTAAACCGAGAATAACATGATACATTTTAAAGCAATCCCTGCACAACAATCGTCTCTTGCTAGAGTCACATTAATGTCAGTGATGAAACAGACGTCTTCACCTTCAATCGAGACAAAAACGAAAATTATAAATTCTGAAATGGTGATCATCTTGCTGATTCTTCTTAAGAAGTTTATGCCTAAACACAAACTTTCAGGAAAAGATGGAAAAATTAAGGACCAACAAATAACCAAATAAATCAAAAATTTGGGTAGATTATATATTTTCAATCAATGACTGGATAAGCAACGTAATAAACTATGAGGCATACTCCTCTTTTGAAAGCAAATCTTCCAATCACAGAATCGTCTCTGTAATGATCCGCGTGAGTCTACGCAGAAATAAGAAACAAACAGGTAAATCTTTATATGGTAGGTCTTCACTTGCGAATAGTGATATATGCAATCCCTATTCTGGTACTTTAAGAAACAAGTTTGATACTGTTCAGGAGACAGCTGAAAGATATACACCTAATGACGAGTACGAAAACTTTGTGACCTGCTGCCTAGATGCAACATGTGAGTGCAAACCAACAAGACTAAAACCCAAATGTAAATTTCCCTAGGAGTCCGAAGTAGTCAGGGAAAAACAAGAAAATATTTTAAAGAATCTTGACGCAACTTTGAAAGCAATTAAATGGAGAAAAGTTGCTGATTTCAATGAAATACCTCCTGAAGTATCAGAAAGCAAAGACATTTAACGACATATTTTTTGATTATGCAATGCTATGTATAAGTAAGACTCGAAGGAAAAATGGACGAAAATCCGCATGTCGCCCTTCTGGAAGAAAGACCACTTCGGAATTACTAAGAACTACATAGGCATAACTGTTATTACTATAGCTGCAAATATCTATAATACTCTACTTCTCAATTGTATCCCAGCTAAACTTAAGAAAGATTCTTATTAAAAATCAGAACGGTTTTTGAAAAACCACGACTTGATAATGATATATATACGATATAATATAATATAATATGATATAATATCTAATGGGTCCGACGAAATCTACCTAGGTTTCACCATTCCGAATCATTAGGATGAAGCTGATCAGCTTCATCCTGATGATCCGGAATGGTGAAGCCTAGGTAAATTTCGTCGGACCCATTTGATATTATATTATATTATGTTTTATTATATTGTATTTGCTCTATCTTGTATCGGGCACTTTCTTCGTTTACTTAGTCCTCTGTCAGAGTTTTTTCTTTCGGTGAGACATTACGATATTCTCTGATTTTTTTTTTTTTTGACAATACGTATGTTTTTTGTCTTTTCTTCTTTTTTTATGGGATTTTTTCCCAAAAATCAATTTGTGCATTAGTTTATTCCCTAGTTGGATCATTTGGGTTTTTTCACTCTGCCAGAGTTAAAGTTAGAGATTAACCTAAAATAGAAATACATTGTATACATATACGTGTTGCATTCAATAAGTTTCCAGACTTTTTTTTTTTGTACAAGCATTTAGAATTATCGTAGACTCTTGATAATTCTGTATGTTATTGCTATACATCTTATGAAATGACTGACCAATTTTTATGATTTCAGGTTACTGGAGCCTGATTGTCAAAACTCGTGAATTTCAAAAATGCAATCTGGACGTAAGGACACTTTAGAAGAACGATATGCAATAAAATTCTGTTTTAAACTTGGAAAAAATGATGCCACAGAAACGTATGCAATACTCCAGACTGCTTTTGGAGCATCTTGCATGAATCGAGCATCAGTTTTTGAGTGGCATAAGAGATTCAAGGAAGGCAGGCAGTCTGTGAGGGATGATGAGAGGTGTGGGAGGAGTAAGGAAGTCAATACACCAGAGTTGATTGGCATAAAGGGTTAGGGTTAGGGTTACTATGTTGAGGTTTTAAGGGAGTTCAGGAAGAGATTCCGCCTGAAGAGGCCGGCACTCTTCAAATCGGGTCAGTGGCATTTCCACCAGGACAATACACCAGTCCACAACTCCATCCTTGTCACAGACTATTTGACCAAGATTGGCATCAAGACAGTCCTCAGCCTCCCTATAGTCCAGACCTTGCTCCCTGTGACTTTTGGTTATTCCCTAAGATCAAGGAAAAACTTAGAAGCTGTCGTTATGAGACAATTGAGGAGATGAAAGAGGCTGTGACGAAGGTCATTGACACGCTCACACAAGAAGACTTCCAGAAGTTGTTGAAACGGTACAACAAGTGCATTGCACCCGAAGATTACTTGTAAGGGGACTAGAGTTTCATGTGTGTACTCTTAATAAAAGTGCCCATACGAAAAAAGTCTGGAAACTTATTTAATGAACCTTGTATATATAAAGTAAATGTGATTATTTTATTGTTACTTCGCTTCACGAATGACAGTTTCGAGAGTTTTCTTACGCCTGTTGCATAATCTGTGATTGTCAGCGATGTAGATGGTAGTGCAGGCAGATTTTACCATTCTGTATGAAATAGACGGTCTAGAAACCGGAGTGAACTTGTGGTTTTATAGCGCCCTTTTTCTTTTCTGCTCTTTTGTCTCTCCCCTCGCTAAAACAAGTTGCCAAAACTAGATTTCCTGTCATGAAGTCAACCGCTGTTGTCCTCTGAGAAAACCATTTATAAAATTTGAATATTTGTATATTTTCATACGCAAATCTATCCTAAAGTACGATTGAAAATACTTGAGAGGGGTAAAGGAAAAAACACGTATAGGACTGATGGCTTCCATAATGTGCCTGTTGAAAATCGGCAGGATCTTTTGAATCCACTAAGTGTTAAATGAGGAACTGTATCGCAGAACAATTTACAGTAGTGTGATCGTTGAAATAATATTCCAGCGGCTCAAATAACTGAGAATAGCATTAAGATCGGCACTACCGGGAAAGTGAAGGGTTCGACAACCAAAGAAGACTTAGCGAAGAATTGAAAGAGAGCTGAAAAATGAAATATATATTATTCAAAAGAGAAAGATGAGTAAAAGACCAGGATGAATACCATTGAATCGTGGAAGACTTATTTAACAATCGAGAAGAGTACAACTAATAATAATGTTTATACGTACCAATGGATGTAGATTTGCAAGGAAGCACTATTATTATTTCTCTTACTGAAGGAAATTACTTTTGTGATATTCCTCTCTTGTTGTTGAAGATTTTCTTATGATGACGTGTCCATAGCTGATTTGTTCAGTTTCCTTCGCCATGGGCGCGTATTTTATCGATATTTTATATGAAGGGGAAAATACACGAAATAAAAGAAAATGAAATTGTAAAAAAAAATAAGTCTGTTTATTATATTTTATGACAAAGAAAGTCTGACACTCAACGACTCCATTACAATTCAATATTGCAAGAACTGACAAGACTGATGATATTATAAGCGTCTTTGTATTTGAATAAACACTGATCTGCATGGTCTATTGTACACCTTTTCAGTTTCTTCCTAATTTATCGATCGATAACGAGATAAGTAAATGCAGATAGATAGATAGCTGGATGGATATGTACAGATTTTCTAGTAGTGATCGGTTTAAAACTTCATTTTTACGATACAGTACAAGTGCTTATAGAACTGGCTCATATATAGCAATAAAGTTCCCATTTATTTCTCCCATCGATAAATTTTGACCGCCCAAAACCTTCTTTGTTGTTAGGATCAGTGCTAATCGGTATTCACCACAACTGAACATAGTTACCCGAAAAGCTGTCCTTTTCATTCTCTGACCTAGCCATCGATGAAAGAATTCAGACCTTTCAAATTACATATCACTTCAATTACGCCGTCTTGTCTGCTGAATTGAAACGAAACAAGCTGTCGTTTTTGTCACATAATACCGACTAAAATATTTTCTCTCAGGTGGAGTTAGAACATGCTCGTAAAGAAATAAAGTATCATTAATAAAAACAAAAGCAAAAGAAAAAAAATATTTGTCCGTACTTTTTAATCAAACTTATACTAAATTATATCTTATACACACACACACATACACACACATACACATATATATGCAGACAGACATTTATTTATTCTTCAATTATGTTATAAAAGTTGCTTTTTTCCCATTATTAATAAGTTAAGAAAGTTTCGTACTATGTAATTTATCATACAGACAAAAATGTGAATGTGAATGTGTGTGTGGTGCTACCCAAAATTTCATAGAATTCAACTACGAAAAGAATGTTTTATTACTTCAAAACTTAGTTATCGCCGTTTCCTTCGAAATGCTTCTTCTGATCATTTTTACATCACTTCAAAGATTTTCTATATATATATATAGTGTGTGACGGCAAATTAAAATAAAATAAAAGAATCCCCGGATGAGCAACCATTTAAAAGCGTAGGGGAACTGGTGCATTTAAATATTGTTATCACCAAACGGGGAGTTTATTTTTCGCACGTCTGAAGACGAGGCGGTCTGGCACTTGATCCCTCGTAGAATAAGTCCTTGTTCAGAGTCCTTTCTCGGGCATATAGGAACTGGCATATTATGTGGGGGTTAGACTGACCACCGTTGGCAAATTTCACACTACACACGCACCCACCAGGCCACTAGTTCTTCCTACCCCTAGAATAAAGGAAGATATGGACCTCTAGGTTTAGATATAATAATATTAGCTATAGTAGCCGACAATTCCGGATTCCCGTATAATATTTTTAAAGGAAAGAATAGGACAATTTAGGCGAGAATAACATGAGGCAAAAAAAGCTGAAAAAGAAACATGAAATAAGCAACTCGACAGCAGATAACACAATGAACAAACTTCAACGCGTGGGGACATTAAAACATAACAATCTTTTAATATACACGTGGACACACATACTCAATGTGTCGGCTATATTATCAGCAGATAATATATAACTATAAATGTCTTTCTTCCTTTTCTCCTTTTCTTTAGTCTTTCTTTAAATTGAGAGAGAAAGAGAGAGAGAGTATATAATTGGGTGTAGGGAGAAACAGTCTTAATGTTTACTTATCTTTTCGACGGGTTCCTTCGGAGAGTATTTTCTCTTTTACGGGTTGACGGAATTTTATATATCTATAATGCTCTGGCTTGAAGGCATAGGTCCTTCTTGTCCAAAATTCTTTCCGCTTTCTTCACCCGGAGTCTTGGCACGAGATTCACCCCCATCTGTTCACGACGACATCTCTCTTCAAAAACTGATTTTCTTTTTCCTCTATTTCTGCTGACGGAAGAAGGTGCCACTTCCGCTTTAGTGTTCTGGCCAATCATTAGCCTTTTTCTTCCTTTCCCTGGCGATTCTTTAGGACTACTATATGTCCCTATACCCCATTCTTTACCCATCTGGTCACAGAGTGCAAACATCGGTCTGTTTCCATTCTGACCCGGATTTGTTACTTCGGGATTGACCTACATTACTATCCCTCTCTTAACGGTCATTCTTTGACGGTCTGCTAATTCAAACACGAGGGATAGTAGAAATTCCTTATTTCTCTTCTCTCAGTGGGAGACCACGTGACAATAGTCATCCACAGACAGATCTGTTTCGTTCTACCAGAACTCATCAGTGTGGCTAGACATACTAGCTGGGATCGAAACCCGGTTGACTCAAACGACAATCCGAGACTCTACCCCTCATCCACGAGGAACTAGTAGCAGCGAAATAAATTTTAAACGGTTATAAATGACAATTACTATTGTTTACATACATCCGCTAAACGGCTACCGAGAGCTTAATTCATATATATGAAGAGCCTTGCAATAAACGCTAATGGCAACGCGATTACTTCATTCGCTAAAGAACTCAACCCTACGGGGGTAGGGAAGTATATATATATATATATAGTCGGGGAATAGTTTTACGATAAAAATTTCTCTGCTTTTCGACATAATATTTTGAATGATGAAGTTATAATTTATTTCTAAATAATTCAAATGTTCTTAATCAAACCTTCTTGGAAACTACACATGATAATAATAAGCTCTATAACAGATTCATAAGTAAATAATACCGTAGTTTTCAGGGTTACTAAGCTATATATATATATATATATATATATATATATATATATATTTAAACTGAGAAATTCCGAGAATTGGAATAAATGAGTGAATCTATTCATCTGTTAAGTTACGCAGCGTTTCTTGTGTTTTGTCGACATTTCACACGTTTCGTGAAATCGTACCATCAAGAAAGATAGACGTTCATTTTCTATGATATTTTCTTTACTTGAGGATTGTATTTCATGCCTTAAGTTCATCGTACATTTTTAGCAGCGTGTATATACGAGTATACAAATGTATATCTATTTATAAATTGTGTGTGTGTGATCATTCAATATAACTTGTAATGAATTTTTAAGCATATAAATTTGTATGTGTGTGTTAGTCACATATAAAAACACAGCTATCATCAACCCATATATATATATATATATATATATATATAATACTCTTATTTTTCTGTGGTTATCTGTCGATTTTGTATTCCGTTCCCCTTTGTGGATAATTCCAAAAACTATTCTTAATAGCCTTTAGCTACCCGCCATTCCATCCAGACTTTTCGTGTCGCTTTTCAATTTTCCAACATTTCTAAACGTTTCGCTTTATCGATTTACTCCAGTATTCACTTCCATTTTTACTTTACTAACTGAATATTTCCACCTTTTTCTCGTTTTCTTTGCCCAACGATTCTAAAATAGAATTTCCTCGAAACCAGATCGAATCACAGCGTCATCCGTTCGTAAAAGACTTTTCTTTATTTCTCTTTTTCTTCACGTTTTCAATATATCTTTGTTTTTCTTTAATTTCTTTCCTTTTTTTCTTTCTCTTTTTCATTACTATTTTCCTTCCTCAATCTCCCTCTCTCTCTCTCTCTCTCTCTCTCTCTCTCTATAAAGATCTTTTAATCGATCTTTCTTCATTTACTTTTTTGCTTTTCTTTACATTTCACCTATATTGGATCTATTTAGTGGTTGAAATAGTCGTTTTCCCTCCTTTGCAGCTATACATAGTCAATGAATAAGCCCAGTTAAAAAGCCTGAATGTTGAATATTAATGTTCAAGACAGGAAACCCCACCCTACGTAAAATGCTAGAGCAATATAATCTTCATCCCCCCATTTACTCTTCCATTTAGCCTTGTGATAGACTAAGCCTAGCTCAATAAATGTCTTCTCTTTGTATCTATCAAAATATTTCTATGTTGCATCTCTTTTCTCTCTTCCTTCTTTCTATCGATTTGTCGTTCAATTTAGCAATCAACTTTCTCATTTTTCCTTCGCTATGCTACTTCCTTTTCTATGACTATATTTAAAATCTATATTCCTATCTATCTATCTATCTATCTATCTATTAAAGGAAATAAATAAGAGTTCCATGTTTAAGAAAGCTTTTGCTGTTGGTTCGCTTGTTCCACCAGACTACTGCTACTTGATTTACTCTCCTTGACAAAAGTTTTGGGATTAGCACACGTTAAAGATGTTTACTGCGGGGTTTTTTTAAATTTAAAATAGATAATTTACGAATAACAGATAAGAGGAATTCTTTCTTTAATCTCTTAACAAACTTGATTAGATTATTTGAATTTATGGTATATTTTTTCGAATCTTTGCAGAGAAAAATATCATGGAATAAACCAATATTGGGGAAAAAATGATGGAATAATCTTATATTTTGCCTTCCTCAGATAAATAGCAGCAAAAGCCATTATATACAAATCGGTCGACTGTGAAAAGATTTCTTGAAGGCCTCACACATAAGGGTTGAGCAGACCTAATTT
Organism: Sepioteuthis lessoniana; assembly: GCA_963585895.1. Taxonomy (NCBI): domain Eukaryota; kingdom Metazoa; phylum Mollusca; class Cephalopoda; order Myopsida; family Loliginidae; genus Sepioteuthis; species Sepioteuthis lessoniana. The sequence goes on from OY757912.1 coordinate 59,182,203, forward strand.
CAAGGTTTTTTAACTGCCGTCAGAATTTTGTATGCGACTGACGAGTGAGCGTTTTTATTTGACCAGAGGGGTAACTTATTGGATTTCTATGTACTGACAGTTTCTTTTTTGTTTTTAGTTTGTCACGTTAAAGAAAAAACAGAAAGGATGGCAGAAAGTCAGGATATCAAAGCCATCATGGCTGTCAAGGCCATCAAGGCTCTTCTCAACACCATAAAAAATTAATAACTTCACAAGCGACTCTGAGCTTACAGAGGTCTTAAGAGGAATCAGCTTTCATAAGACTCAGAAATTCAACGCACCAAAAATCCTTTAATAAGTCCGACGACAGAAAGGTATCCTTCCAGTATCTGGAATACTCCTATCACTAGTAAAATCGATATTAGTAATTTTTGAAAATGTATAAGAACTACGATTATCTGGTTACAAAAATGGTTTACCGGAGCCATAGCCTGAACTAAAAAAACATGGAAAAGAAAAATTGCTTTATGGCTGTCAGGAAACAAAATAAAGTTGTTAAATCTACAAAAGACCATATGGTTAAATCACTGACAACTCTGGGCGTAAGACCACAATTAGTCGTGCGAGATAGATTTCTGAGGTTGCCCACAAAAGAAGAGTGCAGTGCCTTCAAAAATAGACCTTAGATCAAATACATGGACAAACTCAAGACCAGTTTAACCATATATGAGATTCAGAGGGGTTCATCTCATTACATATTTTCGCCAACATGGCGAAATAATCGAGGTATCCAACGACCTTATGCGCAGGGATTACCATTCTGACATGAAGTTGGACCACGCTACCTTCATTGCCATTCATAACTGGTTGGATGTGAGTGCTCAGAAACTGCCTGTTATCGTCAAAGGCAGAAGATCGGCGTGCTCGTATAATAATTGTACAGTTCACATTGTCACAGCTTACCAATGCCTCCTTGAAATCCGAGTACTCAAACTTCATCCCACTTGCAAAAAGAAGGACAATGCAGACCAACCAACTAGTAAGTGCAAGGAGAGCGAAGTCGAAGCTTAACATAGCTCGTCGGCAAGTCTACTTTATTGCCCCAAAAGGATGTGGAAACGAAGTAGAATCTCGAAGAAGAATGACAGAAAATTATAAAAAGTGAGAGGAAGGCTGTCTGACGTAAACAGTTCCAGAGAAAAGGCCCTTCCGTCATATGTGGAGAAGTCCAAGATCGCGGAGAGTATGTCAATACCGGTAAGAAAAAATATGAAACTATGCTGGTCTTTAAAAAAAGAATCTTGACATCCTGAGAAATACAGAAGCCAAAATCTCCTGATATGTCCCAACATTCCCCAAACTAAAATCCCTTGTGACTAGTCTTTGAAGAATAACTTCCCTCTTGCTTCCTCCTTTTTTTATCTTTTATTTCCCTCCTCTATCCTCTTTATTATTATCCTTTTCTTCCTCTTATTTCTTCTTCATTTGATCATTTCATTTCTGCTGTTCTTTTGTTTTTCTAATTAATTTTATCACTATTTCTATCTTTATTGATGTTAGAATTTTCAGATTTTTCTCTTTGAAGCCTTTTTTCAACTCATCTTCCCCCTTCTCTGTATTTATTCTTTTTCTCTATTTTCTTTATTGATTTTTCTTTACTTCTTTCCTTTGTTTTTTTTGGGGGGGCGGGGGTGTTCACTTTTTGAATTTTGTTCCTTCAGTTTTCAATTTCTATTTTCACTGTAGTTTTCTTTTATCTTTCTTTACAGTTCCTCTTTATCCCACTCCTATTCTTTGTATTACAGTTTTATTCTTCACTACTTTTTATTCTTCCTATCTGCATCATTTCTCTCTCTCTCTCTCAAACACACATTTTTCTTATTTGATTCTTCTTTCTCTTTTTTCATATCTTTTTTTAACCCTTTTTCTATCTCCTTCTCTTTAATTCAAGGTTTCCTTTCTTTCTTGCCTTCTTTCTTTCTTCTGTTGTAGTTGTTTCTGCCCACTTTCTCTTGCTCTCTTTGAATTAAACAGAATTTTTTCGACATCTCACTTTTATCTTTTTTGATTTTTTTGGCGGCTACTTCCTTTTTGGCCGCCACTTCTTTTTCCTCTGTGTGTGTGTGTGTGTGTGTGTGTGTGTGTGTGTGTGTGTGTGTGTGTGTGTGTGTCAACTGTTAGCTGACCGCTGACATTCGGCTCACAACCCGCATCGCAGACGAAGAGATATTTCCTCAGATTTTTACCAGTATACTAAATGCCTCAAGCGCTGAAATGGAGAAAGTCGTTTTGAAAGACCCAAATTCCTGCACTTAAACATCAATATTTACTTTTTGCTTTTACTAGAACGCTTTCCTTCGACAAAAATGAAATGCCTTCATTTATATGTAATATCGTTGTTCAGAGAAATAGTTTGTATTTAGAAAACGTGTTCTTTAATTGATATATATATATTTTTTGTGATGTGAAAGATCACCACTGGTTAGTGGCTAATCAAGCTTCACCCCCAATTATTCTTAGTGAGAGATTTATGGAGGCTGTCTCTTATGCAAACTAATTTACCAGTATCACTACATCTCCCTGAAGCATACAGGTTTTATGCCTCTAGTAGGTCTTGTACTTCTTCGAATGATTGTTTCATTTTCGGGATTACTTTGTTTCTCTCTCCCGTATTTCTTTCTCTGGGAGATCCAGATCTGTCCCACACTGTAATGAGGGTAGTGTTCTTGCATTGTTTGATCTTCATCCGAGTTTTCAAACACATTCTGGCCCACCTGATCATGCATTATTTTGTCTTCTGATGTTTATTTCGGTAAAGTTTGTTTTAATAAATCATTAACAAAAGGAATCGCAGAGATTTCTTAATCATTTTCCTCTTCATATTCGCCCTGGGGCCTTATTTGATTTACATGGGATAATGCACCGTTCCCCTTTTCTCTATTTATTATAGCTGTATTGTGGCCTTTTTGCACGATAAATTCTGCCCTATCTGGATTTGATTCTTTGTTCTTTTTGTACCACACTTTTTTATTTGTGGAATATGACATCGTTAGCGGAGCTCTAATTTGCCTTCCCATTAAACCAGATGGGCTTTCTAGTCTTCCAGCTTGTGGTCTTGTGCCATAGCTTAAAAGCTGCCTGGGTAGAAAAACTTCTATTTTTTCTTTTTGCTGAGAAAATCCCGTTTTTAAGGTCTGCGCCATTCTTTCCATGGGCCACAAATGTAAAATAGTCTGTGTAAAATTTCTTTATTCTTTACATTTTTTGCATCTTTTCATATATTTTTCGACATCTCGTGATTATCCCGACTACCATGCTTCTAATTTTATCCTTTTTTGTGTGGCCACAATTCCCGGATATATCATCATGTACACTTTTTATGTTCAATTTTCTTTGTGTTTTGGGGTAATTATTAGATCCCCAATACAAATCACTCCATGGTCTATCGTTAATTTATGTCTAATCTCTTTGTAGGGTCTTTCAGCCCTTGAACAATTTCCACAATTTTTTTTTCTTGTTCTCGGTTTTACCCTACTTAGTACTGGATCATGTTTAGTTTCCGCAGCCATTCTATCTAAAGACAAAACATCAGTCTCTACCCAGTGTACTGGTAATTTCCGTGCCTCATTTTAAGAGGAGGTAAATTTCCTTTTAATTCTAAATTCGCTTTATAATTTTTAACTTTCCGGTTTTTCTCATTTTCATCTCATTAGTTAATTTGGTAGAATTTGTTTAGGACATCGTTTCTAAAAAGTCTGTTATTCTTTTTAAAAATTGTGACAATTATAGGTATTACTTCATATTTATCTTCTAATTCCAAGGAACCTTCAAAGTACCCTAAAGATTTTATGACCGACCCATCAAATTAGCGGAGTTGTAAACTGCTCTTTCGTAAAGTTGTTTTTCCAGAAATTTTTGGTATAAACGTTATTTCTCTGCCGGTATCCATTTACATGTCCAAATCGAAGTTGTTGATTTTAACCTTTAGTATAAAGTCTTTTTTCTTTTGTTCAATTTTTTCTACATTCTTGTTTTTGTTTTTACTGAAAAGACATCCATATTGGTTTCGTTTTCTTTAACTCTTTCAAATTTTTTCTTCTTGAATTTGCATACTGCTTGAAAATAGTTCTTTTTTAAGCAAGTTATACAAGTTTTCCCAAATACCGCTAGGAATTTTTCCTTTTTTATTTCATGTTTACGTCCACAATACGGACATTTTTTAAAATCCTTTTTAACATGTAAGTATCGGCGAATTTTTTTTCGCTGGGTGGATTATCATAATGGTTGTATTTCTGAATTAATTCTTGTTGCTCTATAAAGTTAATGCAGGTATTTAAGGAAGTATTTCCCATTTGTAGTTGTTCCATTATTCTGTCTCGGTGTGATGCATTGTACATACCTACAATTAACCTTAATTGAATTCAGTCCTCTTCAATCGTCTGTTCTCCTTGTCCAAGTTTTTTCAACTTGCAATATCTACTCGCATTTCGTAGACGTTGTAGATATTTTAAGATTGGTTCGTCAATTTCATGTTTCATCGACATGAACTTCGTTCTTTCTGCCATGACCAACCATTTCTTGGGTCTCATTTCTTCTTCTGATCGGACTTATCTTTTCAAAAGTCAGGTCTTCCAGGTTTGTGGGATACGCCAATGTGGAGACTTTCATTATCGCCACGCATCCGGCTGTAACCAAAAAGAGATCCGTAATTTCATTTTCTCCTCCCTTTTCCTTGTCTTTTAGCTTTTCAGTTTCTGCACTCGAAGCAAAACATCGTAGCCACGTATCGTCAAAATCGGAATCCTCGAGAGACAATTGATATCCTATCGGCGACGCCATTGTTGTGATGTGAAAGATTAGCACTGGTTAGTGACTAATCATGCTTCACTTCCTTTATTTCCTGCTAATTACATGAAGGCACAAGGCCTTAAGTTTTTGGGGGAAGGGGAAGGGTGCGGTCTTGCATTATCTATGTTTTTACTATGGGGACCTGGCTAGCCACATTCGCCGACCCATTCAGCAATACAATATATAGTCATTCATCCGTCGCCATGCGCGCCACTACCACCAAAATACCACATTTGCTCGATGAAGAAGGACCTACTTAAAACCCCGAGAGTGGTGCATGATTTTATTTACAAATGAATTCATATGATGGGGATGGGAGAAAAACCCCGAAATATATACAGAAACAAAGGAAAAATCCCCCGTTTGGTTGCCCTCCCATCCCCCCGTCTATAAAATTGGAGGCCGACTGTTTTCCGGGGCGAAAGAACCGAAAACAAGCCGGACCTACCCTAGGTGGGGCAGGAATCCTAATCTACGGGAGTAAAAAGAAATAAGGGGTCGGGCGTGGTATGGGTTGATTCAAACAGGTAATATGATTTTTATACATATGAATGTTCAAGATCTTCAGTAAGAGCGTACTGGGATACGGGTTAAGGTAGAAAAATAATGGGGATGGGGAAGATCTTGAATACTAATGACTAGATGACGGGGACAATGACTGACAACATACTGCTAACTAGGTTACAAGGGGAAAACCCCAGCTTTGCCTACTTACCGGGGGTGGGGTCCCGAAATGCTTCACTTCCAGTTATTCCTCATGAAATATTTGTATATAGGCTCTTTTTTACACTTATGCTAATTAGGCAGACTAATTTGCCAGTATCACTACATATATAAAGCAAAAAATATACTAAATGAATTCTCGTGTCTTTGAACTAAGAAAGGCTGTTGTGCTAAAAGGTTATACATATAACATCGTCAAGAGACGATGTTGTATATGCTTTAAACATTATCATTGGATAATTTTCTTTCAAAATCTGAATAGGATAGTTTTATCATTATGGTGTTTTATTTCTTTTTCAGGTAATATCATTATTAACCAATGTGTATTGACATTTTTGTGTATGTACAATGTACAAACGTCACTAAATTTAGTATATTTGCTAACAAATTTAAATGATTTTCTAATTTTACATCCTCTAAACAAGAAACACAAAGATACTTATTTTTGCCCTTTTAAATGATTAAATAGTTGTTTTTTTTTCTGAACGACTTAAACACAATAAGAAAATGCTTCTGTGTCAAAATTATTGCGGTCAGGTAGATTAGAAACGCTTCAATTATCTTCTTTTTATCGAATTATCTTCTTTTTATCAAATAACAAGTACACATAGACAAATGAAACGAGTAAATGAAAGAACTAAAACAAATAACTTGTAAGGTAACTAAACATTTTGAACATTGAATCACATCAAGTATAGACGCTGATGAATCTCTTGCTGCTTCCATAGGAGGTTTTTACCAAAGTTTTACCATATTTATATTGTGACAAACTTTAATGCTTGTGGGCTTATAGTGTGTCGAATGTCAATTTCGAACTTTTACTGTATTCTCAACGGTGTAAAGCTTAGGTAATTGAACTGGTTACCGTAGTACTTCATTGTCGTCAGAAGAAATTCTGACTAAATTTGCCCAGTGTTTCGTATCGTTATATTGCCGAAAACACCAACATAAACCTATAAGATTTTAAGTGTATGGAAGCATCCTTTTCCAAATAGAATTTACTCTCCATAATTCTTTTATAAAACCCCCGCTTATTTGCATTTGATATTTGATTATCCAAGATTTAGACTAGGTGCAAGTACTGATAGTCTAAGTTGTCTGGATATTCAATAGCCTAACAGAGAATCTCACATAGAAACCTTTTTCGTCATTTAGGGGAGGATATTCAGTATTCTAATATTTCATCAAATACAGTAAATTTCCAATCAACATTCTGTCGTTTTAGATCACTGATCTAAGCTCCAGTTCTTATGTACTTTGATGACTTGTCCAACTATCTTTTATCTATGTGTAATATCTATGTTGAGGCAAACATTTGTGTCCGTTGGGATACACTGAGTCGAATGTCAGTTTTGAACTTACTGTTAAATTCAGGCAACTAGACCGGTGAGTAAAAAATCCTTGCAGCACAAAATAAAAGTATGCATCACATTTTATCTCTCAAATTATCCCAGAAGGATTTTTTTCTGAAGAAGTCTTTTTTATGTTTTTAAGTGGTTATTCCGTTATTGCATTTAGATGGTATAGAACTGATAATTACAGCACAAGTTTTACTTAAATTTATTTACAATGCTGAGCTTAGTATGTTGTACACAAACTTCCTCATATAAAGAGCTTTATCAAAATGTACATATCATTTGTTTCTTGATAGCGACTACGATATTTATCTTAGAATTAATGAAACACTTTTTAATAAAGAAATAATATTTTAGAAAAACGTCAATTAATTGTGACCCGAATGAATCATCATAAACACGTGCACATGTGTGTGTGTGTGTGTGATAGCGCGTAGTTGTAAAGTTAAACATGTAGGAAAGTTTCAAAAGAAATAAAAAACAATTGAGAAAGGTTCAAACATTTGGGGTTTTAAGTCAAGCTAAGCTCAGCCATGTTAGCGGTACTTTGACACCTTACCCAAAAATGAGGTGAAAATTATTGGATACGTGAAACTATATCACCGTGTGTAAATCTTTTTTTAAATTTCTCCGACGAAGCTTAGTAATTTTTATCACTTAGAATATTCGGGCGAATGTCTTCATCTCATTGTTATACTCACAATATTTCCGCCGATATGTCTTTCGGCCTTCTTCACGTGTTTCATGTTAAACTCTGTAGCTTACACAGAATCTCGAAGCGAACCCTTTATTTAATCCATGGTAGGTGGGGTATATTGTTCTAATTTCGTTAACCATGGCCGGGTTCAAGTGTTAAGCTATAGTAAGTATTCCTTGTTATTCCTGTTGTTGGGATTGAAGGTGCAACCACCAGAAGGAGTACTTATTAACTCTTCATTGCCATTACCAAGTCCAGTAAGAGTCTCATTTATGGGTCAAATAGATCTGTTTGAAAATTATTAGTATTAGATAATATCATTTGTTACCATATAACTAAATCTTTTTTATCAAGAATAGTTGAAGCAATAACAAAGGATTATAACTAGTTACTTCAAACCATATAACTGAGTACTAGTAAATAGTTATTACAGAATTAATTACTTGAAACCATATATTTGTGTATAAATTATATTAGTATGAGTTAGCAATACTTGATATCATAAAACTGAGAAAAAAAAATCAAAAGAAACAACTTCGCTCAAAACAAACGTACAATGAACATAATTACCTCACCTCAAAGCCTAAAATAACCCTAGATTAGTTAATATACCGTAAAAATCTATCAATCAAACTTTGTAAATTAATCCCTTTCACAGTCAAGACGAATTTTATATTAAATATCAACTTCTTATTAAACGAAAATTCTCTTAATGTACAGAAAAACATGCACAAAAATCATTGTAGAACCGTTTTTTCAGATCTTTTTGAGTGTTTAAACATAAATTTTGAATGCTTCTGGTAAAAACCTATTCGTTATTAGACAACCTTAATAACATTTCGGGTAATAACCAAAACTATTAATAAACTCTGTAGATATTTTTCAAAAGCCTGTGTAGGAGATACCTTAATTTTTTTCCGTGATCTCATTGAAAATGAAAGTTGCATTGATGGATATTTGTCATTCGCCGAGTTTTTACCAGAAGTTTTGTACCACATTTACACTTACATTTCTTTAAAGAGCGTATCGCGTTATCCAATGGTAAGTAAGTTAGGCGATTAGAATATTGCAAATGAGTTTGATTCTCACTTGGCGCTCTGGTCTTGTATCACCAACCAATTGAATTTATTGTGTATTTACTCGCCCCCCCCCCCACATCGCAGGTTAGACTCGACACATAGTAAGTTTTTAATCGGATCACAGCAGGTTTAAATAGAGGGTTTTTCTTTCTTCTTCTTCACTGGTTACCGTACCAAGGCTATAAAACCCATTCGACTCTACAATTTTATTCCTGGCTAAGAGAGAAGAGGCTGATTCAGGCCATTCCAAAGGGGATTAGCATGAGTTGAAACGCAGAAGAGGATTTGAACTTGGCCCACCAGGTCCATTTTCCATAACCGCCTCGTTAAGTTTAGTTAATGATTTATGGACTTTGCAGGGTGCCTAGCACGATGTAATGGTTATTGATCTCAACACACTAATCATTGCTAGTACATTTGATTCTGAATGCTCTGTACTTCTGGCCTTCTACCGAAATTAGCTTAGCTTAGTTAATGGCTATAAGTTTGAGTTTTAGGTTTAGAGCCATTTTCATATCAGATCCACACGAAGTAACTCTTTCTAGATTAAACTGGCCAGCGTTTAAAAAAATTTCCAAAGGTTAAAGATTTTCCAGTGATATGTGCTTGTGATTTTATGCTGAGTTCAAAAACACTATTCATTATGTTTGGTCAGGTCTGACTTTTAAGATATGCTTGAATACTTCGCAACAAATTGTACTCAATAATGACACTTATTCAAAACCCAGGGGACACTTCTTAAAATGATTTTAATGTACTGTGTAAAGTAACAAGTACGAACTGAGCGATGATTTATTTTTTTCTCTTTTCAGCTTGACATTTGTATTCCAGTAAGAATAGATCGCAAATGTAAGAATAATCCTGACTGGTTCTGTTATATCTGTGGCGATGTGGTTCTTCCTAACCGTCAAGCAAAAATCACTGACTTTGTGAAGAAGTTTTATAGTGGTTACTTTGCAGTCTAACTAGGAGATCAGGGCAAGCTCCCTACGTTTGCAGTGAACTTGAGGGATTGAAGGAATGGACAACGGAAGAGTATGCTATTTACCATTCCAATGGTCTGGAGGGAAAGAAAATATAACATTATGGACTGCTATTTCTGCATGATAAATCTCAAAGGATTAAATCGCAAAAACGAGCACCATGTCTAATACCCGATGTTCCTTCTACCTTAAGACCAATCCCTCATGGCGCAGACTTTCCTGTTCCTGAGCCATATGGTACCATGGAATATAGGTTTAATTCCGAACACAGTTACATGACTGTTGTTGTTGGGGATGGCGCATACAGGCCAGAAGAGGTCGACTAGCCAGCACTCTTGACACAAGCAGAACTCAACGACCTGACACGAGTCCAGAACCTTTCAAAGGAGTTTGCTCAGCTGCTTGGTTCTCGGCTCAAAAAGAAACATGTTGGCAGGAACAACGTTCTACTGGTATCGAGACCGGGAGAGAGAAGAAAGACAATTTTTCACGTTCCAGAAGTCATCATTGGTTTATTGTAACAACATTGCGGGATTGATAGAATCAATGGGATTAGAGTACGATGCAACGGAATTGAGACTTTTTATTGTTATGTTTGGTTTTCGCTTGACTGTTGGGAGATTAAGATTTTTTTGTTACCTTCAAATGTGTGCTACTCCTGCCTCTTCTATATTTTTGGAGTCTTGCTTCTCCGAGATGATCCTTTGGCATTCCTTTGCCAATTTTTGAAGGGTTATATTTGGCTACTTTTCCAATCTGTTTGGTGTCCGGCGTCTGAGTTCCGCGTCCTTGGTCGAGACTAAGCCTTGAATATAAATCGGGACCTTGAAGTTGTCGGCCGACAATGCGGATAGTCCGAAGTCGTCACAATGTCCATTTACGAGTGAAGCAAATGTGGTGTAATCTTGGCCATCTTTGCGGGTCAGATTGATAAATTTCCATCTTTTATGAAATAAGCTGCTTTTTGGACTGTATAATTCCATCAAAGATTTCACCGCCTCGTCGAAGGACAATTCACTCGTCTGTTTCGGGATGTTCTGCAGCACCCAATTTTTGTAGTAGAAGACGAACCTTTACCTGCTCGCTCCATGACTTGCAATCTATCCTGAATACATCACCGAATCTGCGAAAATCGGCTTCAAAAGTCAAATCCTCTTCAGGAACGTGGTGAAATGTTTCTAATGCTGACCAGATCGCGGTTTGGGAAAAATATTCTGGTTTAACTCGTTACTGTTTTTATTTGCAATTACTTGAATTAGTAGTCCCAATCTTTCCTCTGCCTGCGTCTGCATTTCCAGTATTTTTTCGTTGAATTCCTTTCTTTCCTCTTCTTTTTCTCTTCTTTCTTCTTCTCTTTGTTTATTTAACCCCGTCTGCATCTTAATCTGCTCTTCTTCGATGAACTTCATCAACTGCAGTTGTCTTTCGTCGTTTTCTTTCTGTCTTTCCATATTTTGTCTCTGCAACTCTAACGTCTGAGTTTGCTGTAGACGCATCATTTCAACAAGTTGCCTCGAACGCTCTTCCATTGTGAAAAATAAATAGAATCACAAGACAAATCCGGGTCTAAAAAATGAAGTTAAAAAAAAGTCTGTACTTTTTAGATAAATAGAAAAACACCGACTTTACGGAAAAGATAGGCAAAATTAATATTCACATATTTTCCACGAAAAAAGTCACGTACATGTGGTTTTAACAGAAAGAAAAATGTTCAATTTTCCACGGAGAACAAAAGTCAATTGAGAATTTATTTTAACTCTCGAGAAATAAACACGATGAATTTTTGAGTCCAGAAAAATTTGGAATAAAAACGAATAGAAATCCCTTTTCGTAACGAAAATCCAGTCGAGCATTCGAGTTGTTGTCCTGAATTCTCGTAATGGAGTGAATGCGGTTTCAATCCTTCATAGGGGTGATATACTTTTTTTTCTTCTTGTTTTACCGAGAAAAAATTTTTACAGATTATCGACAGAGAATTTTTTAAGGTCACAGTAATTAAATTTTTTTTCTACGCACGATTTTTGAAAAAAACTTTTCCGAGGTCGTTTTTCGTCTCGTTGAGAAACCGTTGTGGAACCAATCTTTGTATTTTCAAAGAAGGTAGAACAAATATGAGTCTGTAGAATAAAAGTTGGTCGTTTCCAAAGGAGATCCTTGTGGGTCATTTTTCAAAATCCTTTCGTCGCCAATGTTGCGTTCCTGTTTAAGCGGTCAGAATTATAAGGGGAAAGAGTCATGGGGTTCACAGCGAGCGGTTAAACTACGAGTGTACTCTCTTTTATTTCTGAAAAGAATATATACAATATATATATTCGAGTGGGCACAAGGCCCAAGAAATTTGGGGGAGGGGGCGAAATCTGTGTTATCCTATGGGGCCCTAGCTAGTCACACTCGTCACCCACAATCATCATTCAATCGTTTTATTCGAACATTCTATGCAATAAAATCATCCACTCACCAGACACGCAACAACCACCAAAAAGCCACATTCGCTCCATGAAAAACTACTTAAAACCCCGATGAAATGAAATGGAATATACACAATGAAAGATGATGAGGGGTTGGAGAAAATTTCCCAAAGTACACAAAACATAACCCCGGTTGGTTTCCTACTTCTATGATGTGGAGAGTCGACTGTTTTCTGGTACTTAGATAAGACCAAAAACAAGCCGAACCTATCCCTATAGGAGAAGCACCTAAGACTAATTGGGATAAAAGAACAGACGGAAAAGGGTGCAGCCAGGAAAAGAGAATGATCATGAAATACAGAAATATGTGACCAAGATCCTCAAGAAAGGCCAGGGACTCACAAGTGAGTGGTAAAGTGGTGGGGATAAGGAATAGGGAGGATCTTGAAAAGAACTAGCATCTAAACTGTGGGGACAATGACACACCTCACACCACTAACAAGGGGTCAAAAATCCTAAGTAGTACAGAAAGTTTCTTACTTACGCGGGATGGGGTCCCGAAGGATCTAGACCATCGTCGCCATGCGCAGGCAGAGGAGAGAAGGATGCGAGCCGTCCACTCCTCGACGTGACTCCAGAACGGGTGCAAACCCGCTCGCAGAAGTAGAAGGCGTGCAAAGCCGTTTCTTCTTGACCACTGCCCAGTCGTTGAGGGCTGAAGCATTTTGAGCTAGCTGCTAGGTGAGCGAGAACTCAGAGTTGTTCAAGAAGCTTAAACCTGGCGCCCAATTCCACTGGGAGCGAACCTCCTCCACCGACCAGCCGAGCCGTTTTACCCGAGGATCCGAAGTGGAACCCACCACTAAACCTCGATATAGCTCCTTACGAGACCGAGAGAGGTCACTGGACCAAGGAAGATTTCGAAGGGCCCTGCGACAATCGTTGACAAATGGTGCTTCATCCCTTGGCCTACGACGGCCTTCAGCCTTGGGATTTGACCTCAGGCGAGGAAAGGCGACTCTCACCTTGAGGCTCCACACTGCATCCGTCGCTCCACTTGGAGGCCGGGCTCGAACCACACCCCGAGAATACGGACGGGTCCGTCACTCCAGCGGAAGGGCCCAGGCAGGGGGACGCCCCCTCCAGGCACCCAACCGCAAGCCTTAGCACCTGCTACCTTTTCCTATCTCACGACTGCTTTCTTCACTGCAACTATGTCTAGACGGCTGGACACTAAGACAGTGATGTCATTGGCGAACGCAGAAATCTTTGCTCAGACACTGCCGGTTAGCATGATTCCACGCAGGGCCAGACGACCCCCCCCTCATCCCTAAGCATTCGGAGCAGGGGCTCCAAAGCAAGGACATAGAGAAGAGGGACAAAGGGCAGCCTTGCCGGTCCGACCGCTCGATCGCAAAAGCCCTCGAACACCTTCCGTTCACCTGTACCACCGCCTGTGGGTTGTGGTACAGCATGCAAATCCATTTGCAGAACTCCGGTTCGAATCCGGCGGTCTCCAAAACCGCCGCCAAGAACCGATGGTCCACCCTGTCAAAGGCCTTGGACTGATCTAAATTGATCCGCGCGGCTTCAGTGTCGTCTTCTATTCCCTCTAGGATCCGGCGCATCAAATGCAAGTTGTCTTGGATCCATTTTCCCTTCACAGCGTAGTTCTGCTCAGGGCCGATCAGATAACTGATGACAAGCTGCACACGGTTCGCCAAGACCCGGGCCAAAATCTTCAACTCTGTGTTAAGCAGAGTTATGGGCCTGTAATCGTCTGGCTCCTCCCGAACATGCCTGCCTTCTTTCTTGATACCCTTGGTAATGCTACCAGGGATGGCTCCCTGGGCAAACCAATGGTTGAACATATCCGTCAGAATAGGGACAAACATGTGCGACATCCTCAAGTACACTCTTTGGGTAAACCATCCAGTCCAGGCGACTTGTTAAGGCCGACCTGCTTCAGAGCACTGCGGCCTTCACATTCAGTAACCACACCCTCGCAACTAGTCGCTTCTGCCTCCCCAAGGCAGGGGAAGTCAACTAAATAGTTGCGAAACTCCTGAACCTGGAGATCAGGACAGCGGACAAAGCGATCGCGTAAGTGTGTCCGAAAAACCTCACGAATCTCACGGCTCGATCTCAGCACGCTCCCATCCGGGAAGTTAACGCACTCGATGTACCGACGAGGGAACCTTCTCAACTCTTCCTTACGCAAAAATGCGTTCCATTTCACGGCTTCGTTCGGAACTCTTTTTAGCCTATTTCTAACTACGAAACCCTTGTAATGCTCGCTAGCCTCGTGCTCAAGGTCCTCCTTAGCTAGATCTATGACGACGGAGCTAGATCTATGACTACGCCCGGGAGAGTCTATCTTCTAAAGATTTCGCCTTCTTAGCCCAATTTAGAGCGAGCTGTTGGCTGTATTTGATGGCGAAATCCCTAATCCTATACTTAAGGGATGCCCACCACTTATTCCCAATAACCGCCCCCGCTAACGCCCGCTGAATTAGGTTTTCCAGCCGCACCCGGAAGTCCCATATCTTCAGTAAGGAGCTATTGAACTTCCAGTCGCTAGCCAGACTAGGCCTATTGACAAACCGCAGACTGACCCTAACAAGCTTATGGTCACACCGCCCTAACCAGTGGAACGTGGGACAAGTAACTAGGTCACTGTCAGCTCTTCTCACTAACACTCTGTCCAAGTAAGACCGGATCTGGCCAGAGGGCGAATTTCCTATGCACGTCCACATCTCCCTCCCTGAGTGATCCAGACGATACCTGTCGATCAAATCGAACTCGGTCAAAAAATCGAACAGGCTGCTGTCACACCTTGCCGACCCGCTAGCACCCCGACCGGCCCTATTTACATTGGGGTCAAGGATCGCATTCCAATCACCCACTAGAACTGCCCGTTTCGAGGCATCCAGGAACGACCCCAACCGCCGAAAGAAGAGGCGTCTTTCCCCAGCAATATTGGGCGCATAAACCACAGCAATGCGAAACTCGAGGGTTTTCACGGCAACGTAAGCCACCAGCAACCGACCCCCGTCGAGAGTTCAGCAAGCAAGTTCACACACTTGCTTGCATCCCTCAGTCCCCTCGCGTTTAAACTGGCAACGTTTAAAGCCATTCTGGCACACTTACCTACTCAGTGTCGAATCATCAGGAGTGAGGATGCCGATGGCCTGTCTCAAGGAGCCGATGCCGAGTTCAGTAGTCAATCGGCCATCCCTGGACTCTCCGCCAACATCAAACGGGAACCGCACCTTTAGAAATCTCTAAAGAGAGGGGTGAACCAAAATGGGGACCCTCCCCGCACAAAAGTTCAACATTCGATTTATCGAGGAGTGCTCCAACTCCGCCAAACTTAAGCCCGTATCAGTCAGGCAGACCGTCTCCAGGAACTTCCATACGCCACTGGTACGGTCGCCAGCCGACCGGACAAAGGTCGTCACCATAAGTGGTGCACTTAAAACTGAGTGGATTGCAGATTCCTTTTTTATTGATCTTTTCCATGTCTAGCAGCGGTTTCAGTGCCTTTTGGTTCCCAACTGCTTCCAGCCGTACTGAGCACAGAGCCACTGCCTTCCTAAGCTGCTTGTCGCTGAAATCTGGGTTGTTTATTTTTTCCCTTCTGGCTTGTTGCCGGCTTTGCTTCTGTGGAGTTGCAGGATGAGATGCAGGATGGTCTGGTGACGCTGGTTTGGATCCGGGTTTAGATTCTGCCGGGAACAATTCCGGAGAGGAGAAGGAAGTGGGACTGAGTGATGGGAGGGATCGAGTGCGAAGAAGATTCTCCGGTGAATCACGCTCATAGGATTGGGATCGGGGCTTACGAACAATTTGATGTGGACGGGTTTCCAGTAGCTGGGGAGATAGTTCATGGTAGGATTGGGGCGGTTGTATAGGATGTGGAGGTTGTTGTTTGGGGGGTGCATGTTGTGGAATACAGTATTGAGGAGGAGGTGGTGGAAGAAGTGGTGGAGGAGGAAATGAAAAAAGTGGAGGAAGAGGTGGAAATGGGAGTAGTAGCTGCAGTGGAACTTGCTGTGGGGAGGGTTGACTTTGAGGAGACGTATCGGATGAGACGGCCCAGAGCACATCTTTTTGGAGGCCCCTTTTCCACTGTCTCTCCTCCTCTTCAAATTTACCGAGGTGTCCATAGGTGTTACTTGTGTAGTGGTTCTGGTTTTTGCCTTCTTTCTGGCCACAGTTTTAGTAACTGATGAAGCTGAAGTTGTTGCTGAAGTTGATGATGCTGAAGTTGATGCTGCTTAGGTTGCTGAAGTTGATGATGCTGAAGTTGGTTCCGGTGTTGATGTCAGTGTTGCTGGAATGGCTTCTGATGATTAAATTGGTGCAGAAGCCGGTTCAGGATTCTTAACAGGAGAGACAGTCACTTTCTCCCCTTTTGGGGGGGGTTTCTTTTTTTCCAGGTCCCTTCAGTCCAGCCTTCGTCCGCTTTGGGGTGACCAGGGGCTTCAGACTGGACTTGACCCGGATCCTTTTCCGATGTTGTCTTCAGCTTACTGCTAATGGTAGCTGTGGTGACTGTGGTAGTTGTGGAAACTGTTGCGGCTGTGGTGGCTGCAGTATTCTGCTGGTCCTTCCAGGAGCAGAACTTTGCAATATGTCCCAGCTGCTTGCGGCCCCAACAGCGCGGACGTCTACCCTCAACAATCACCTCCGGGATGGCCTGAAAGTCTTCCGAGTCAGACATAGCCGGAACGTATAGTCCCCGTAGGCCGTCCCGGCAGCGGATCTGAGAAGGTCGATTTCTTCAACACGACCAAAGGCGCGGAGGAAAGAGGCCAGCACCTCCCCAGTGATATATGCCGGGACATTACACACCTTCACTCTGACCCTACGGGTACCTAGATATTCTGGCTGCAGTCGGAAGAACTTTGTTGTTTGCCGCTAAAGTTAGCTGCCTGTTCCTTGGATGGTAGCAGGACGTCCCACGTCGCAAACTTCAGCGACAGAAGTACTGGCGGGGGACGCCTGCTTTTCTTATGAGATCCTCATATTCCTCCTTTTTAAGTCCCACCAGCCGTCTTTTTTTTAGATCTGTCACGACCAGCGAGAGGATCCTAGGTTCCAATTTTAGGACGATCTCGAGGATGGACAAAATTTCATTTCCTTTGTAATATTCGGCATGTTTGCCCACCCTGTCCTTCTCATAATCTTCAGGATCCCTCTGCTGGACTTTCCAGATTGATTTCATCGGGCTTGGTGTTTTTGATCTTTGTCCCGGCAGGATGGGACTTTCTGACTCAGATGGGAGCGGTAGTGACGGCCAGTTGGACCCTATAAGGCTGGTTGCTGGCGAGTTTTGGGTCACCGACTCCCCTCGTTCTTCCGACTGCTTCGGGAGGGCTTTATTTGTACTGGTATTTTTTGCGGCTTCTTCAGTGGGGGAAGACGGGCCATGAGGAGGATAAGAAGAAGAACCCTCCATGATTGCAAACTATCAATCAGGAGGGTGAATGTAATACTAGTAAGGGACCTAACTAGGATTTAAAAAAAAACTAACTAGAAAAAAAGGGGGGATGGATCTACTGCCCACTGGCCGCAAGGTTACTTGTATATGATAAGTAAAGTAAAAGCTTCGCGGCCAGGAAACTGAGGACAGTAATGCCGATGAGTAACTGGAGCTAGGGTAGGGAAGTGGGGAGCATCTAGCGTCCAGCTGCCAGACAAAAAAAAAAGGTGGCAGTAACCCAATACTGGACCACAACATGCAATGACAAACAGTACAATAACAATATCAATACAACATCAAACAATTAAAGACAATGGTCAAAACAACGAGACAAAAATAACGACCAAGGCAAAAATAACAAGATATCAAACGCAAAGAATCGAAAGAATCAAAAAGAAAATAACAACGCGGTCAAAAGGATAAAGAGAAATCCAGAGACGTCTCTATGAGTGTACTCTCTTTATTTCTTGTAATAAATACAAGAAGGCACGAGGCCTTGTGGTTTTGGGGGAGGGGAAGGGAGTGGTCATGCTTTAAGTATATTTTCTATGGGGAACCTAGCTAGCCACATTCGCTGACCCATTCAACAATACAATATATAATCACTCGTCCATCGCCATGCACGCAGCAACCACCAAAATACCGCATTTGCTCTATGAAAAATTCCTACTCAAAATCCGAAAGTTATGCATGATTTTATTTACAATATATGATTTTTTCAATGGATATGATGGGAATGGGAGAAAAAACCCCGAAAAAACGTATATACACGAAAAACAAGGAAAAAATTCCCCGTTTGGTTTCCCTCCCATCCCCCCGTCTATAAAATTGGAGGCCGACTGTTTTCCGGGTCGAAAATACCGAAAACAAGCCGGACCTACCCTAGGTGGGGCGGGATTCCTGCTCTACGGGGATAAAAGAATTAAAAGGGTCGGGCTCGGCATGGGTCGATAAAAGCGGGTAATATGATTTTTTACATATGAATGTTCAAGATCTTCAAAAAGTGGACTTGGATACAGGTTGAGGTACAAAAATAATGGGGGTGGGAAGATCTTGAGTGCTAGCGACTAAATGACGGGGAAAATGACTCACAACATACTGCTAACTAGGTTGCAAGGGAAAAAAAACAAGATCCTACTCACCAAGGGTGGGGTCCCTAAGGACCCGTACCATAGACTCCATGGACCGGCAGAGGAGGGAAGGATGACTCCAACATTGCCCCCTTTCGTACGACCAGGCTCGCTGCAGTCACCCACCTTTTGCTGAATGTTATGCGATCCAAGCGTTTTCTATCGCATCTGATTTTGACCCTCAGCTGATGCCGAAAATACAAAACCAGATCACGATGAGAAAAGTTTGCATCGTCATACAATCCCTTGTTTCGCGTCGTCCAAATCACCATTCGGGTTACAGCTAGGATCGCGAGAAACACCACACGCTTCTCACCGTGAAACGGAGGAAGAACGTTGTCTACGACGTAACCAATGTCGAACAGCACGAGCTGTTTGGGTTCGATGCGAGCCGTCCACTCCCCGACGTGATCCCAAAACGGGCGGACTCGCCCGCAGTAGTAGAAGGCGTGCTCAGCCGTTTCTTCCGAGCCACTGCCGCAGCGAGGGCAATCAGGCATGTCTGCCAGGCCCGCTTTGAAGTTCAAGTCGCGAAGGGATAACGCATTCCGAACAAGTCGCCAGGTGAGCGAGAACTCGGAGTTGTTCAAGAAGCTCGATCCTGGCGCCCAATTCCACTGAGAGCGGATCTCCTCCGCCGTCCAGCCGTGCCGCTCGCTGAGAGGATCAGAAGCGGAACCCACCTCTAATTCCCGATACAGCTCCTTCCGAGGCCATGAAAGGTCGCTGGACCCAAGAAGGTTACGAAGGGCCTTTCGGCACTCGCGGACAAACAGTGCTTCGCCCAAAGGCCTACGTCGACCTTCAGCCTTTGGGTCTGACTTGAGGCGAGGAAAAGTCCAACTCGCCTTTCGTCTCCACACTGAGTCCCCCGTCAAGACACGGTCCAGATATGCAAGTCTTTCAGTAAGCCAGTGGCTCTCCAGATCAGGCATACCCAGACCCCGTTGTGTGTACGTTGGATACAGACCTGTCTACGGACCATCGGCCTTGCACCTCCCCAGACAAGTCTGGAGAGGGATCGTTGCAGCGCCAACCGATGTGCCATAGGCAGAGGGAGTACAGCCAATCGGTAAAGGATCAAGGGGAAGACGTACGCGGCGCACGCCTCCGCCCTGCCCTTTAAGGACAACCTCCTTGAAAGCCAGATTCCCACCTGAGCATTCACCTTAGCTTGTACTTCCGACCAATTTCGCTCCAGTTGGAGGTCGGGCCCAAACCACACCCCGAGGATGCGGATGGGTCCGTCACTCCAGCGGAAGGGCCCTGGAAGAGTATTGCTACCCCTCCAAGCACCAAGCCGCAAACCTTCGCTTTTGTCAAAATTGACCTTGGCCCCTGCAATCCGCTCATACTCGACAACCGCCTCTTTCACAGCCTCTATATCCTGGAGGCGGGATACAAAGACTGTGACGTCATCAGCGAACGCGGAAACCCTAGCCGCAAGGCGGCCAACGAATGGGATACCGCGCAGTGCCGGACTTGTCCCCCCATCCCTAAGCCTGCGCAGGAGGGGCTCCAACGCGAGGACATAAAGAGGAGACAGGGGGCAGCCCTGCCGGACCGAACGCTCGATCGCGATCACCCCCGAACGCCTTCCGTTCACCTGCACCACTGCCTGAGGGTTGTGGTACATCATACTAATCCATCTGCGGAACTCCGGTTCGAATCCGGCAGTCTCCAAAACAGACGCCAAGAACCGATGGTCAACCCTATCGAAGGCCTTGGACTGATCTAAACTGATCAGCGCGGATTCGGTGTCGTCTTTTATCCCCTCTAGGACCTCACGAATCAAGTGCAGGTTGTCCTGGATCGATCTTCCCTTCACAGCAAAGGTCTGCTCGGGGCCGATCAGATCGCAAATGACAAGCTGTAAACGATTCGCTAAGACCTGGGCCAAAATCTTTAACTCTGTGTTAAGCAGAGTTATGGGCCTGTAATCATCTAAACCCTCCCAAACATGCCTGCCACCTTTCTTCAGCAATGTGATCACGCCCTTGGTAACGCTACCAGGGATGGCTCCCTGGGCGAACCAATGGTTGAACATATCCGTCAGAATAGGCACAAACATGTGCGACATCCTCAAGTACACTTCGTAAGGCAAACAATCTAGTCCCGGCGACTTGTTGAGGCCGACCTGCTTCAACGCATCACGGACTTTGCATTCAGTAACCAGACCCTCGCAGCTAGCTGCTTCAGCCGCCCCAAGGCGGGGGAAGTCAGCGAGATAGCTACGAAACTCCCGGAGCGGGAGATCAGTGCAGCGGGCAAAGCGATCCCGAAAGTGCGCCCGAAAGGCGTCACGTATCTCACGACCCGATCGCAGCAGACGCCCGTCCGGGGTCTTCACAGATGCGATGTACCGATCGGGGAACCTTCGCACTTCTTCTTCACGCGCAGTCGCGTTCGATTTCACCGCTTCGTTGAGAACTCTTTTTAGCCTAGATCTAACTACGTGTCCCTTGTATCGCTCGCTACTCTCACGCTCAAGGTCCCTCCTAGCTAGCTCTACACCTAGGGAGTCCCCCCCCCCAGCCACCGCCCGGGTAAGTCTATCTTCTATAGATTTCGCCTCCGCGGTCCTATCTAGATTGAGCTGTCAACCGTACTTGGTGGCGAAATCTCTAATCCTATGCTTAAGAGAAGCCCACCACCTATTCCCGGTAACCGCCCCCACTAACGCCCGCTGAATTAGGGATTCCAGCCGGTCCCGGAAGTCCCGTATCTCCAGTAAGGAGGTATTGAACTTCCAGTAGCCGGCTAGACTAGGTCTATTAACTAACCGCAGACTGACTCTAATGAGTTTATGGTCAGTCCACGCTATCAAGTGGAACGTGGGACAACTAACAAAATCAATGTCAGCTCTTCTCACTAACACTCTGTCCAAGTAGGAGCCTACTTTGGCAGAGGGCGAGCTATCTAGCCACGTCCACATCTCCCGCCCTGGGTGATCAAGACGAAACCTGTCGACGAGACCGTGACGAGTCACGAAGCCGACAAGGCTGCTCTCACACCTTCCCGCACGACTAGTTCCCCGACCGACCTTATCTATCTTGGGATCAAGGATCCCATTCCAATCACCCATTAAGACTAGCCGCTTCGTATCGTCCAGGAACGGCGCCAACCCACTTACCTTATTCAGTGTCGACTATGGGCCGGAAATCCTTGGGTGTAAGGATGCCGACAGCCTGACGCAGGGAACCGGTGCCGAGTTCAGTAGTAACCCGGTTGTCCCTAGTGATTCCGCCGACATCTATCGGGAACCGCAGCTTTAGGGACCTATAAAGGGACGGGTGAACCAAAATAGGGACCCTACCCGAACAATATGGGATGCATTTCTTCAATGAGGAGTGCTCCAATTCCGCCAACTTCATGCCCGTATCAGTCTGACAGACCGTACTCAAGAACTTCCATACGCCCTTGGTACGGTCGCCAGCTGACCGGACAAAAGTGGTCACCATGGCTGCACTCCTGAAATTCACGGGATTAGAAACATTTAAATTTTTAATCTTGTCCAGACTCAGCAGCGGCTTTAGTGCCTTTCGAAGCTGGAAGTCACCGACTGCTTCCAGCTCTACTGAGCACAAAGCCGCTGCCTGCTGTATTTGCATAATTGAAAGTTCTTGTTCGCCCTCCTGCCGATTTATTTTTTTCTTGCTGGCAGGAGGGTCTTATCTCTGTCTGGCCGGAAAGAGCTCCTGAGACGCTATAGATGAGGGGCTCAGTGATGGAAGGGAATGTGTCCTGGTCAAGTTCAGGGGCTGGGACCGGTCAGCTGATTGTGACCTTGGGAGTGGGATTTGATAGGGTCGGTGATATTTTTTAGGCACTGTTCTTGTTGGGGTGAGAGGGTGACAATTTGATGAGGGGGTTGCAGGATTTGAGGGGGAAAGGGTGGTGGAGGTAGAGGTGGAGGAGTTTGCGGTTTTTGTGGTTGAGAGGAAGGACCTGCCTTGGGTTGTTCAGGGCATATTTTTTTGCGGTCCCCTCCCCACTGTCCCTTCTCCTCTTCAAATTCACATTAGTTTCCATCTCTTCCGGGGCGTTTATTTTGTTTTTCTTTTTGTGTTTTTTAGGAGATGTTAAGGTTCCAGTTGGTGTCTTTGGTGTTGTTGTTGAAGGTCTGGGTGATGCTGCTGGTGCCGATGTTACTGGTTTGGGTGTTGCTGGTGTTGCTGATGCCGGAGTTACAGGTGGTTCTGGTGTTTCTGCTGCTGCTACTACTGCTACTGCTGCTGGGGCCTTTTTTTGAGGAGGGGATAAAGATGTGCTTTTTCCCCCTTGTTTGGGGGACCCCTTCCTCTTACGAGTCACCTCCGTCCAGCCCTCCTGGCTATTTTTAGGCTGGACTTGACCCGGGCCCTGGGCCTCCGCTTCCTTGTTGATGGTGATGGTGGTGGCCGCCGCTGTGTCTTTTGTTATTGCTGTCGTTGACGTGGCTGACGCCCCTTATTTGTTTTCGGGTCGCTGGGGGCAAAACTTGGCGATATGGCCAATTTGTTTACACCCCCAGCACCTGGGGCGTCTTCCTTCCACCATCACCATCATTTGCCGATCCCCGCACACTAGTGTTTCAGGGATGGCTTTGAAGCCATCCCTTGTCAGGCACAGCCGGAATGCATAATCCCCGTAGGCTGTCCCGGTCGAAAACAAAAGTGACGAAAACAAAACAAGTCAGTCGACAAAACAAAGAGTTCTCGGTAAGACTTGAAAAAATTAAAGTTCAAACAAAAGACACAAAAAAACAAAGTCTTACCGAGATAACTAAATTAAAGTTGCACGTAATCCAAATTGTAACACACGTAATAACACGCTATTCTGAAAAAGCGGCTGCTCTCTCTACGAGTGTACTCTCACCTTGAAGGTAGAAATGTCTGGCATTATATAAGCTAGACGAATCCACATTATCCATGGATATAGGGGTGTTAACTACCCCAGAACAGATAGAAGGATAGAAATTTGGACAAAATTCAGCTGATTTAAGCAACAAACCAAAGGCTCGCTGATCAAGTTATGACAATAACAAAGAATGATTGGTTTTCTGACCTTGAAATACAGGAAATTCACCAACACATATATAGGCCAACACATCAAGAAACTCCTACCATACTTACCGAGACAATACATACTGAAAAGCCAAAAACTCCTAACCAAACCCTACATGACAATAACCCATGCACCGCAAACACACAAATGCAAACACTGACCCAAGAGGAAAAAACTAATAAAGATACCATTAGAAGAATCATGTCTGAAATGAAAACCACATTGCCTTCTCTCAGGAACCAAGACTGGAGAACAGTCGAGTCCGAAACCGAGAAAGTGAACGACTTATTGACAAATATCCCGACTAACGATTTAATATATGCAGGAGCAAAATTAGTTTGTGGAAAAATCGGGGTCCCCTTGAAGACCACTGACAGAAAGTTAAAACCTTGATGGGAACACAGACTTGAATCGCAAATAAAAAGACTACGACAACAAGCAAGTATACTAAAACCGAACATTAAGAAATTTTCGGGCGAAACTGAAAAAGCATGGCAACTAGAACTAAAAAAAAGCTTTTGGAGACCAACCAAAATACAAGCGAAAGAAGGAAGACTAAAAAGATACCGAGACAAGACTAAGCATTATTGAAAAAACAGTACGTCCCAAAACAACGAAAAAATTTCTACCTACAATTAGGGGGAGAATGGGCGATGCCATAACAACCGGATCTGAGAGAGACAAGAAGATTTGGGGGCAAAATATGGGAACGGAAGATCATAACAAAAAAACAAATGGATAAACAACATGGAAACAGAGTTACGAATGCTCGAAGCCCTCAGGTAAACATACAACCCGACTGGCACATGACAACAAGATAACAAACTGGAAAACCCCTGGCCTTGATGGTATACATGGATTTTGGTTTTAAAAATTTCACCTCCATACACGACAGACTTGCAACTGAAGTGAACAAACGCATACAGAAAACTGAGATACCCGAATGGCTAACCAAAGGTAAGACCACCCTAATCCAAAAAGTCCCCCTCAAAGAAACTGACCTAGCCAACTATAGACCCAAAACGTGCCTACCGATAATATACAAAATACTAACGGGACAAAGTAAGATCTACTACTCATTGATAAGTCGCGAGTTCTTCTCCGACGAACAGAAAGGATGCCGCAAGAGAACCAGAGGCACTGAGGAACTACTATATGTTGCTCAACAAATCCTAAACGAAAGTAAAACGAGATGGAATAATCTAGCTATGGCCTTGATTGACTACAAGAAAAGCTTACCCGACCAAGTCGTACAGTTTATCGAAAGAGCTATGTAAACCTGAAGAGTGGAATTGATAGACAAAGCTTAGCAGGGTTAAAGATCCAAAGAGGCATATTCCAGGGAGATGCACTATCATCGCTACTATTTGTAATAGCCATGATGCCACTCAACCACATCCTTAGGAAATGCACAGCCAGATACAAACTCAATAAATCGCAGGAAAAGATCAACCACCTGATGTACGTGGACGCCATAATGAAAAAGAATTTGAAGCCCTAATACAAACTGTGAGAATATAGTCGAGATATAGGAATGGAATTTGGCATAGAAAAACGCGCCATGCTAGAAACGAAAAGTAGCAAACGAGACATTACAGAAGGAGTCGAATTACCAAATCAGAACGCTCGGAGAAAAGGAAACCTACAAATACTAGGGTATATTGCAACCTGACACCATCCAACAAGTGGAAATGAAACAAAAAAGAAGAGCCAGAATATTACCCGAAATAAAATTCTATTGCAGGAACCCTGTCAAAGAGATAAATACCTGGGTTGTCCCACTAATAAAATACTCGGGAACATTCTTGAGGTGGACTAGAGAAGAACTTAAACAAATAGACCCGAGAACAAGAAAACTAATGACCATGCATAAGGCATTGCATCCCAGAGATGACGTTAAATGACTGTAAGTTTCAAGAAGAGAGGAAGGACTTACCAGCATTGAAGACAGCGTGGACATATCGATACAACGACTTGAAGACAGCCACCAGAAACAATACTAACGATATGAGGACCAGCGGAACGACAATAACCAGATCAAATGAATATGTAGCAGTAAAAAACAAATGCTCTCTCTCTCTCTCTCTATATATATATATATATATACCACGGTACAAAATTATAAGACCACCCTCAAAAATGAAGAAAAAGATATTGTTTATAATTTTTAAATTATGAAAATCAGATATATGAAAGGTAAGGTTAAGAGACATTTAAATTTAAATAAGAAAAAAATTCAATTCATTTTTATATGTATATTAGCATTTATGCTGAATCTTAGTTATTTTTGAATTAAATATAAGACCACTAATAAAATCTAAAGAAAAAAGGACTTAATTTAATTGAAAAAATTATTTTATATATAACGTAATATAAAAGATATTAAATTATTATATATATATAACGGAATATTAAAGTTATTAAAACTGTAAAACACAAAATACTAAAAACATAAATGGCTAAAGGAACGAAATTATCTGAATTTGAGAAAGGTGAGATTACAGCTCAGAAAAAAAGTCGGAAAATCTCAGAGAGAAATTTCGAAGGCCTTGGGACACGGTAAAATGATTATCTGCAATTACTTGAAAAGTCCAAATAAATATGGAACAAGAAAACCGACTGGCAGGCCAAAACAATTATCAAGAGAAGAATTGTTTGCGAAGTAAAAAAGAAAACTTCGTCGACATCAAAAATAATGAAATATCTAGTGGATGCTCCTTGCAGTACTAGAACAATTAGAAGGCATTTAAACATCGAAACAATTAAGCATAAGAAAAGAATTCATCGTCTATGGTTAACTATGAAGCACAAAGAGAAACAACTGGAACATGCACGTCAATATCAAATCATGAGTACTAAAGAATGGCGAAAAGTTGTTTCCTCAGACCAAATGAAATTCAATTTAAACGGTTCAGATGACTTTTAGAAGTACTGGCATGCAAAAGATTTTCCAGAAAAGAATTACTCAACAAGGCATAGTGGAGGAGGATCTTTTATGATCTTCAGGAAAACTGCAATTTGTCAGTGGTCAACAAAAAGCAGCAGATTATGTGAAGATACTAAATGATTTATCTCTCGCACAAGATAGACGTCGTTTATGTGAAGAAGAATGGATTTTTCAGCCAGATAATGCTGCTATCTACAATGCATCAATAACAAAGAAGTACTTGCTCTAACAAAAAATAAGACTTCTTGACCACCCAGCGTACTCTCAAGACCTCAATCCTATTGAAAATTCGTGGGAATTGATTGTTGCAAAAGTTTATGTAGAGGTCGACAGTGCTCTGCAATTTCTGAACTTAAAAACGCAATTTTAGATGTATGGGAAAAATAGCTTCGGTTCAACTTCAGAAACTAATTGATAGTATGCCTTGCCGAATTTTTGAGGTTATCAAAGCTAACGGCGGATCTACAAAATATTAAATAAAAAATTTGCCTTTATATTCTATAGTTCCACTCATTGTTCTTACATTCCTGACTAAACAAAATTGAGTATAAATGCTAATATACATATAAAAATGAATTGAAATTTCTTCATATCGTCTTTATGTCTTATCTCTCATAAATCTGATTTTCATAATTCAAAAATTGTAAACAATATCTTTTTCTTAATTTTTGAGGGTGGTCTTATATTTTTGTCCAGGGATGTGCATATATATATATATATATATATATATATATATATATATATATATAATTTTATTTTTTGTTAAAAAAAAAGTTGTTGCAATTTTATTTTAATTACTGAGTTTTTAAGGTTTGGCTTAAAAGGAAGATTAATTTGGGGGGATGTACTACATTGTGGGCGATACGATACACATTGAAAAATGATACTACGGTCGGTATTTTAAGTTACAGTTAAGTTAAGTAAACCTATCATGAATTCATTTGCTGCCATTTATTTTGGTTCTAAATACTTGCATTGCACAGAAATATGCTTTGAGAGATATTCTTAAGTTAATCAACCTCGTCGAGAGGTGAACGTTTATGACTTCCTGCAAATTTAAATTCAACACATTTCTTACTTTTTGTTTTTCAATGGCTTAAAAAAAGAGGGTAAAATTAATGTGAAAATGGTGTAACTTTGATTCCTAGCAAGAAATCTTTCCGGTAATTATTGTGATATATATGTGTATACGTGTGTGTGCGTGTGCACGTGTGTGTGCATGAAGGTGTGTGAGCGTGTGTGCGTTGCGAGCCATTCTCAATGATTAAAATGAGTATTCACTGGTTTCAATAATATTCAATCCAAATTGATTTCAGTGAACACTTGATTGAAAATAGAATAATTTTCTGAAAATGTTCTTTTCTCCTCTATGGAAAGCTGATATTGAAGTTTTGCCATGAGTGCCAAACACGATGCTTCTGATTTATTAAATCTTGGTCAATTTTCAATGAGTTTCCTGAAAGATATTTTATATTCCATGAAATAGAGAGCTTTATTAGTTCAACTTGTATCATTAACTTGAAGTAGGAGGATTATGACACATATCAACAATTTCTAGCGAAAAATAAAGAGTCACCCTAAAATAGTATACGAATAGAGAGCGCATGAATAAACGTTAATAACTTAAAAAATGAGACATGAAGCTGTGATAAAAAAAAATAGATGCCAATTTTCGAATACAATAACTGAATTGTGGGAGCGCTTTTAAGAAATCATTCGAAAGATTTCTCAAAGATAGACGCAAATCTTGATTATCTATTCATAAATTAGCTTCTGCTTCCTCAGATCGAGGTTGAAATCTTCATTTCTCTACAAAGATTTCTATATTACTGATGTAAATAACTTTTTTGAAACATTTCTTTAGCCTCTAATTTAAACTCTGATGCCGTGTTAGAGTTGAAAATTATTCTGTTTAGGTCATTTCCATTATAATACATTCTAAATGAATAAATACAAGTATTCATTTGACAACCAGCAGTTAAAGTTATTTCTAACTCCCAGTATTTCCACCTTAATTCATGAACAAAAATCTCACTACAATATGCAATTTTCGTTACGCTGATGCACATACATAAATCCAATATCTAATGACTCATTAGATATCATTTTCAGCTGATTGATTCTTATCGAATCTTTAAAACCTAACCGAAAATTAATAATCAATATGATTCACCCAATGCATTGAAACAACTTAAGACGACTACGACAAATAGTAGTAGTAGTGGTAGTAGTAGTACGTCCTTGGTATAACACAAAACTTCATTCAAGGTAAGGCTTTAATTCTGAATATTTCTTGCCATTACTTCGAAGTCAATTCTGAAACGAAGAGTTAATACCTGATTGGGCCCCATCTATAGGTCAAACAGATCTGTTAAAAAATTATTACTATTAGATAGAAAAAACTTGACATCATATAAATGTATACAAACAAATGATTATTATTACAAAATTGGAAAAGTTATTTGAAACTATATAATTATGTATAAATTATTTGCAGTAAGAATAGTTACTGGAAGTTATTATGGATTACAACAGATGGAGGTGCCGGTGGTGTAATGGTTATCGTCACAGGATATGGACACAGCGATACGAGTTCAATTCCTGGACAAGACTAATTGCATTTCACATAGCACTAATACCCTTGGGAAAGGTATGAATCCAATTATTCTCCCTCCAGCTATGGATAAATAGTAGGGCAGACTAGGTTCTTCAGCCTTGGCGAGGCAACTAGTCTAGGAGAAGGAAAACTCTGAATTCAAACCTCTTAAACTCCGCTTAAAAAATTGACCTTGTGTCATATCCTGCCCGAGCGGAGGGGTTGGGTAAATAGGATCATTAGTTACTTGAAACCACATAACTGCTTTAAAAAAAGTCTGAGTTCGGCATTGAATAATCCAACAAAAGTTGAAATGCCGTAAAACCAACCAGTGTCCTTTTTTCTCAACATTTTCGAAATCAAGATTCTATTTTAATCTTATCTAAATATCTTTTTAAGATTTATTGTCATAGTCTCCTCCCAGAATATTCAGTGTACATAAACGTTCTTTTTGGGGGTAAAGTGTCCAGTCTCACGATCATCCTTCCATCTTCATCTTAGCTTGAGATATCGGTTTGGTTATGTCAGAGTAATCTTCCCTGAGTTGGTGAACATGGAGGCACGTATGGCTAACGGTTATCATCATAGGAAATCAGCAATCCGAGTTCAAATTCTGAACACGGTTTTTCACTAAGGCCGTCAAGAAAAGTTATGAATCCATCTCTTCCCTTACAGCTATGGATAAATAGTTTGACTGACTGGGTACTTTAAGAAAGGAAAAACTTAAAAAGCTTCCGAATTGATTTTGTGTTGCACACGGCCAGTGGCGAAG
This sequence comes from Sepioteuthis lessoniana, assembly GCA_963585895.1. Lineage (NCBI taxonomy): Eukaryota > Metazoa > Mollusca > Cephalopoda > Myopsida > Loliginidae > Sepioteuthis > Sepioteuthis lessoniana. Next base: position 59,212,236 of record OY757912.1, read on the forward strand.
ATATTAAGTTTAACATGATATCAGCTAGAAAGCTAGGGTGAGATTCCAAATTTAACGCAACACTCCTGTTCGTGCAACCATCAAACAATGAAAATGTTTTGTAAAACTGCCTCCCGGAACGGTTTCTTCTTTTCCAAAATTTATATTGACTTCTATTATTGATTGACATCTTCGTAATATGTTTTTCTAACTCCGCCAAGGATATACAGAACCTATTTGTTTCTACATGTAGCTTTTCAGCAAATATTCCCAGCCAGTGATAATGTTTGATACTAAACATCGGTCAAGATCTCATCGACTTACACAATTTGAGGTTGACTGGCATTGAGAAAAACTTATACCTTTTAAAGGCATCATATTTGATGCTACACCATGTAATTTATTTTCAATTGATGTTTATCCACTTAGTTCATGAACACTGTTAAATTTTCAAGTTTCAGCAAGACATGTGTCTTCCTTAATATGGCTAATTTCTTCTGTCTTATGTAGAATCTTCGACTACCAAAATGTTATGGACGGCGACCTATTCTTGCTCTGTCAGTTGCCACATCATCAAAAAATTCCTTCATCCTGGGATAACTCTATATTCTCTACAGCATTTTTGACATTGAATTTCCAACCAGTTATATTGAACTGTTAGGATTTTTCCCAAGTGGACCATGCAGTATATATTAAGAATCATGTCTGATCGACTGCAACAAGCCACGTTCACAATAGTTCCAACTGTAATGTTTAATATTCCCCATTGATAAAAGCAATAAGTACACCACACATATTTTTAGATACTTACGGATTAAAGGCTTCATTACTTTAATTATTGTCAGTAGTATCCTATATACCTATAATTGCCATGGTATTCAGGCGATTAAACAAAAATACAAACACTGTAACATACCTTTGAGAATGGGGTCACAGGTGTAAGCCGTAATTTTTTTCGGCAATCGTGATGCAAATGAGACAAGGAATAGAAACAACCAATGGTCTTAAATGTTTTTTTTATGCAGATTGTAAAAGTTTAACTTCTATCAACGGATTCCACTTCTCTACTGGCTCCCTTTAAAAAGATAAACCATCGCATAAAGCAAGCTTAATTTTGATCCTTGCCCAATAAATGAGTTGTTGGACACCGATCACCTTATATCTCATATGTGACTTCGGCTTTCGTTCATAAAAGCCTCTATTGGAGGAGGAATATTCTTTTCTTTTTTTTTTCAATATATTATGCACTACGCAGCATAATATATTTTCAATTACCAATACGAAAAGTATGACACAACTCGTCATAATATCAAATATCTAATTCTTGCAATTTAATGGATTTTCAAAAAATCTCTTAGACGAGACGTGCACTTAAAGAGTTATTTTCTATAAGTGCATACCTCACATATCATAGGCTTTCTTAAATTAGGATTTGATCACAGAAAATGTGTTTGATTCACTCTTAATATTCTGGAATTTATACTTTAACAGATTTATCTATTTCCTTATAGCTAAAAAATTTATTTAAGCAAGAACACTGAAGATCTTATTTTATCGACTGAATAATGAAATTAGTTGAAATTAGTGTTAGGTTTTGGTGTCTTTCTTCTTTGTAAAGTGGATCCCGTCCACAAGAACCTAATCCTCTGCGATGATTTCCTTGTTGCTCATTTACTGCAAAAGTTCCCATAAGAACAATTGAACTGTGATACATCTCAAGGTTATACAAAAGGACATTAATACCCGATGTGCTTTCTGGAAAAACTATCTACTTCCCATTGTTGTTGCATCGATGAAATATTGGTTTCCACTAGATGGGTTCTGATATGACCCAGATGCACATTGACTAATGGAGTTAAAATATGCTTTTCTAGTTTCTTTCTGTGTATTAATTGTTGTGGTCTTCAGATAAGACCGGTGGAAGAACAACTCAAACAACAGGTGATAGGTAAACATTATTGTATTAGCAGAAAAAGGAAGTCATACAGAAAGGAAGTCATACAGAAAAAGGAAGTCATACACTGCAAGCAGTGCTCGGCTTGCAGTCCGTCTGTCAAATGTCTCGTAAAGAACGAAAAGTTGTCTCCCTTTATTCCTTGTAAATTTAATTACTAGAAGGCACAAGGCCTTAGGTTTTTGGGGGAAGGGGAAGGGTGCGGTCTTGCATTGACTATGTTTACTAAGGGAGCCTAGCTAGCCACATTCGCCGACCCATTCAACAGTACAGTATATAACCATTCATCTATCGCCATGCGCGCTGCAACCACCAAAATACCACATTTGCTCTATGAAGAAAGACCTACTTAAAACACAGAAAGTGATGTATGATTTTATTTACAATTTTGTGATTTATTTACAATGACTTTATATGATGGGAATGGGAGAAAATCCCGAAATATGTACAAACGAAAAACAAGGAAAAATTCCCCGTTTGGTTGCCCTCCCATCCCCCCGTCTACGAAAATGGAGGCCGACTGTTTTCCGATGGCCGAAAACCCCGAAAACAAGCCGGACATACCCTAGGTGGGACTGAGATCTTACTCTAGTGGGGTAAAGAAATACAGGGTTGGGCGCAGAATGGGACAATAAGAGAAGGAAGGTAATATGATTTTTTATATACATGTGAATTTTTCAAGATCTTCAATAAAAGCGGGCTGGAGTATGGGTAGAGGTACAAAAATAATGGGGATGGGGAAGATCTTGAGAACTAACGACTAGATGACGGGGACAATGACTGACAACATACTGCTAACTAGGTTTCAAGGGGAAAAACAATGCCTACTTACCGGGGGTGGGGTCCCGAAGGACCCGTACCGTAGACGCTATGGGCCGGCAGAGGAGGGAAGGATGACTCCAACATTGCCCCTTTCTTACGACCAGGCTCGCTGCAGTCACCCACCTTCTGCTGAATGTTATGCGATCCAAGCGTTTTCTATCGCATCTGATTTTGACCCTAAGCGAATGCCTAAAATACAAAGCCAGATCACGATGAGAAAAGTTTGCATTGTCATACAATCCCTTCTTTCGCGTAGTCCAAATCACCATTCGAGCTACAGCTAGGATCGCGAGAAACACCACACGTTTCTCACCCTGAAACGGAGAAAGAACGTTGTCCACGATGTAACCAACGTCGAGCAGCACGAGCTGCTTGGGTTCGATGCGAGCCGTCCACTCCTCGACGTGATCCCAAAACGGGCGAACTCGCTCGCAATAGTAGAAGGCGTGCTCTGCCGTTTCTTCCAATCCATTGCCGCAGTGAGAACAATCAGGCATGTCTGCCAGGCCCGCTTTGTAGTTCAAGCCGAGAAGGGGTAACGCATTCCGTGCAAGTCGCCAGGTGAGCGAGAACTCGGAGTTGTTCAAGAAGCTCGATCCTGGCGCCCAATTCCTGTGAGAGCGGATCTCCTCTGCCGTCCAGCCGCGCCGCACACTAAGAGGATCAGAAGCGTAACCCACCACTAGCTCCCGATACAGTTCTTTCTTTCACTGGACCCAAGAAGGTTACAAAGGGCCTTTCGGCACTCGCGGACAAACAGTGCTTCGCCCAAAGGCTTACGTCGACCTTCAGCCTTTGAGTCTGACTGAAGGCGAGGAAAAGTCCAACTCGCCTTTTGTCTCCACACTGCGTCCCCCGTCAAGGACCGGCCCAAGTATGCAAGTCTTTCAGCAAGCCAGTGGTTCTCCAGATCAGGCATACCCAGACCCCCGTTGCGTGTACGTTGGATACAGACCTGCCTACGGACCATCGGCCTTGCACCTCCCCAGAGCAATCTGGAGAGGGATTGTTGAAGCGCCAACCGACGTGCCTTAGGCAGAAAAAGTGCAGCCAATCGGTAAAGGATCAGAGGGAAGATGTACATGGCGCACGCCTCCGCCCTGCCCTTTAAGGACAACCTCCTTGAAAGCCAGATTTCCACCTGAGCGTTCACCTTGGTTTGTACTTCCGACCAATTTCGCTCCAGTTGGAGGTCGGGATCGAACCACATCCCGAGGATGCGAACAGGTCCGCCACTCCAGCGGAAGGGCCCTAGAAGAGTATTGCTACCCCTCCAAGAACCAAGCCGCAAACCTTCGCTTTTGTCAAAATTGACCTTGGCTCCTGCAATCCGCTCGTACTCGACAACCGCCTCTTTCACAGCCTTTATATCCAGGCGGTGGGATATAAAGACTGTGATATCATCAGCGAACGCAGAAACCCTTGTCATAAGAGGGCCGGACTTGTCCCCTCATCCCTAAGCCTGCGGAGGAGGGGCTCCAACGCTAGGACATAGAGAAGAGGAGACAGCGGGCAGCCCTGCCGGACCGAACGCGAATACCCTCGAACGCCTTCCGTTCACCTGCACCACTGCCTGAGGGTTGTGGTACATCATACTAATCCATCTGCGGAACACGGTTCGAATCCGGCAGTCTCCAAAACAGTCGCCGAAAACCGATGGTCAACCCTATCGAAGGCCTTGGATTGATCTAAACTGATCAGCACGGCTTCCGTGTTGTCTTCTATCCCCTCTATGACCCCGCGAATCAAGTGCAGATTGTCCTGGATCGATCTTCCCTTCACAGCAAAGGTCTGCTCGGGGCCGATCAGATCACTGATGACACGCTGTAAACGATTCGCTAAGACCCGGGCCAAAATCTTTAACTCTGTGTTAAGCAGAGTTATGGGCCTGTAGTCATCTAAACCCTCCCCAACATGCTTGCCACCTTTCTTCAGCAATGTGATCACACCCTTGGTAACACTACCAGGGATGGCTCCCTGGGCGAACCAATAGTTGAACACATCCGTCAGAATAGGGACAAACATGTGCGACATCCTCAAGTACACTTCGTAGGGCAAACAATCTAGTCCCGGCGACTTGTTGAGGCCGACCTGCTTCAACGCGTCACGGACTTCACATTCAGTAACCACACCCTCGCAACTAGCCGCTTCAGCCACCCCAAGGCGGGGGAAGTCGGCGAGATAACTATGAAACTCCCGGAGCGGGAGATCAGTGCAGCGGGCAAAGCGATCCCGAAAGAGCGCCCGAAAGGCATCACGCATCTCGCCACTCGATCGCAGCAGTCGCCCGTCCGGGGTCTTGACAGAATCGATGTACCGATCGGGAAACCTTCGCACTTCTTCTTCACGCGCAGTCACGTTCGATTTCACAGCTTCGTTGAGAACTCTATTTAACATAGATCTAACTACGAATCCCTTGTAGCGCTCGCTACTCTCACGCTCAAGGTCCCTCCTAGTTAGTTCTACACCTAGGGAGTCCCCCCACCCGGGAAAGTCTATCTTCTATAGATTTCGCCTCCTTGGTCCTATCTAGGTTGAGCTGTCGACCGTATTTGGTGGCCAAGTCTCTAATCCTATATTTGAGAGAAACCCACCACCTATTCCCGGTAACCGCCCCCACTAACGCCCGTTTGATTAGGGATTCTAGCCGATCCCGGAAGTCCCGTATCTCCAGTAAGGAGGTATTGAACTTCCAGTAACCGGCTAGACTAGGCCTATTAGCTAACCGCAGACTGACCCTAACAAGTTTATGGTCAGTCCACGCTATCAAGTGGAACGACAACTAACGAAATCAATATCAGCTCGTCTAACTAACACTCTGTCCAAGTAGGAACCTACTTTGGCAGAGGGCGAGCGATCTAGCCACGTCCACATCTCCCGCCCTGGGTGATCAAGACGAAACCTGTCGACCAAGTCATGACGAGTGACGAAGCCGACAAGGCTGCTATCACACCTTCCTGTCCTTCTAGCTGCCCGCCCGACCTTATCTATCTTGGGATCAAGGATCGCATTCCAATCACCCATTAAGACTAGCCGCTTCGTATCGTCCAGGAACGGCGCCAACAGACGAAAAAAGGAAATCCTCTCCGCAGCGATATTGGACGCATAAACCGCAACCAGACGGAACTTGAAACTTTTCACGGCAACATCGGTCACAACCAGTCTGCCCCCGTCATCTGCAAAAACAACGCCAACATCAGCATCAAGGCTGTGTCCAACTAGCAAGAAGACCCCAGGGCTGGTGCGGCTGCCGTATGCTGAGAAAACGTTAAAATCGTTTTCCAGCACCCGACAGTCGGCACCGCAAGTGAAGTGGGTCTCTTGCACTGTAGCAACATATATCCGAGGTTCTTGAGTTCACCAAGCAAGCGCATACACTTGCTTGAATCCCTCAGTCCCCTCACATTCAAACTGGCAAGGTTTAGAGTCATCAGTCCAACTTACCTTACTCAGTGTCGACTACGGGCCGGAAATCTTTCGGGGTGAGGATGCCGACGGCCTGACGCAGGGAACCGGTGCCGAGATCAGTAGTAACCCGGTTGTCCCTGGTGATTCCACCGACATCTATGGGAAACCGCAACTTTAGGGACCTATAAAGAGAAGGGTGAACCAAAATAGGGACCCTACCTGAACAAAAAGGAATACAATTTTTCAGAGAGGAGTGCTCCAACTCTGCCAACTTCATGCCCGTATCAGTCTGACAACCGTACTCAGGAACTTCCACACGCCCCTGGTACGGTCGCCAGCTGACCGAACAAAAGTGGTCACCATGGCTGCACTCCGGAAGTTTGCAGGATTAGAAACATTTAGTTCTTTTATTTTGTCCAGACTCAGCAGCGGCTTTAGTTCCTTTCGAAGCTGGAAGTCACCGACTGCTTCCAGCTCTACTAAACGCAAATCCGCTGCCTGCTGGATCTTTTGGATTGTTAGTTCTCCCTCCTGTCGATTTGGGGGGGTGCCAGCAGGAGGGTCATGTTTCTGTTTTTGTGTGGCCGGAAAAAGTTCTTGGGATGATATGGCAGAGGGGCTAAGTGAGGGAAGGGATGATGTCCTTGTCAAGTTTAGTGGTTGGGATCGATCTGCTGATTATGATCTTGGGAGGGGGATTTGGTATGGGCGGCGGTATTTTTCAGGTAGTGTTCTTGCTGGGGGGAGAGAGTGTCTATTTGATGGAGAGGTTGTGAAGACTGTAGGATCTAACCGGGAAATGGTGGCAGAGGCAGAGGTGGAGGCGGAGGAGGTGGCTGTTGTTGTGTTTGAGAGGAGGGGGCCTACCTTAGGTTGTTGTACGCCGGGACGTTGCATATCGTTACGCGGAGCCTACGGGTGCCCTTATACTCCGACTGTAACCAGAAGTTTTTAGTCATGATATTCGTGGCTCCGGCCTTGGCGGCTTGTTCCTCTGTAGGAAGCAGGACATCCCAAGTTGCAAAGCTTTTTCTACAAAAATATTGACATGGGATGCCTGCCTTCCTCAAGAGATCCTCGAAGGTTTCCTTTTTCAAGCCTACCAGCCTTTTTGTTTTTATATCCGAGATAACCAGCGAAAGGATCCTGGTTTCTAGCTGTTTTACGATCTCAGGGATATTTCATTCCCTTTGAAATATTTGGCATATTTGCCCACCCTATCTCTTTCGTAATCCTCAGGTCCTCTCTGCTGGCTCTCCCATAGAATAGTCTTTGGATTTTTTTGCCCTGGCTGGATTTGTCTTTCCTGGCTATTTTGACTATTAGCGGGGACCGGCAACGAAGGCCAATTTGCCCCTATAAGGCTTTCTTGAGATGCCTGGTCTTTTGGTTCTTTATTTAGGGTAGAAGTCGTGGACCCCTCCATGGCTGCGGTAAAATTAGCAGCCAGGAGGGTAAAATTAAGCCTCCACCTGTCGCAAGAATGGAGGGGGGGTTCTAGTGTAAGACGATAATGAATACAGGGACAATCAATACAACACACTTGTAAAATACAACGACACTGAAAAAATACCAAAAATTAGTAGAACCCCTGAAAGAAAATTTTAAATAACAAAAAAGTCGAACGTACGACAAAAAACAAGGTTGGACGTAGAACAAGTGACAAAAGACAAGTAAATGACAAAAATTAAAAAGTCAAACAAGTCAAACAGAAAACGTCACTTGCAAAAATAAATTAATTGGAACAAAAAAACAAGTCTTACTTCACGAATAGGTATAACAAAAATTCACAAAGCAATCTGAAAATAACTTTCGTAATAGAGAAGAGGTCTCCCCCGAGCGAGCTAAGCTTGGAGAATATGTTTAGATTGGACGAGTCCATCTTTGGGGTATGGTAGGATATGTCCCCATAACACCCACCTCCCAAGCTTTTTGATTCCGTTAAAAAAAGGTGTCAATATCTCCTTTTTTGGGGGTCAATGGTCAAAGGTTCGGTAAATTTCCTCTTCCTTCCCGATCGACGTTGTTCTATGGCTGCTTGTTTAGGTTTGATATCAAACGTATCGTACAACGTTTCGATAGTTTCTTCCTCGTCTTGGGGTATGCGGCAAGGGTCAGCCAGCCGTCGCCTCCAGATTTGGTTCAGGTGTCTTTTATGTGTGGCGGTAGGGCCCAGAATGATGTATGTCGTGTTTCCAATTCGATTGTTCCCAGTTCCCTAAAAGATGTGTTGTTACTGTAGGCTTTGAAGAAACCTTATCTCCTGGGTTATATCTTTTTGTGGGAACAGTCGTGGTCCTACCCAGACTTGCTTGCTTTGGCAGCAGTTATTCAAAAACTGGTCGTATCTTTCGCGCAAACATAGTCTCTGCAGGTGATGTTGCGTCTGGTGTATTCGGGTTCGGTGTGATTCGCTAAACCTGTTAGAACTGTTGTAAAGCCTTTTCTGAGGGTGTTCCGGAGGCTTTCTTTAGAGCTTTCTTCAGAGTGTCAACGAAACGTTCCGCCAGTCCATTGGATCTTGGGTGATACGGAGGTGTAGTTATATGTTTTATCTAGAAGGTGTCGCCGAACTTTTTGAAGTCAGACGACGTGAACTGTGTTTCGTTATCGCTGACTAAGCAGTCCATAACACTAAACCGAGAAAACAGTTCGTGGAGGAAGGTGATGGTGACCCCAGTCGTGGGTCTCTTGCACCTAAGGACTTCCGGCCACTTTGTGTAGCTGACAACTACAATCAAGTAGTAAACGTCCTCCATTGGTCCCGCGAAATCCACGTGAATCCTGGACCAAGGTTGGTCTGTCTTTGGCCACGGCTTGTAGGTAATCGGTGGCGCCTTTGCCACCAGGGCACGACCCTTGCAAGCATCAACCATATTGGAAATGTCCAGGTCCATTTTTGGCCAATACACGTAACTCCGTATAAGGCTCTTCATGCCGTTCTTTCCTAGATGGCCCTCGTGGAAGGCTTTCAATATCCGTTTCTGTAAGGTATAACCACCCTTTCACCATATAATAGTACGTTGTCGGACAACGAGAAAATGTCCTCTATCTATTGATTTTTGTCCGCAATCTTCTGTTTTGTGGCGCTAATAAATTCGTCTTCTTGGGGTTCGCGTTTTATTTCCTATAGTGTAACCGGAAGTTCCCTTATCGTGTTAAGCATCATATTTTTAATCTCGCTGTCGGTTTGTAGGGAAGCGATCACAGAGTCTTCTAGGGGTCACTCTGACTTGGAACCAACCTTGACAATCCGTCAGCATGACCGTTTTGTCTGGAAGGGAGATATTCTAACTTAAAATTGTAGTTAAGTAAGATGGTTCCCAACCTTAGTAATCTGATGTATATACGGGTAGTCCTTTTTTCGATCCGAAGATGGTTGGGAGCGCTTTATGGTCAGTTTGCAATTTGAAAAACCTTCCATGCAGGTAACGATGGAATTTGTTACAGCGAAAATTATTGCAAGGGCTTCCTTTTCGATCTGAGAGTAATGCTTCTCTGAGAGCAATAGGGAATGTGAAGCGTGTGCTACTGGGTTTTTACTTCCATCCGGCATTTTATGTAATATGCAAGCGCCTATGCCATGGGAGCTCGCATCACTGGCCACTATAATGTCTGATTCTGGATTATAGCGCGCGAGGGACAGATCTGACGTCAGTGTATTTTTGATTTTGTTGAATGCCTCCTGGCATTCCGGTGTTCATTTCCAGGTACTGTCTTTTTTCAAAAGCGCATTAAGTGGGGCCCGTAGATTATGCATGTTTGGAAATAAATGACTGGTAATAGTTGGCTAAACCTAAGAAACTTTGCAATTCGGTGATGTTCCCGGGAGCTGGCATGTTTTTATTGCTGTTGCCCTATGAGGGTCCAGTCTCCTGTCGTCCTTGTCTATTACATGACTCATGTATTTGATTTCTTCTAAGAAGAATTCGCACTTTTCTTCCTTAACTTTAAAACCGAACTTCTGTATCCGCGAGAATACCCTGCGTACATGTTTTCGGTGTCGCTCTTTGGATTTGCTGATGATAATTATATCATCTAGATATGCGATTGCAAAATCAAGGCCGTCCAACATGGTATCCATTACCTCTTGGAAAATGGCCGGCGTGACCTTGATCCCGAACGGTAACCTTTCCAATTTGAATAAACCCCTGCGGGTGTTTATACAAAGCAACTTCGAGCTATTTTCCTCGACGTGAATCTGAAGATATGCATCACTCAGGTCGACCTTGGAGAAGATCTTTCCTCCATTTAGCTTTGTGAAGACCTCTCCAGGGCTAGGAAGTGGGTAGTGGTAGTCTATTAATACTGCGTTTAACCCAGTTGAAAAGTCGGCGCAAACGCCTATTTCTTTATACTTCTTTCTGACGTAGACAGTAGGGGCTGCCCATTGGCTGAACTCCACTTTTGATAGGATGCCGGTCTTGACTCGTCTGTCAAGTTCTTTCTTTATTTTCTCTAGCGAAGCGAACGGCAAGTTTCTTTTTTTCTTAAATACCGGTTGTGCGTTGTCTATAAGTTTGAATTTGGCTGCAGTTTTTGTACATTTTCCCAGACTAGCTGCGAAAATTTCAGGAAAAGTCTTTTTTAGTTCAGTCTTAAGACTTTGCTTCTCCGTCGTTAAGGATTCCACTTTTTGACAAAAAGTGTTAATGGATTTGCTGATGGTAATTATATCATCTAGATAGATCCCACAAGTTAAATTCCTGTATCCAGTCAGTACCAAATAAGTTCTCAGTATTCTTTACCACAAATAGTTTTAATTTTTTTGTTGTACCGTTAAAAGTAACCTTTGTAATTAACTCTCCCTCGAATTTGATTTTCGTCCCAGTAACTGTCTTAGCAGTTTTAGACGTTTTTTGCATTGTCGGCTTATTCAGTTTTCTCCACGTATGCAAATTGATTATGGTCAAATCTGATCCAGAATCTAATTGTAACTTAACTTCCTTGTTTAAAATTTTAACCAGCACATATTTACGAATATTATTTTCGTATTTTTGATTTGATATTGCTTGACGAACCCGGTTTTTATTATTTTGCGATTTGCAGTATGAACTTTTATGTCCAACTTTCTCGCAATTTAGGCATTTTTTAATGCGAAATGGGCAATCACTCGACCAAAGAAATTTTCCTCGGCGAAAATAAGAAGTCGGAGGGGTCTGGTTAACTTGTTTTTCCAGTTTGTTAGGGAAATAGCGTCCTCTCTTTGTTGTTTTTTCCGGAGAGTAATGAGTAGTTTTTTTTATGTAAGTTTCTGATGTTTTCGACTCCCGATTCCTCAATGTTTCTGGAATCCTTCTTTACACTTATTATCATTTGACAATCTTCTAATTTTTTCAACGTTAAATTCGGTTTACTCTCCAATTAGCTTAAAACTCTTCGTCGGATTTCGGAGTCTTTTGTTGAGACAAGTCCCTGGACAAAAATGAGGCACTTAAAATCATCAGCACTCAGATCTGCCTGCTTGAATTCGTCACAATGCTTACTGACGACCGAAAGAAACGTCATATAATCCTCGTCGTCTTTTTTATTAGGTTTAAGCATTTCCACCGTTTGTGGAATAACGATGTTTTGGGACTAAACAGTTTTGTTAATAGTTTAACGGCTTCCGTAAACATCAGGTCACTAGTTTTGGGGGGTAAAATGTAATCGACGAATTTGTCATGCTCCGCAGCCCCTAGTTTGCTGAGTAATAGGCAGACCTTTTTTTGATCTGACCAATTGCAGCAGTCAATATTAGATAGATCTTCGTACCTTCTGAAGTTCGTGGCAAATGTTTGATTTGACTCAGGGCAATAAATAAAATTATTTATAGTATTTAGAACTGCTCTCTGTGGGAAACCTACGTTGCTTTCTATGGTTTGGTCCCTACTAATTAAAGCTTGGAGAAGTGATTCAGTTTTCTGCATTCTCTCATCTGCTTTCTGTTGTTGGAGGAACATTTCCTTGGTTCTTTTTTGTTGGTCTAATCGAAACTCTATTAGACGTGTTACCGTCTCTTTTAAGTCTTCCATGTTTGTACTTTTTTCTCTTTTTTACCAAGAGAAAGAAATATTTTTCCTTTTTAAGGAAGAGTTTTATTTTCTCTTTAGACAAGCGAGAGAAAAAAAACTGAGAATGAGAGTTGGCAAAAAATTAAATTACGATATACCGCGTAACTTTTTTTCTTTTTACACAGATATCACTTTGAGGGGGAAAAAACACACAAAGTCATTAAAAAAAATTTAAATTACAGTTCCGTGTAATCTTTTTTTTTTTTTTTTTTTTTTTTTTGCTTTTCACAGAATAGTTAGCAGAAAGTCAAAAACAGAGTGGGGACAGAAAAATCGTTTTTTTTTTAAATCTACTGCGGATTTTTCTTCTTTCTCTTCATCCATTGAAGTATGTTTATTTTTTTTTTTTTTACTTATGCAAATTAGCCCGGAATAAGTTTTTTCCGAAGTCTTGCAATAAATTGGTTTTAAACGCACGGGTTTTTTTTTTTTTTTTGGTTATTCACAAGAAGAGAAAAAGAAGGGTTTACTCACAATTTGGAGATTTTCTTTTGGGGTTTGTTGTTTTGTCAAACAAAAAACGTTCTTGTGTAGCGTTTTTAGAACACTAATTTTTCGTCGCCATGAGGTGGTATTATTAAATCCGTGTATGTGTTTTTTCTCCGCGTAAATTCTTTCGAATCCTCGTGTTGCCACTGTTGTGGTCTTCAGATAAGACCGGTGGAAGAACAACTCAAACAACGGGTAATAGGTAAAGGTTATTGTATTAGCAGAAAAAGGAAGTACTAGCCGTGCAAAAATTATTCTCAGGTCAGCATACAATCAAATAGAAATTGACGAAAAATTCGAGTAAATCCCCTCTATAAACATCCGGATATGCAAACTAAAGTGAACTCGTCTGCTGTTTGACAAAAAGACTTTGAGCCACACTTTTCACAAAGTAACTGAATGTTTTTTTTATCGGGAAAGATAAAAATATCATATTATATCAGGCTGATATGTGTTTGAGGTACAGTCAGCTGATAGAACCGTCCGCAAAAGTACGCAAAAGAAACGTCAAGTTTAACTGAACACAAAGACAAACTATCACTTTTAAAACAAAGAAAAAGACATTAACAAAAAAGGGGTAAAAATCTCTAATCAAAAGAAAAAAGTAACGCTAGCCTCAGATGTGAGAGAACATGTAGCAGCAATTATATCACAAGAAGGTCACCCAGTAATATACCTATCAAGAAAGTTAAAGGCAACTGAGACAAACTGTTCAAATATTGAAAAGGAAGACTTGCAATAGCGTGGAACACGGAAAGAGCGCGAAACTTCTTATTAGGACGGAAATTTTTCTCAAGTTAAACTACAAACTGTTAGAATTCATATCTAATCCCAGAAAAGATTTGCCTAGGGTTACATCATCGAGGATTTAATAAATACCCTACAAGGCTTGATATGCCGTAAAATAAAAACCTATCTATTTTCAACATCACTATATCAATATAAATGAAATATGTATCTTCTGTGATCAGAGATATTACTCCTAGAAGTATATTGTCGAAAACTAACAGCTTCTTAGGAAAAAATAAACAAATTGAATTTTTGCTAGATTAGCTCACCACTGTAAAAATGTACTTAGACTGAATCTTTGATTTAGTTTAATTCAAAATTTAAATGAAGCTGTGTATAGAGCAGAACAACTTCATATAATAATAGTTTTCGAGATGAATTTGTGACATTTTGAAGAAAAACAAAAAATCCAGCATCGATATTTTTGAACGAAAGATTTTAGTGAAACATAGTATTGTGCAAGTGTAGCATCATAATCGCCAAGAATATCTCGATACTCTACTTTTTCTTGTTTCTTAAACTTAAAATTCACTACAAGTGTAAGAGTTAAAGACGTGAGGGTCATTAAAAGAAGCATGGAAAATTAGTGTCAAGAGGGCTATTTTGAAGAAAATTAATGTTCTTTACAACTTTAGCTCCAATACTTTTTAACCCGTCTCTTATGAAGTTATTTACAAATCTTTAAGCTCTTGGATTCAGAATAGGCCACCCAGTGCGTATCACACCCATTACAGATTACTTCGAGAAGTTAAAAAGTTTACTGCGAAACCAAAAATGGAATCATGAGCCATGAAATGTAGATACAATCCCACAGAATCATTTAGCGATTCAGCACACTTCACATATCGTTTCTCAATTTTGCTAAACACTTCTGAAAATTCGATCAAAAATTTTTAAATCTTGGTTGGGTTGAGAATTAATCAATACCTCTTATAAACATCACGTCCCATTAAAAGATTGGGTTAGTATTGTGTCATCTTTGCTCAACTCATATAGATGAAATGCTATTTTGTGTATTTACCCATGTAGATGTAAGTTGGAGTCCTCAAATGTAGGCCTTTCAAAAAGAGCAGAGACTATGAACAAGTATTAATTCTCTAAACACAGTCAGTATTGAACGGTTTTCATCTAGAATGAGAGCATTATCTCCATTTTTTATATTGCTTTCACAAAGTTTTGACCAATCATTTCTCTGGCCTTCAGCAATTAAATACAATATCTGGTGAAAAAGTGTGGATATTACTTTAGTCCTGATCGGGAGTTCGCAAAGTTGTATGTTATGCTCTCTTAATATAACTTTCTATTGAGTCTTCGTTGTGGCACTTTGCCGACTCTTTGATAACACCAGGTGTGTTGACACCGTTAATTTGTGTATATTTTAGTGTGGCTCCAGGCTTTTTCTGCAATAAACTGGCAATAATGAACATGTTGTGTTAAGAGAAAATAAATATATATATATCAATTTCAATCTAATGACATATATAAGTGGCATGAAGTTGAAACTCAATACAAAAATATATTAGTATTATATGATATAGCTATTTATTTTGTTGGGGAAAAAATTCAGTCTATATACGTGTGTGTGAATACACTGATGAGCCAAAATATTACGACTAGTGTCTTGTGATAACTGTCATTTTTTTTTCATCATACAACGTGTGAAAGCACGTGCGATACTCTGTCCTCATCAGCCGCCAACATAGTTTCGGTAGCTCATGGCGGTACTGCCACTCCTGGCACTACCAAGCAGCTTTTGCCACCGGACAGGGTATTTAAAAGAAATATATATCTATATATACACCAGATCAACTAAAAGCAGACATTACATTGAACATTCGTTCATCTTCATTTTAGTGCAGTTTGTGATTTAAAAACGCGTTTACTTTCAGCCGTTGATGACATAGTAACCGTTATATAACTGTATATAACTGAGATATACCTGAAAGTAGCTGGACTTGTTACTTTACTTTCCATCTGTATAACTCAGCAGTCATAGACATAAAGAAAGAGATGTGTGACTGTTGAAAGACAAATTGTTTTGATCAAAAGACTAGGGGAGAGCAATTCCAAAATAACATCGCTGGAGAAGGCTCCTTCACTTGCTGTTGCGGTGATTACTTTCCGGCAGTGATCACACAACAAGGTCCTGGGCGACCAAACACTATCAATGAGAGAGATTAATGGACCTTTTACTATCAAGTATGAGTCGATAGCTTTCAGGAAAGTGGAGAAGGAATCAGTCACAACACGCAGTATACAAATATTACTTTCGTCCTCCCCCTCTGTCTGTATGTCTCTCTCTCTCTCTCTCTATTTATCTATTTGTCAGTCTACCTCACTGAATATATATATATATATATATATCATTAAGTCGTGTTGATAGCGCGGAATTCCTTTATGCTCTCTCTCTCTCTCTCTCTCTCTCTCTCTCTCTCTCTCTCTCTCTCTCTCTCGCTCTCTCTCTCTCTATCCATCAATACCATCCATCGCTCCCAGCAGGTCCTCTAAATTACATCCAGGGTTCGCACAGGGCTGAAGTAAGTTCTTGTTTGTCGGCTAACAATGGCGCGTGTATATGTTAATAGAAAAACTTTGCTGATGATTTGCACTGTCTCCGTTGCACTGCCTCCATTGCACTGCCTCCGTTAAGCAGTGCCTTGCTGCTTGAAGTTTCACACTGAGTTGTGATAATCATTTTTTATTTGTCTGATGAATGTAACTCAGCGTGAAACTGCCTGTAACGAGAAAAAAAAATTGTTTTTATTAACCATGACTATATTCCCTCTTTCAATAGAATATTAGGTACTCTCCATAATTTTACAGTAATGAGATTCATTTTTTAATTGACTGATAGTAACTTATTTTATCATTTGATATGTGGGTGCGGGCGCCCATACGTGTATGTGCAGACGAATAAATACGTCTTTGAGCATGTTTTTTGTGTTTTTGTGTTCGTATGTGTGTGTGTGTGTGTGGTGATTTGAACAGAGCAGACAAACAAAAATACTATTCTCATTACTCTTCGTGAACCATATCTTTTTGAGATCGATATTTCTAAGGAGTCTAATTTGAAACAAACGGTGGAAAACTAGAAAAGGAAATTTCCTTTCATTCCCAAATCCTCCAATAGCACCTCATATATTTGTAGATTTTTGTTTTTGTTTTTGTTTTGTTTCAGTTTTTTGTTTGTTGTTTGTTTGTTTGTTTGTTTTGTTTTTTTGTTGCTGTTTGAGATTTTTTTGTTTGTTTTTGCAGGGGGTTTTTTTGTCTTTTGTTTTGTTATTTTTTTGTGTTTTTTTTTTTCTGGCAGCAGCAGTTTAAGTTAAGAGCTTCTTGCATTGAAGTTATTTTCTTAATTGATATATTGGCCTAAACATTTTCTCTTAAATGGCTGCCGAAAGTATGTGTGCTCTTGCAAGGAAACGGAAGTGGAAATTTTAACTGACCGACTTTGTTTTACGGGATTTCAACCGGATGTTGACTTCTAAACCATTCTCCACATTTCAATGTAATTTTCTTACTTTTTCAATTTGACATTTTAAACAAAATATATCAAATGAATAAACAGATGCCAACGAAAGGCATGTGTTTAGCCCAGGATGTTTATTTCCCAAGACTTATTTTATTTCAATTTCCTTAGATTATTTTATTTTCATATTTACCTGTATTTTAAACGATTTATTTGTTTTGTTTTTTGCTTTTTGTTGTTTTTTTTCCCAATCCATTTACTGTCTTATTCCGTTGATTAATCAAATCGTTTTCATTTCTTTCTCTTTCTCTCTCTCTCTCTCTCTCTCTCTCTCTCTCTCAATCTATCTATCTCTATCTCTCTCCATCTCTCAATACACACACACACACACACATATATATATATATATATATATATATATATATATATAGTTAGAACTTCTGGGATTTCCACGAGGAATTAGATCAGATCTTTTTATAAAGAATAACATTTTTACAAGTATCATACTAGTTAAAGGCTATTATCTAAAGTGAATATTATACCAATCGGCGGTCCGTCAATTCCTAAAACGATTTAAGTGTCATTTTTGACACGCATTACTATCAAATGACAGATTAGTAGAAATCGTGGTACAATGTCGTGTTCCTATTAATTATAGAGACTACACGAAAATCGATGATGTCAATATAAGAACACCACTGTAACTACTGAACTTAGAAAACTATTAGGGAGTAAATTAATTGATTTAATTTTTAATATTACATGAAAATATTGCCCGTTTATCATTTTCCTCCCGATCAACTTTTGAAATCAGATTCATTACGCCACTCTAGATGGTAATTCTGACATAGAGACTGCATTATCAAGTTATGCGTTACACATATGAAGCAGAAACAAAAGTCTGGTAAAGGCTTTTTGATCAAAAAGGGACGCTGCATGATCGACATCTACAGAAAGATCAGAAATGTGTATGGTGGGGCAACACTTGATGAGAGAGTAACGAACAAAAATAACTCGAAAACTTTAAAGGTAAAAATAAAACTCAATATTGCCATGTCGGCTGGGACTGTAGAATACACCGACTGCTTCTCTGCCGAGGGGTAAGACACCCCCAATGAATGTCCAAGATGTGACACTAAATAATCTGATGGTGAGGTTCCAGTAATGCTAGAGCTTTGGGAAATGCGGAGTACCCCTTTATTGCCATCGCTCCCTGGTCCACTCTAGCCTGGAGTGGTAGCACCTGATAGGGTCCTATCTATGGGTTAAATAGAACTAAACCGTGGTTTGAGTATTGTGTTTTTTGCATTTAAACTGCGTATTTATGCTAAACTGAATTGTTTAAGATAGAACTGTTTTGACATTTAATCTGCATACTTATGCTAAACTGAATTGCTCGAAATAGAGCTGTTTTGACATCTAAATTGTGCACTTATGCTAAACTGAATTATCTGAAATAAAACTGTTTTGACATTAACTCGGTGTATTGACCAGTCGGCTAGGACTGTAGAATACACCGACTGCACTTCTGCAGAAGAGTAAGACCCTCCTAATGAATGTCCTTGATATGACACTAAATAACCTGATGGTGAGTTTCCAGTGATGCTGGAGCTTTGGGGGAATGCGGAATACTCCTTCATTGCCAATGCACCAAGGTCCACTCTATACCGGAATGGTAGCACATGATAGGACCCTATTTATGGGTTAAATAGAAATAACTGCATACTTATGCTATACTGAATCGTTTGAATTATAACTATTTGGCTAAACTGAATAGCTTGAAATAGAAATGTTTTTGGCAATTAAACTGTACTGACATTTAAACTGTGTGTTTATGCTAAACCAAATTGTTTGAAATGGAACTGTTTTTGACATTGAAACTCTACTTAACACAAAACTGAATTGTTTAATTTAGAACTTTTTTGACATTTAACTGTGTGTAAACAAAATATGTACTAGAATGAGCTGAATTAGAACTGTTTGAATAAACTAAATAGTTTGAAATAGAAATGTTTTTGACAATTAAACTGGGTACTCATATTAAACGGAATTGTCTGAAATAGAACTATTTGTATAAAAAGGTATTTGGTGTTAAATAACCTACAAAGGTTGATATGCCAACCAACCAACCAACCAACCAACCAAAGACTCAATACAAACCATTAAAAGCCATCATCGAAAAACGAATTAAGACAAGGTGGAATCAACGCAAATATTCATCCCAAGTGGAGAACATTTTCAATGGAACTGCGTTGTGGACAAAAGTACTCTACAAAAGTAGGAAGTTATGTTAATTTCATATTGTTAATGAAGTTGTTATGAATTGAGAGGCCTCATTTTCTGAACAAACTTTGTACTTTCATACAGGAATAAGGCAACATGAAAAACATCAGATTTTCAAATTAGTGTGTCCTGAAAGTCTCGAGAATGAAACTATAAAGACAGAAATTAACAATAAAGGAGATATTCATTTTATTCAATTCAGTTTTTGGAATTCAACAGACTCTATTCCAGCGAGTTTTCAATTAATTGTTAATAGTTGTATTTCTTTTAATAGCCTCTATGACCTTTTCGATGCATTTTCAGATTAATGAACAAGAAAAAAATCATAGAGAGCTAGAGGTCTTGTGTATCTTGACGTCTATACATCATCACTTTATTTTATAAATCTTGATTTAAATCCTAAATTTCAAACTCATAGAAATTTAAAGAATCATCTTCTATGCTTTTTATTATATCATGCGACTCCTCGTATCACACTATTTGAATCACTCTACATTTTATCACACCTGGTATCACACTATTCAGCACCATAACACTTTTTACAATTCACACAAACAAATTGTTTAATCTTTCGAGTATTCAAAACAAATTTTATTTTAATCTTTATTCCTACTGTTGATTTCTGCTGTTTAATGTTTGCTGTTTTTGATGCGTTTGCAATGTTGTTTTCAACACATCGGCTGTTTGAGGTAGAAGTTCATTATTTTAAAAAGGCACATACACAAGTCTATACATGCACACAGATACCTAAATCAATACATACACAGAGAGGCAATCATAATATAACAGTTATCGAAGCCTCATCTAAACCTGAAAAAGCTGTTTGCATTTCATTTAGTGCTAGAACACATGAGAAGGCATCAATCCAACTATTCTCCTTCGAACTTGGTGTAAATAGTAGATATGACAACCAATCTGAGAGAAAGAAACTTTGCTTAAAAAACAACCTTTAAAATGTTTAAATCGAAAAATACCTTAAGTACCACTCACTTAAATTAAAATTATTACTGTACAAACTTCGTGAAAATTTTCACAGAACAATATTAAGTACAATTGTTAAATCTTTTCTGTTATGTGGATTTATCTTTTTTTGTCAAAATTACCGTTTGTAACCGTTCAATATAAATCTCTAATTGATAACAGAGGTATTCAAATATATATTGTTAAGAGAAATGAAATTTGTTATGTCTATTTATCATAAAGTGTCTGCAGTCCAAGTTTTACCCAGCGTCGACACGTACTCTAATTCATGTACAGATGTTGTGGATGAAGCTTTCCTCTTAATGATTTCAATAAAAACAGTAGATTTAGTCAGCACTTTGTCTATTATGTTTCATAATTTTTTTGATTAGGTTGATAGTTTCAAGTAGACCTAGAAAAACTTTCTGAAACAGATGATTCCAGCGTCTTAATTTCCCTTCTTTTCGAATGATTTTCCCTCTATGTTTATAGTACAAGCTTCACATCTCTAATTTTTGCGACTGCATGCGAAATGTGTTCCTTGAATGCCTCTTCTTTCTCGAATCGGGTCCCTTTGTATATATAGTATCAAAAGATTCTATTTCCGTTCGATAGATTATATATTTCTTATAGAATATAATATAACTATACAAAAATTAAGAAATGGAAAAAACAATATTGAACTAGCCATCGATTTCATAAACTAGATAATAACAACACCTTATCTTTCTTGGACATTTTACTTATAAATGATAGCAATAAATTAAAATTTAAAGTTTATCACAAATCCGCAAATAAAGATTGCATATACATTAATCATAGAGCTCTTTGGATTTGCACCCCCAAATTTTTAGAGCTCTTGGGATTATAACCCCCAAATTTTAGAAAGATGAATTTGGTTAAATAGAAAATTCTTTTGCACAACTTTAATATCCTAAATCTTTGATACAACACACCAAAATGAAAGCTCTCAAAATTCCCCAACGTAAATGCTCTCCAGAAATTCATTACAATTTTTTTAATAAATGCATTATATAGTAGGATTATTTTACACAATAAACATCATCGAAAAAACCTAAACCATCTTGGAATTAAAACAGGAACTAACTCTTCGAAGTCAATTAGAAATTCAGCTAATTATAATAACAAAATACTAATAACAAAACCAACATTGATTCCATTGCAGTAGCATATGAAATTCCATGTCTGGATTGTAATAAAAATGTGGAGAAAACTTCCCATAGAATTGATAAAGAATTTTATGTGCACAGAAAATATTTTTAAATAGTAAATATAAATAAAGGTTTGGTCAAACCTTATTTAGAAACTAATCACAGCTATAATTTTAAAGATCCCAAGACGTTATTTTACATGTGTAATAAAAAAAACACCCGAAAATCATAGAATCCAGCATCATTTCAACCTGCAATATTATCAGTTTATCTCCTTATTTGGTATGAAAAATTGTAAAATCCCTCATTTGAAATAATAACAAAATACTTATATGGCTTCATCGTTCATATATATTAAAAAAGCTAAATAAAGAGATAACCGATTAATACAGAGATTGAAAGAAGAAGGCTAACACTTATAAAGACGGATAAACATATTATCGAATGTTTTGAGTAGATATGAACAAAATTATATAAACATTAACATAGATAGATAGATAGATAGCCATGATATGGCTACGCGAAATGGACATATAATGTTTATATATATATATATATACATAGAACATAGGAATCTTGAAACACGAAAAACACTTACGACTTCTTTGTTCAGATACGAAACTTTTCATTACCTTTGAGTCTAAAGGTTCTTCGACATAAGGAGAGAGATACACATTCTTTCTATTCTGACTTTTTCATCTGCCCACCCCCTCATATCGTGTAGCACCCACCACAAAGGCCACTGGCCTAGCTTCGGCGAGCAAGCGAAAGTCAAACCT
Organism: Sepioteuthis lessoniana; assembly: GCA_963585895.1. Taxonomy (NCBI): domain Eukaryota; kingdom Metazoa; phylum Mollusca; class Cephalopoda; order Myopsida; family Loliginidae; genus Sepioteuthis; species Sepioteuthis lessoniana. Next base: position 59,234,393 of record OY757912.1, read on the forward strand.
TCTCGTTCTGTGTCCAGTTCTCAGCTCAACTAACTTTCTTCAAAATTCCCAAAATCCTCCGCGCGCTTCCGGTGCGTGACGTCATTTGCACTTGCTAGCCCCGTTTCCCATCTGGGCTATTGTGACATCTCTGAGTGACTCGTCCGCTCCGCCCGCGCACGCGCGTGAACACCTGCGTTAATGTTGCACCTAAGTAACCCATGCACTGAGCCGAAATGTTCGCAAACTAAACTCAAAGGTATAAAACGAAATCCTTCGGCCATTATATTACATGCCTTTCCCTCTTCAAATAAAATCATTTGTCATCGATGATGACAAACTATTTTCTTAAACTAATGTACCGCCCTTCCTCATGTCGAACTGATCAACAAAATTTTCAGTAATACGATTTTAACAAAACAATACAAAAAACATGCATCAGTCCCAAACTCAAAAGTCATTGAAAACAAGTGTTCGTATTGTGCTTCATTTTCTTTTTTCTTTTTTTTTCATTTTTTTTTCTTTTTTCAACAACATTTTCTGGTTCTTTTTTTCTCTTTTTTTTTATTTCAATTTTTTTTTTTCAACAGTCACTGGTTCGGCATGTATATTTCTTCTTTTTTTTCAGTCTTTAATTTTTTTTTTTTTTTTTTCTACTCTCAAGTCAATTGCTCTTAATGTCTTTTACACTTTTGCTTTCCTTCTACATCCGTACTCATTACTTTTAACTTTATATCTCCTACTCCAGTAATCTCTGTCATTAATTAATATACGCATTTTAACCCTCCACAACTAAGCATAGCTCGTAATCAAACCAAGATAAATGTTTCCCCGTTTTTTTTTCAACTTTTGACCACCGTCAAACGGTCTATCTCTCATATTTTCAACAGCTTACGAGTACTCTTCTTTCTTATCTTCTTTCTTTTTTTTGCCTTAAAATATCCCGGGTGTTCTCTCCTAAACCACCCAAACTTTTATTAATTCAGCCAACAAAATTTCCCCCTCAAAACACTTCAAAATCCGAGTCCATGAATTTTCCGAACACATCCAATGAGATCACCAAAACCCTGCGCATATCTTAATTATCTCCAAACCTTTGTTTCCGTATATCTTCTCCAATAAAAACCTCAAAGCCCCACTCCAAGGAGGAACTCAGAAAATAACTGTCGGCCTCGTCAGACACAAAAAAAAAAAAAATCTGTCTCTTAGTTGCTCTGCTCCTATGGCGAGATTATTCGAGACCATTTCAGTCGACTGGACAAAGAAAAGTCCGAAGCGTCCAACTGCGCCTCTAAATAGTCGGTATTGACAAACTTCCACAAAAACCGGCATGCCTTCCATCAGCACTCAAAATCGATTCTCCCAATTTCACAAATATCGAAACCTGTCCCAAACGTCTTAACTACAGATATGCGAAATCCTTGGACAACTCCATCGATGCTCCTGAAATTCCATCTCTCGGATAAAAATTCTAATTTCCAATTACTATTTTGCTCGGACCACTGACAAGTTATTACAAAATTTTACTCACAAAAAACCCCGTTTACTATAAAATTTCATTCATAAAAATATTGTTTACTATAAAATTTCATTCATGAAAATTGTTTACTAGAAAAACGTCACCCATAAAACGGATAGTAACTGTCTCCTAGTCATCTTTCTTTTCTTTTCACTGCCTGCATATGTTCCTCTTACTCTTTCTTTTTCTTCCCTCACTACGATACAAAATCACATATAGCAGTAATTGTCATTTTTCTATGCTTAGGGTTCAATCTTTTTTTCTTTTTTTTAAGTTATCTCCAATTTTATCCTTCTAGAAAGGCCCTTGTCATTAAATCTCATGCTTTCACCATTATAATCAATTTAAATTCCTTTTTCACGAAACCAAATATTAATTGACAGCAGAGAGATAAAGTTATACAATGAGCAAATACCTTCTTTTTACTTTTTCTTTTCTTTTCATGCCCTTTTTTCTTGACTTCGCTTGACTTTTCATTTGAGGCTTGCCTTCTTTTTCTTTTCTTCCTGCCTTTATTTTTTTTCTTTCTTGGAGTTGAGCTGTTTTTCCTCTTTTTTTCTTTTCTTTTTCTGCTTGGGGCGCCGCATTTTTTTTCTTCTTGTTTTCGGTGTTGAGCTTTTTTTTCTTGTTTCTTTTTTTTCTGAGGACCTTGTGTTCTCTCTCTCTCTCTCTCTCTCTCTCTCTCTCTCTCTCTCTCTCTCTCCTTCCATCGCCTGAACAAGCCGCTACGTTCTTAGCTGTTTCTCTGATTGTGTGGACATACTTGTGGAACCCAGTCATAGCCATGCCATGAACGACATGCCCAGCTCTGGCACCAAATATATATATTTTACATAGCCAGATACGGATATGTGTGAAACTTACATAGACAGTTCATATATATATAACATAACATAGGAATCTCGAAACACGAAAAACACTCACGAATTCTTTGTTCAGGTACGAAACTTTTTATTACCTTTGGGTTTAAAGGTTCTTCGACATAAGGAGAGAGATACACATTCTTTCTATTCTGACTTTTTCATCTGACCCCCCACATCTCGTGTGGCACCCGCCACAAAGGCCACTGGCCTGGCTTCGGCGAGCAAGCGAAAGTCAAACCTTCTCGTTCAGTGTCCAGTTCTCAGCTCAACTAACTTTCTTCAAAATTCCCAAAATCCTCCACACGCTTCCGGTGTGTGACGTCATTCGCACTTGCTAGCCCCGTTTCCCATCTGGGCTATTGTGACATCTCTGAGTGACTCGTCCGCTCCGCCCGCGCACGCGCGTGAACTCCTGCGTTAATGTTGCACCTAAGTAACCCATACACTGAGCCGAAAGGTTCTCAGCCTAACTAAACCCAAAGACATAAAACGAAATCCTTCGGCCATTATATTACATAGATAGATAGATGCAATCGTAGCCGGTGTAATCCAAGAAAACAAATAATATGCATAAGAACATTTTTTGATATTAATTCTGCGAGAGCACTGTAAGATTCTCTTTCCAATCATGCACTTTTGTGCATTTTGCAGGTAGTCATATGAAACTAACACTTAGAAATTGAACTTATAAAAAAAGTCGACAAAAATTATCACAAATAAAATTCGAAAATATAAATTCCTAAATTTTTTTTTTTTAATTTAAGGATCAGTTTTTCATTCATAAAAGTTTGAGTGAAGATGATTTTAAAAGCATTGTTTTCAACTTATGATTATTATGTTCTATAAGTAATGATATATGATGTAGACATTTTATATATCAATCTATCTTATCGTTTGTGAAAATTTCGTGTGCATCTCCCTGATTAATTAGATATTTATTTATGTTTTCTTGATTCATTAATATTTCAGCACCTATGAATACTAATTCTCTATATTCATGTGCAAATTAGATTTTCCTGATCAATTTTTAGCTAAAATATTCCAGACAATTCCAGATAGAATGTGGGGACGGCATATCCTTTCTTAAATACCATTCAGATCAATAGAGTTCACGAATAAGAATGCTTTGAAATTCAAAAACAAATTGGTTGTTTATGGTCAGGGATTAATTCAAATATTTCAGAATGTAAATGCATTGCAAATGACTATATTTTAAAAGTACCTGTAAAATCCATAAAATAGTGATTGTCAGTTGTCAGAATTTAATGAGTAACTAATAGAATTGGTCATCAATACATTGAAAAATCCTGAATAAATGATGCATTGAACACGCTTGATTGGTTCTTATAATTTGACCTAAAGAGATATGGTTTCAAATCGGAACAAAATCTTTCGAAATAGCAAGCTAGATTTTTAAAGAAAGCATTTGAATTAACCAGAAATTATTTCGAGATTTTTGCCTGTCAACATTTTCTTAGAAACAACGAGAGAAATAAATTACGTAAATGATGTACACTTCGTGTTGATTTTGATTGTTTTTTTTTCTCCTTTTACTTCCATGTAACCCAATATTTTTACTGATTAATACGATTTTAGAGTATTACATTTTCATACGCAAAGTACACTACATGATTTAATTATTTTATATTATAAAACATCTTATAAAAAAGTCATCTTGTTATATGCTCATATGCATATACACATGCATATACATGCAGCATCATAACGACACAATAAATAAACAGACGAACGAAGACATCTTTAGAAAAATATTTACCTCTCACTTTATTGTAAGGGTTCGAAAAGGTTATTCAAGGTTTTACTGTGAGAGGGAGTTGGAGACCGAACAGAACTGCAATATATTGACCCCCACTCTTATGGCCGTCAATGTTGTGTCTTTCTCGTTCTCCAGGCTGCTCAACCGGAGGCCCAGAGGCCCACTCTGCTGGCTTTCTCTATCACATTTTATCAGCATCTTCTCTGGACCCCAACTCAATCGGGGGCCCCAAGCCCCTTCGGCCTGGCGTGGCTTCCCCTACCACATCTCGTCTCTATAACTCCAACTGTAACTCCAACTTCTGTCTTGACTGAGTTATATAATAGTTCAACGCCCACTCAATCGCCTACTCGATCTTTGGAATGGCATGTTTGATCGTCATCAAGCGGAAATAACTGTCATGCAGTTCACAGGTCACTTTCTTCCGGTGCATCAGTCTATGAGTGTACCATGGGATTTTTTAGCTTGTTCCATTTTATTAGCTAATTTCCGCCCACGCGATTTCCTCTCATAACTGCCATTAGAATGTGTCACTTCCTTCCGGTGCATCACCTTGAATGGCATTTTTGGCCGGGTCGAAGGTCAAAATACAACAATCTTACCAATATTTACCTTATATTTCTTCAAAAGATAAATAGCATTAAATTATAAATCCAAAAATAATCATTAAATTTCTTCTTATTAGGATCCCAAGGTAATCCAGCTAATTTTAAAAGTCTTCTCCAAAAGTCAGAAGTATCAAAATTCAAACATTAGTGGCCCTAGTCTTTCAATGGTAGTTAAAAGTGCTACTTGTATCACCAATCTAGCAATCATTGAACATTAGGTTCAATGAATCAATGAATTACTTGGCATCGAAGGTAAACTATTTATCATTTATCGTTTGAGTATTAAAATGTAGCAAGATTCAATAATTACATTCCAGATTTTCTTCAAGCATACTTTGATAGAATGCATGCATACTGTTGTTATTGTTGTTTAATAATTGGTGAATATTGTTGTATTGCGGTTGAAGTAATGAATGACAAAACTTCTTTATAAGAATATATACGTTTTTTATTCTTTCGTAAGAAGTTGAAGTTTCTGTGGTGTGTGAGACAGACGGACGGAGAGAGACAAGACAGATTGCTATATTGACCCATAACTTCTTCTCTTGACGCTGTGTTATCGTCAAGACCCTCTCAGCTCTTCTGCTTCTCGGCTGGGGTTGATCAACCGGAGACCTTGTATGGGCCTCAGGCTGTCAGTGGCTGCAAGCAGGATCTGACTCGGCTTCCACTGACTCCAACTGATTCAACTGCCGTGGGTATCTGCATATATTATTTCATAACATCCACTTATTTCCGATTAAATAACGTGATCTTCCGCTTATTTACACAGGTGAGTCTCTGATTGACGGCTCAGTCTAGGGTGAATATGTAACACTCCTCCTCCTCTTATTCTTCAAAATGTCTACCTGTGAATATTTTCCTCACGCCCTCCGCCATCTCTCTCCACACCCACATTTTTCAAATTATGTTAGAGGGCAACAGCAGCAAAAATACAACTTGGTGCGGTTGGGTATCCTTCATGCATACATCAAAATTACAAAATAATTACATATCCCAATCAAAAAGCATCATAGGGCCCTCCTTTGCAATTCCTTGGGAAAACTAAAAACATCACATGACCAACGTCTTGGTTCCCAAAATCCCGGTCACAAACCCCGTGACCCTCGTAATTTTTCCAGGATTCCTCATGGCCATACACCAGTCATCCACTCTACAGGATCCTACCAGGAGTAACTGGGGATTTCCAAGAATTCAACCACAAAATCACCATGGCCCCAAACCAATACCTCAAAATGGCATTATAAATTGAAATGCATGCAGCAATAACCAAAACATACCACGTCAAAATATCTAGCAGCAATTGATTTACTTCTTAATCAATTATTGCTTCCAACGATTTCACCTTTCCAAAGAATGAAAAATGTCATAAAATGAGTCGGAGATAAAAAAAAAAAAAAAAAAAAAATTCAGAAATGTCGCCTTAAACTCAAACAATTATTCCTTTCTAAGCTTCGCAGCGGTTGAAGAGGAAAACAATTTTAATACATAACAAGTCAAAATACAGTTCAAAACAAAATGTCCAACCAGAGAAAAAAACGTTGACAACCTAAGATATGTCAAAAAAAAAATTTTAAATGTTCATGCTTATGACAGTTCTATTTTTAGAAATGTCTCTTCCTCTTCTCTCATCGGCTGTCTCTTTCTTTTTTTTTTTCTTTTCAATTCCTGAAATCGTTGCTTTTTAATGCTGAGTGTCTTTGTCTTTTTTTTCTTCCTTTTTATTTTCCATTCTCATTTATTTTCACTGCAATAAATTTCATATCCACATACATATTTTCTTTTTCTGTCCAATTGTTCATTCTCTGCGCACTTTTTTTTTTCTTTTTTACGGATAACATAAGCTAATATTGGTTCTCACGCGCCTTTTTCCATTTTTTTTTCACAAGTATCTACCCTTTTTTCTATTCCGACTAAAACAACACCATACTAGTATCAAGCTAACTTCTAAAGGTGAAATAAAATTTCCTAGGGGTTCTTTTCCAAAACAACCCAAACCTTTTACTTTTTCCCTCAAGCACGATTTGAAACCGAGTCCATAAATTTTCCGGTGAACACAATTAGATACGTTAAGATTTTGCACACATACTCCCTAATTTCCCATCCCCTTTTTCTAAAATATCCTCTTCAACACAATGGTCTGTTCTCTTACCAAACCCCAAAAATTCTCGCCTCTATTCCATGGGGGGACCTTCACAACCTGGTCCGGACACTAACCAGTACCTTAAAAAATCTCAAATTCATTTTAGGGGGATCTCACAAAACGCTGGTCTGGCCACTAACCAGTACCTCAAAAATCTCGACACCTTCCTTGGGGAAGACCTTCACAAAACCTGGTATGGCTTCTACCAGTACCCAAAATATTGATCCCATTCTAGGGAGACTTCACAGAACGCTTCCAATTTCCACAACTTTTTCAAACATCGAACCCGTCTCACTAACCTTACTATGGATCCAAAGGTACATGAACATTTACTCGACAACATATCATTGTTGCCCGGATCCTTTCGGAGCTCGGATTAAATTCTATGTCAAATCACTATGCGTTACGTTAACCCCCACGAGTTATTACAAAATTTAATTCACAAAACCCTAACCCTAACCCTATCATCAAAGTCTATTCACGAAAAGTCCAAAATTCTCATTATCCCCTCATTCGAAAACTGTCATTTTTTGATATATCATTGAAACAATATTTTCTATTTCTCTCTCTTTTTTACTTCTTCTTTCTTTCCCCTCATGATTCTCCGTCCCCAAACATAGCTGTAATCTGTATCAACTCAAATATACAGGATTTTATAACAGATTTCCAATTTTCTTTTATAATCATTTAAATTCTATTGGACGCAACACTTAAAACCTTGAAAGACCGATACAACCAAATTTTTTTCATAATTTGCTAAATCTTATTGACGCGAACCAACGAACTTCAAAGATATACAGAAGGAAAAAAATTGCTTTTCTTAATTTGAGCATTACTCAAATTAAGAACTCGCCTTCAGCATTAATGCGGGATATATACGGGTAAAGAATGACCATAACTCTCTTAATAAGAATATAACTCTCACACTTTATTCTCTAAAGGAGTTGAAACTTCTGTGGTGTGTAAGAGACAGACGGAGGGAGATTGCTATATTGACCCATAACTTCTTCTCTTGACCATAGCACGCTGTGTTATCTTCAATACCTCACTTAGCACTTCTTCTGCTTCTCTGCCAGAGTTGCTCAACCTCAGGGCGCTTTCAGTGACTGCAAGCTAGATCTGACTCGGTCCTCACCAAATCCAACTGACTCAACTGCTGCAGGTATCTGCATATATTATTTCATAACGCCCACTGACTTCCAATCAGATCACATGATTTTCCGCTTATTTAGACTTGACGGTTCGGTCAAGGGTCAATATGTAACAATATATCTCTCGTCTAAGCGTCATGCATAACATTTTTATACCAAGCACGGATTCCACTATTATAAAATAACTGTGTTCATAAATCAGTTTACTTCCAAAGTGCCACTCGTCGTAGGCTATCTTTCATATTTCTTTGTTTATTGTTGTGATACAATAATTTTTTGTCGTTTGGATATATTTTTCACGCCAAAGAATCACTCCTAGTTCTTCGCTACAAGTACAAAGGAAATTGTTAAGTGAAAATATCAGGCGTCAAATTGAAAGAACCAAGTCAGCCCCAATATTTACCATGACTGAAGGAAGAGATGGATTCTGGCCTTTCCCACAATCAGCTTCGCCAAGGAAGCTTTATGATATGTTAGTGGAACTTCTGAAGTCGGTGGGATATGAAAACGTTCATGAGAAGATAGAACATCGGCAAGTGTTATCTTGTTGAGTCCAGGAGAAGAATTACCTTGACGCCACATTTTTTGAGAAGAGTGCACCGATAGGCATTAATCTCAGTGATGGCATAACTTATGCATAATGTTTTATTTGTATCGTAAATGTTATTTATCTTACTTTTAGAACATCGACCGTAGAACACAGTTGCTCTAAAATATGAAATATAAAATTTAGTTGACTAATAACATAAACAATGAGTTAATAGGTCTTAAATCTTAACGATGATGAGAGATGGAAAGTTGCCAGGAAAATTCTCCAAGTTTTAACAGCGTTTAACTTGTCACAAAAAGACCAATTAATGAACTTCAAAATTAAGCGACTATTCGCATTTCTATTTTGTATTTCTTCACAAATGTTTGATTTTTGTTTGTTTGTTCTTTATAGCATATCAACCTTTGTAGGTTATTTAGTGCCGAATCCATTTTTATACTAATAGACAGTTCTATTTCAAACAATTCTTTTTAGCATAAGTACACAGTTTAATTGTCAGAAACATTTCTATTTTAAGCTATTCAGTTTAGTCAAACAGTACTAATTCAAACAATTCTGTTTAGTATAAGTATAGTTTTTGTTTACACACAGTTAAATGTCAAAACAGTTCTATTTCAAGCAATTCAGTTTAATTCTATTCGACCCATTGATAGGACCCTATCCGGTGCTTACACTCCGGGCTAGAGTGAACCTGGGAGCGATGGCAATGTAGGGGTACTTCGCATTTCCCAAAGCTCCAGCATTACTACGACCACATCATTAGAGTGTTTAGTGTAATATCCAGGACACTCGTTGGTGGGAGTCTTACCCCTCTGAAGAGGAGTAGTCGGTGTATTCAACAGCCCCAACCAACTGGGCAAACAAATCAGGACCCAAAATCACTGCATCCTCCACTTTGGCTCTTTTTACACTTGTTCAGCGAAGGTTATTGATTAGAATTGATCTGGTTCATCTTTTGCACGAATGAACAAGTCTTTCTCGGTAGGAAATGAAAAGACCAAATAAGTTCTATTAAAATGTCGCCATCAAGTCTTCGCTTCAGTGGCACTATAGTGGTGACCATTAGGATTGTGACTGAGCACCACTTTTGCCGTAAGTCCTCGACAGTTAACACGTGCATTGAAATCATTTAGCTTTCTGATGGTTGACTCACTGGGCACCATGTTGAAGTAATTTAGTTGAAGAGAATCATGACACAAATTTAGGACCGAGTGGACAAGGAAATCCAATTCTTAGTTGGAGCCTAGCAACGATGTTCTTCTAGCAGAAGTTCTGTTTTCATTAGAGTCTATGGACGTCGTGACGAAAAGAATCATTCAAATCAAGTAGAAAAGTTTACTTCATTCAATAAAACCTGTAGAGTTTAATATCTTCACCTTTATATTGCATTTCTTTTTGGCTAAAAAACGCACCAACAACTCCAGAAAAAGAAAATTTACACACCGATTGAAATGGTCAATAAATTACCGTTTGAAAAAGAGGTAGTTTCTACTCAGTAAATAGAAAGACGCTCATACTCAAGGAATAGAGTTCAAATCCTGGATGAAGGTGTTTGTGTTTCGCTTTGCCATAATCCCTTTTTGAAAGGCATAAATCCATCTCTTTCCCCTCGAACCAACTATTTGTAAATCGAAAGGCAGTCTAGGAGAAGCAAAGCCATCTGTATATTCCACTTAGAAATAAGAATAAGAAATAACTTGTGTTGCATCCAGCTCGTAGTAGTGGGGAGTAAATACATACATTCGTGGAAGTTAAGAATTCACTCCTTTCTGCCCGCTATAACAATAAAAAAGAATTTCATTATATCTCGGACATACCATAAGAGGTTGATGGAGAAAAAGTAAACCAGTCCCCAATAATTACTTTATCTGACCGTGCAGAAGTAGCAAGATGCTGTTACGCATATAACACAGTTCAATCAACTGAATCTCAACAGCATGATTGACATGAGAGACAATACATTTTCATTTTCAGAAATACTTTACTGCGTCAATCAGAATTTTACTTAGAAATTAAAAGTTTCCTTTCGGTTTTTTTTTCTGAGATTTCAAAGCCATTTAGAATATAATTATAATATAGAATGAGCACCCGCATTAGCAAGACCCTCTTCTACCGATCGTAGCGCGATGTTTAGCAAAATTATCTAACACCCTAATTCGGTAGATGAATTTGTTGACTCTTCCTTAGAAGCCCCAGACCTAAAGCCTTGTGCCAGACTAAGCTTAGAAAATAATCATACAGAAAATAACGTTAAAAACGTTTTAAATGTTTCGTTCATTTATCAAACTATTTGATGAATATAGAAAATTTATTTGATGTTGGCCAAACATTTTTAGTATTAGGGATGTGCAAAAATTTCCTGCGTTTTTCTGAAAACACACTTTAATGAAATACACAACTGAAAACCGAATTTTCACTGAAAATCTTTACGCATAACGAATAATTTTCTTGAATTAAATATTCATAACCATGTTTCTTCACATGTTTGCTTTTCTGTTTTCTTCTCTTTACTTTTCTTTTTTTTTTTTTTGCTTGATTTTTATAGATTCATATGTTTACAACCACGCATCCCATATATGCGTCTTGTGGAATGAGGAGTATTACCTTTATTAGGTATGTATGTTCATTCTACTTTCTTCAGCCTACATTTTAAAATAAAAATCCAATCAATGTTATTTCTCTTTGTCTTTAACTGCTACTTGTGTCTTCTAGGCAGAGTTATTGTTCTTACTGGCTAAAGAAACGAATGTTTCTTTAATCGATAGACCGTTCTAATCCCCTATGGTGACGAATGTTCTGAACAAAATAAGTCAACCCCTTCTCCGGAAGAACAATGTTATCAATTGATCAAATATAAACAGTTTAATAACAATATATTAAATGAAATACAATCAACTACCATATATAGCATCTACATTTATACAATACAGAATACAACATCTGGACTCATTTACTCATGAATGCGTACGTATGTGAGTTGGCTGGCTGGTGTTTATACTCTTACACGGAGTTATATCTCGGCCGACTAATATCAAAATTGCACGTGTGCTCTGTCTCTTTCAATTCAAGTCGAGTCGTTTTCTCCTTAGTCCAAATACTAACTTGATTGAAAATATATTTTAAATCAGCGATTTTCAAATCAATTTCAGGGCTCATTTTATTATTATTTTGGGTTGGTGAGTGCGAAACTCACCAACCCAAAATAATATTTCTAAAATTTTCAAACGTCAGTAGACGAGAACGAAGGCTTCCCTCTCAACTATTGCATGGCATAATTCTGCATCAATCCTAAAAGCGGGATCTGTCCTCAGTGAGCTTTCAATGGCCATCACTACAACTAGGGCCTGCTTCGCCCAGATGGTTGTAATGTTTCCTAGATAGATAGTAACTGATGTCTGTATCACTTTTTGTATATTGTCATGTATGTTGTTCTGTTGAATTGGAACGTCTGTTCGTTTCGACTTCTCGCAAAGGTGTTCCAGTGTTTTATTTCCGATAGAATATTCTGTTCTTGAAACAGAGCCATCACTTCGTCTAGCGTGAATGCATATGAGACTTGATATTCAAATCCAGACCAAGATCTGACTCCTGTGATATTCGAGAGTGTAGGAAAATGAAGATGGCCCGGTCATTTTCTTGGTGGGTTTCATACCGCCGGTCGTTTTCAGGAGCCCTGCAAATTCTACCTCATTCTCTGCGAAGTGGAACTTTTCTGGACTAAAGATAACACCGTTCCAACTGGAATAAGTGGTGTTTTCCATTGTGTGTCAGGTCGAGATTTCTATTGAGTTATCCTAAACGAGGCTATTCATACATCGATATGTATGAATTATGCCGACCATATAATTATAAAATCCTTGGGGTGCACGAAATTATCTGTATCGGCACCATTCAATGATGAATATTTTGGGTCTGTGCGTTTAGGATTGTCTTCATGTTATCAGATACGATGGAAACTTTATTAAATTAGAACGGGTCGAGATAATTTTTCTTCATGATGACAGCGTCCAATTTTTATACGTCCACCGTGCGTCTAGAAGGGCAGTCATTTTGGAGATGCTAGCCCCACCCTAGAACACCAAGGTGGGAAAGTGCCAATTAGTACTGCTTCAATTATGTCTAGTACGATGTCTCTGTCGATGTCTTGTTTTACCCTCTTCTTCCAATGATGAAATACCGAAATTGGTGCATGGATTGCTGTCAGCAAGGCGCCGGGATGAAGGGGATATCCAATGGGTTTACCAGCTATAGTTTGATCATTCATGATCGGTGCTAGCTTGTATTAAATGAACTCGGCTTGAAATGCTCTCGTATCCATTGTTCGTGTTGATGACTGTTGGTTTCCCTTGGTGGGAATGGGATGGTATCTGGCTTTGATGGGACGAGGGCATCTACACAGAGCTTTTTGCGTCTGTTATCAAGTAACTCTCTGACGTTGAGGATAGGAAGTCGAAGCTCAATACGTGCAGATCCTTTAAGTTGGATTCTGATGAGGGTTGGTTGCCTCATCCACAACCTGCAGTGTTTCAATTGAACCAACTCCCATATACATGAATGATACGCCTTTTATGTGTCTGTTATGGCACGTATCCGATGGATTATAGGTACAATATACCATTTAGGACTTAGATTTGTGCAAGAGAGTTACTTCTTTTACTGTCTGGGGTGGTTCCGTGGGGCTCCTCTAAATTTGATTTCCATTTCATACGAAGTGGAGCACAGCCATTGACTTTGTTGCGCCGAGTTTCCAACCTCACTTTGATTTGAGGGAAAAGAAGGTCATGTAAGTGGCGTTGCCTGCTAAACTAGTTTTAGTAAAAATGAACGATTCATGACCTAAATCATTTCCTTTTTATCTGTTAATAGTATCTGTTTCGAATTTTGCCAGTTTCTGACACACCTTCCGTAAGTAAATACTAATCCCACAATTATGACAGAGCAGTTTTGCCGCTGGACTATCCTTATGATTCATCGATCCACCAGAATTGGATGTTCTCCCACAAACCACACAAGGATCCTTTGTTGAAATCGTAGAGACGTTGCCCTTCTGGAGCCATCGCGCCGCTCCTTGTTTGCAACCTGACCTGTACGTGGAATGATTGGGTTGATTGGTTGAATTTTATGGCGTTATAGGTTATTTGATTCCAAATCCTGTTAATACTTATATATTGAATATATATGATTTGTAAATACATTTTGCTGAGCTCAAAATTTTGTACACGGTTAAATGGTTTCAAGTGTTTCTATCTCATACGAACCATTCTATTTACTATTAATCATTTGGTTGCACAAAGTTGAATAGTTTCAAGAATTGCTATGTGAGAGTAACTATAAAAAACAGTCATTTGTTTGTACATGTTTAAATAGATATATTTATGATTCTTTAGTGAATAGTTTGTTTGTAATTTCATTTTTGAATGAGTCAGAACTAATTTGTTAGCATACAAGTATTGCTAATGTTTCTTCACGGTTAAATGGTTTCAATTATTGCTAACACTTATAATTCTATTCAATATTAATTTGCTTGAAGAGAGTGAAGTGTTTACAAGTATTACTATTTAACACTATTCTATTGAACACTATTCATTCATTTGCACACAGTCAAGTTATATCAATATTTCAATGTTGGCATGAAGTTAAAGAGTTTAAAGTATTGCTATTTTACACTAATAATTTTATTCAACATTACTTTATTCATTTACACACGGTTAAAGGGTTCTACATATCGCTATGTATCATGAAAAATTCAATTAAACATCTGTCATTTGTTTATACACAGTTAAATAATCCAACAATCTATTTCTGACAATCCAATAGAGCATGTCATTTGATTGCACACATTTTAAATGTCAAGCAGTTTTATTTGATCCATAAATAAAACCCTATTAGCACTACCACTTTAGTCCAGAATGGGTCTGGGAGCAATGCCAATGAAGGGGTACACCGCATTCCCCCAAATCTCCAAGGCTGGACTCTCACCATAAGATTGTTTAATGTCATATCCATGACACTAGTTGGGAAGAGGTCTTACTCCTCTGCAGAAATGCAGTTGGTGTATTCTACAGTCCAAGCCGACTGGTCTTACGTTGATGTTGAAGAGGTAATATCATTAAACAGGGTAGTAGAGTTGTCTGTCGTTAAATTTCTGCTCCAGGGTAATTAACTCGGGTAGTCTGGGTTTGTGAGTTCCTGTATCATTTATCCGGCAACCTTATCGCAAGAATAATTAACTCGCTGCCTACAACCTTCTCTCCTAGAGCACCCCCCCATGAAGGGATAAAACTTCTCGAGAGCCCATAGTCATGCGAAAAAAATGTACTTTCTGCTAAATGTATGTACCTCTTTTTTCAGGTCTGTCACTATGTCGAATTGGATCAGATACAGAAGTTCTTACTCTGTGGCTGAGTTTAGGATATGAGCTCTTTCGAGATCGAAAAGTAGTGTGTTAA
Source organism: Sepioteuthis lessoniana (assembly GCA_963585895.1). NCBI lineage: Eukaryota > Metazoa > Mollusca > Cephalopoda > Myopsida > Loliginidae > Sepioteuthis > Sepioteuthis lessoniana. The sequence continues at coordinate 59,249,432 of OY757912.1, forward strand.
TTTCAAATGAGCACAGTGTTCTTAACTCGTTGCGTATTTCCAGTCATTCAGTAAACCTACATATCTCTTTGTAGCGAGCGCATGAATCCAGGAATAATCGCGTCATTGGCCGTCACGTCGGGTCCAATCACCGAGCTGTCGGGTCTTTTCATGTTCGACGTACCCTGATTATTAAGGTTTCCGTCTCACCGAAGGGCGATGTTCTCTCTCTCTCTCTATCTCTCTCTCTCGCTCTCTCTCTCTCTCTCTCTCTCTGCAATTTTACCATCTGTTTTATAAGTTGTACCAGCATGTAGTAGATGTTATCTGAGGCGGACTCCATCTCTATTTTTGTTTTCTATTAAATTTCGACGAGCTCATTCCGCGTGGAGTATCCAGCCCTCGGTACTAAATAGAATAACGAGAACAGTGGTGTACGATGTAACTGTCTATTTGTCCAGAATCCAAAGTCCCACCGCCATAGACGTCAGCCTTTTAATTTTTATAATAACATATGCCAGAAGCATTCCTGTCCTGGGATTCTTCCATGGAAGTCTCCGTTCTCTGACAAGGCTTTCTGTCTATTATGCTACACAATGCAACACTTTTCAGAAGGAGGAGGATTCTAACCTCTATTCAGGGGATAAAGCTGACGAATTCTAAGCCCCACCGTCAGAGTGGATAAATCTAGGGAGAAAAGTGGGGTTCATGCTTTTCTCAATGGCATTATTGTGAAGTGAAACTAACTGTACACTATTTTAAGTATTTAACGTAAAACGGAGTTTGGAGTTACGTCGTAATTACCGACACTGAAAACGAAACGGTATTTGATTTTTGTGCGATACTACATGGGATTCTTGGGGAAAACATGAACTTGTTTCTTCGCCAACAACAGGTAAAATGTAGGGCAGTTGGGTAATTTTAGTTCTTTAAAGCAGACCAGATGAGAAGTGTTTCTCTAACAGGAAAATATTTTACATCTTAGCAATCAACATAGATGGTCCCACGCTAGGAATTGAGAAGGGTCCACCATTAATTCAGCAACCCAGTCTTGAGAACCCTAAAATTCTAATGGAAACAAACGATAAATCTCTAAGAACAAACCCAATATCATTTAAAAGAATAGAAACGAGCATTGACCAATATAGGCAGCCATATAACTTAATTCATAGAACTTACTACATCTACCATTACTACTACTACTACTACTACTGGTCGTATTAGTAGTACTTTCTCTAGTATGTTTTCAATAAAATCAAACATAAATTTTTTATCTAATAAATTAATTCAAATTTAATATCTCTATTCAACTAAAAAGAAATGAAAAACTTTATTGTTACGAATTAAAATGCTGTAGGGATGTGGAAATGAGATATTCCAAGAATATGCGGATAAATCAACAAAATACAAAATTCTAGAATATAAAATCTCCCACAACGAGCTCCAAAATATAAATCTTCTCGTGGACCACCAAATATCCAGATTAACAAAATATTTATATCCCAGACGAACCCTCAAATATATAAAAAAAAATCTGGAATTTAAAAACTTAGATCGAGAACTAAGCCTACAATTAAAAATATATCTCAGAGGAGTTCACAAATATCTCAAGCATAAATATATCGTTCGCGTGAATATTCTTTCAACACTCTGCGGAATCGTCTGTGACACATTAAAAATAAAAATGAGGCAGAAATCCACCAAGACACAAACCGAAAACATTTTAATGAAATTATATAAGAATTTCTATTCACCAAATACGAATCAGATAGAATCATAAATAGGATCAAACATGAATAACACAAACAATGCGTACTGAATAGATGTGACAGCTTCAAATGTGTATGCGATAATAATATTAGAACAGTCTTTACTTATCTCAAATATGATGCTTCTATTTGAGTTCATTATCTCATCGGAGATTTCACAAAGGTCTTTCTCGCTTTTGCTTTTCTTTTCTTTTGCCTTTACTACTTTAGCTTTCTTTCAAATTCTATAGGCGAAAGAGAGTTTTATTAATTTTCTCTTTTTAAAGTTAATTCGTTCTTAGTTTATCATCACTATGATAATCAACTACTTCAATATGAGTTTTAAGATTTTCTTTTCTTTTGTTTTCCTCCCAAGAGTTCTTCAATCTTGGACTATGTCATGGTTGCTCGCATATGATGAGTCGACTGTGTTAATTCTTTTCTTTTTAACAAGGTGATTTAGGCATCTTTCTTGTTTGAAGCTTGTAGACCAAATGGTTTTTTTGCAGTTTGTCTTTCTGGGGTGCAAAAATCTAATTTTGACACGTGCCATCTTTCAATTTATCAGCTTCCATTTTCAAATCATAATTTCAGTTACTGTTTTCCACAAAACCAGTCTACGTTGGGGAAACGGGAGTTTCGTCTAGACTACGTAAGGTAAGTAAATATAGATTCATTGAATGCTTACATTAGAACAAAAGTTAAGAAACAACACTTATGAAGTCTGCTCGCTAATGGAATAAATTAGACTCTAAAAACGAGGAGGGCTAATTAGTAATCTGGTGCCAAGCTAAAATGGTTTATAAGATAATGAATCATTTTGGTTTCGAGCAATAAATGCTTTTACCATGCTCTCGGGTCGACTTATTCAGAAAGGACTTTGCACTAATATGACCTTTCAAATCACAAACTGATAACATTTTCGATAAAAACCAGCAAATAGGATAAGAAAAAATTGAGAAAAATTTAATTAAAAATTTCAACCAAACAAAAACTTTAAACTGATGATCAAGTCGCAGACATTTTGATTTTTTATCCTTTTTGTAATTGTTTCTTTACTAAAAATTTCCAAACCTGCGCGTAATTTCAAATAGTACTTTGAATAACAATAAATAATCCATGGTGATATCGAAAATTGACTTAAACGTTCACAAAATCAATATAAAAAAAGAGACTCGTTTTTTAGAATTGATACTGAATAGGGTTTTTTGCATTGTAGTGACCTAATTATTACTTCTTTGTGTTTGTTCATATTTACCATTTTTGTTGTATTTGTGTAGTTTATGAAAATGTGCTGAAGAATTTTAATCGTTTACCTTATTTAATACCATGTGAGTAGAAAATATTAGGTACGAAGTTGTCTCATTTATCACCCAGTTTTTAATCTCTCCCTCAGTTTCAGGCCAACATAGAGCTGACCGATGAAGATTACGTTTATTTCAGTATCAGGGGTTTATGTACCTTCAAATATGGTGCCTCTTTGCACTCAAGGCCTTACAATTTTAAATAGTTTTTTCTAATCTTATGTCGTAAAATGAATGCATTAAATACAAGGTTTTTGCAAGAAATGTATACACACTTTGTCAATAGCTTGAGGAAAAATTACAATATAACAGTTATCAACACGGAATTGCTGAGTTCAAATTTCGATAGAGACTGCACACGTTCATTTAACACAAGAAAAGACATAAACACATATTCCCTTACTCTGCCCCATCTTCAGATATCATTAAAAAATCTTGTGACTGTGGACGGAAAAATGACTGAGAACTCGTGAAAACCTCTCTCCCATACCTACCGTCCGGGTAATAATAAGAATTATCAAAGCATCTTGGTGTTACTATGTCCCAGTCCAACAGGTTAGCCACTATGCCACGGGAATCCATTTAAATTTCAATGTCATGATCATCGTTATGATCAGTATCCGTGATGATGTGATGAAGAGCCAAACAACTTGAATCCATAGCTTTCTTAAATATTTATGTAGCATTATTTTTAAAATAGCCAGAGGTCATTTGTTGCACACTGTTAAATGGTTTCAAGTATAATGAATGATTAAACAGTTCAATATAACCCATAGATGGGGCCCTAATAGGTACAATCACTCCAGATCAGAGTGGACCAGAAAGTAATGGTAATAAAAGGATGCTTCCCATCCCCGAAGCTTCAGGACTGAATCTTCACCATCAGTTGGTTTAGTGCCATGCCCACGACTGATAAAATCTTTTGATAACATGTAATAATTCGAACTCAAAAGTTCGAACTGACAGCAATATCTAGATCTATTTCACTGTAAAATTGTGCTTTTGTAAAGAATAACAGAACCTAAAATCTATGAAAAGGAATTTACTTCTTAGATGAGAAGGTTGTATATTTCCCACAGGCATTATTGATTAGTGTTCAAGACGTGATAAAAGTTCCACTTAAGATATTTGCACACGAAAATCTGCTGTTTGGCTTTGTGCTATACAAAGTATGGTCTGGTAAATATCAAAATCTCTATAAGAATTTGAAAAAATATATTCATTCTTGTTTCATACGATTTAACGAAAGAGAATAAGAAGTTAAAAGTATTTTACATTCATACATAAAAATTGCGAAGTTTTTGTGTAAGAAATTTAAATGTTTCCCTCGGTGAATGACTTACACGCACTCGCGCTTATACAGGTAACTACACATAACAAGATAAAAAAGATTTAGCCCAGTCGGGCAGGGCAGTAGAATATGCCAACTGTACATCTACTGAGAGATAATACCTCTCCTCCAACGAGTATCCTGGATACGAAACTAAAATTCATCTGATAAGGAGAATCTAGTCCTGAAACTTTGGAGAATGTGGAATACCACTTCATTACCATTACACCCAGGTCCACCATAGCCGGGAGCGGTAATACCTGTTAGCATCTCATCTATAGGTCAATCATTTACTTGATGCCATTTAACAGGATGGAAAAATGATTAATATTAAATTGAATTATATGTATTAGTAATATTTGAAATCATTTAACTGTAGAAAATAGGACTATCAGTGTTAGCAATACTTGAAACAATTTAACTGTGTAGAAACAATAAATAGAAATACTTTAAATCTGTGTGCATACAAATCAGCTTTGAATCGTTTAAAAATGTTACCTATAATCTATTCACTTACAAATCATATATATAATGCATGTGTAGGAACAGGATTTGGTATTAAATAACCAATAAGGGTTGATATGCCATAAAACACAACCAACCCACAAAAAATTGTTTCGCTGTGAAACGTATCAAAATCATTTTAAAAAAGTGTTTGAAATATTTAATGTCTATTCTTTAGATTCCAAGAAAGAGAAAGTACAAAAAGGTCCCTCCTATCATTTCAAACAGTTTTTCCTTCACAAAACACTGATAAAAGATTGATTCTCTTCAGCTGATATATTTGTTTTGTCCTTATATCGCTTTTTTTTTTATTTTTACCTAGCTCTGAAAAGAATGCAGGTCAAATCAAGACCGGAAACAGCGGGTGATTTCAATAGGAGTTCGTCAGATCGTTTTACTTGTCTAATGATTGCATTCATAAAATAGGCAAAGAATAAATACACTTAAAAATAGGCTGTAATAGAGGCCTATTACTCGTACTAAGTGAATGAAGCTAAAATCGACAATTGGAGAGAAAGATGAATGGTAGTGAGCGTTTTTGTGCGATATTCAATGTGGTTCGTTTCGCCTGTCAGTAGACCTCTGAAAAGGAAAATTTGAAAATATTTTCCCCCTGCTTGAATCGAGGTGTTTTCTTTGTGCTTTGTTTATTGGTTGTAACATTAGATAGGTCATGAAGTGTTTAATACAAATCTTTGTGTTTGGTTTTAAAGCGAAACTTGCCTGTTTAACCTTTTCCAGACGGGCTAATTCTTGCCATTTTTAAGGAAACTTTAGTTAAACTTGAAACAGATCTGAAACAAATTTCAAAGATTTATATAACATATACTTCACTACAACCAATTAACATTATTATATTTAGTTATATAGAAAAAATATTTAGGCAGCCAAGTCTAGCCCGTTTATCTAGAAACAATTAAAAAACAAAATATCTTAACAATAGACGAAAGAAAATCTGTTTTTTGAAGATCAAATCACCTTTGATGCGTGCCTCCCATATATTGTGTTCATTGTGAGAGTTATAAAAAATCAACTGACTTTTTCAATAAAAATATCGTTTGTTTAGTTTGGTTTCTTTGTTCAATAGCATGGGTCATTTAATGCCAATGCCATTCTGGTAGGACAATAGGGATACTACTCAACCCATAGCTGTTGAAATGAGGGGGTTCTCTCAATGGTTTAAAATGCTCTGACAATTAATAAGACTTTAGTTTTAAATAAGAAATACGAACTTTATCTAAAAAGTATCAAACCACTCATTATTAACGAAAAATATATCAAATCAAGGAACACTAGTTTAGTACCCTTCAAATTACCCTCATTGATATGTCATACATATTTAATTGTCTTACTCATTCACAAAGCAGAAGTAAATTTCTTCTCTCTGGATCACCATTGGCTCTATCGTTGCTTTCTCTTTAATTCCACCCATCGTCTGAAATCTATCTTTCAACGAAGATTTTAACTTTGAAAAATATAAATCGCTGGCAACCCAAATTATGCTGACAGACCTAATTAATGCATTGTTTCGCAAAAAAATAAACCCTGTATGAAACGTGATAAATAGGTAGGGGGGGTTGTCAAGATGAACGCCACAGTCAAATAATATATGAAGTCACTCAATTGCATTTCATTGTCACCCAAGCTCTTCCCCATCACATTAGAATTTTTTTCCCGAAAGAGCAATATATATATATGTGTATGTATACACATATATATATTCACACACACACATATATATATACACACTTGTTTATATGTCTGTGAGTATATATATCGTAAGGAAATATATGTGTGTGAGTATATATATCGTAAGGCAATAGACGTGGCGGTTTGCGTTTCAGTTAGCGCTAATGCTACTGGGAAAACGTGAATCCTTCTTTTCTCCCTCTCAAGACAGATAAATAGTCGAAGAGACAAGCCTCTTTAGCTTTGGTAAGGCAAACGATGTAATAGAAGTCAAAATTCTGAATTCAAAACATGAAATTTTTTGAAGATAATCTATGACGCCAATCTTCTCTTATCTGCTCATTCGAAAAGTGTAGCTAGTCTTATGCAATAAACAAATCATTTGTGAAGGTAGTCCAACAGTTAACTTCTTTAACTCAACTGTTGGACCTTCATACGTCAAAATCGACATGAGAGTCCATGATATGGAGACAGAGAGAAAGACAGAGTGAGTACATCCCCTCATAATGCAATGGTATCGCTACAGAAAATCATAAATAGTTTGCTAATCATCAATAGTTCGATACTTAAAACATGTATAATTCTCGAGTTTTTCTGTTAAAGCTAAACTACATTATATATGTGTATGTGAGAAAGTTTAGAGTGAGATAGCATTATTAAAGATATGACATAATCTTACACAGACTTTCTGGTTTCTAATCTAAATGCAATAGAAGTAACCGTTCAATCGCTTCGTACTCTAGTTTAATGGGAAATATCAAATTTAGAAACCAGTTATATTTTATTATCCACAATGTTTTGCTAAGTCTGACACCTACGCTGCTTACGGTACTTGCTGCTTCCGATTAGTGACCTATCTAAATACTAACCAGGTTCGTTTCTACTTAATTTCAGTGATCTTATAGAAGAATGGGTATTGTTGGCAAAACTGCAGATGGAATGATTCAAATGAATCAAAAGTAATAAAACTAAATAAATGTTCTCAGTTGTGAACCAATTGTATGATTGCACTGTTCAATAATGAAGCGAAGGAAAGCATGGTTTCTGATTTCAGTCAGCAGAAATATGTTCGTACGACGAACAGGAAAAGATTACCATAACAGTTGCAATAAAGCTTTTGAGCTATTTCAACAAGCACTAACGAACCCTTTTTTCAAAGCAGTCAATTGAAAAAGTAGTGGACAATTGAGATGACTGCAAATTTTCGGTTCTAATGTTGAAATTTATAATATTTATTATTCAAATATTCTTCAACTAAGGAATATCATTTGAGACATATGCATTTCCATTCTACAGGAGAGACTTCTAACAATATCCACATATCTCAATAAAAGAAAATAATATTCTTTCCTGGTGGTAGTGATAAATCTTCATGTCATAACGTAAAAGAAACACGAAATATCTGGTCTAAGAAAGTGTTCAATTGTCTTCATAGCCCTTCCAGTTTAAAAAAAAATTGCTATCGTCTAAATGGGGACAATTTTGGATCATGAAATAAGAAAAACACCCAAAAAATTTTCGACCAAGGATTTTCTTCCACCTTTTTATGCAGCCCAGTCAGATATCCAAGAGAGGATTTGATGATTTCGATGCTTGAAACGATGCGATAACTTTAAAAATTAATTATGAAATGCTAACTAAACTTTAATTTGTTTGATAAAATAATATTCAATTGACTATAATTTTTCACGTCTCTATATAATGACAGTATGTATAGTCATGGTTAACGAAATCAATAAATATTTGCGACACGATCAAAAATGGGAAAATGATAATTGATTATCAGTTGAGTCCGTCGAAAATTCACTGGCATCAGAATTTGTACATAGAAAATTGTACGTGAACATAAGAGTTGAAAAAAGAATTTTACCATAAAGAAGTCTTAAAAAGCTTATGTGCTTATTAAGACTTTTTAATGGTAAAATTCTCATTACTCACTAATGTAGTAATTTTACGCTTAAAAATGACTGATATTGGAAATTTAGATAAATTTTTCAGAATATGAATGCATATGTGCGTATTTGTACGCACACGTACACGCATATGTGAATGTTAGAAAATAAATATTTTACACTTTTTCTCGGCAGTTTGGGCTATAAGATGGGAAACGAGAAAAAAATGTCATGAAGGCTATAATCCGTCATTTCTGAAATTCCATTTGTTTCTTCCTTCTAACGAGAAACTTTGCGGTTTAAAAATTGGCCTAGTCTGGCCGGATACTGTAAGTTCAATACTTCGCTACTGGAAATACGAGATTTCTGGGACCGGCTGGAATCCCTTATTCAGCGGAAACTATAGGGGGCGGTAGTCTGGAAAGGGTGGTGGGGTTCTCTAAAATACAGGATTATGGACTTCTCCATCAGGTCCGACCAAAAGCTCTAACGAGATAAGGCCAAGAAGGTGAAATCTTTAGACAATAAGCTTTCCCGGGCGGTGGATTTAGCAAAGAGGAACCTTGAGCGTGAGGCTAGCAAGAGCTACAAGGATCATTGTTAAAATAGATCTAGGATAAAAAGAGTTCCCAAGGAAGCCATGAAATGAAATTCATTTGCTCGTGAGGGGACGCGCTGAGGTTTCCTTATAAGTGCATAGAGTCCGATAAATCGCCGAATGAACGCGTTCTCAGGTCTCAACTCGAGATACACGAGGCATTTTCGAGATGGTTTTGCCTGCTGGTCTGATCTCTTGCTTCAGGAGTTTCGCAGCTATTTAGCCGACTTCTACCGCCTTTAGGAAGCAGAAGTGGATGGTTACGAAGGATCAGTTACAGAGTGCGAAATCCGTGATGCGTTTCAGCAGGCCGGCCTCAATAAGTCGACACGACTTGATACTTTGCCTTACGAAGGATGTCGCACATATTTGTGCCTATTCTAACTGATGTTTTCAGAGAGCCATCCCTACCAGCGTTGCCTTGGGAGTGATCACATTGATGAAGAAAGTAGACAAGCATGTTTGTGATGGTTTAAATGGCTATAAACTCATAACTGTTAAACACAGATTTTGACCCGGATCATCGTGAACCGTTTGCATATAGTTGTCGGGAACTTGATCGGACCTGTGCAGAATTACGCTGTGAAGGGAACAATCTGTACTTGATGGGCGAGATCAGAGAGGGAATAGAAGACGACATTGAAGCCGCACTGATCAGTTTGGATCAGTCTATAGGCTTACGGATGAGAGGGCAAGTCTGCTGATGATATCACGGATTAGTAATACTAGAAATACTAGTTGACCAAACTTTATCTGTTAAAAGTGAAATGAAAAACAATATCGAAAAAAATCAAATATAAGATTAAATAGTTCTGGTAGCTCAATCAACAGACGTAAAGAGATGTGAGTTCGATTCACGTCTCAAACTTAATTTTTAATTCATGCTATTTACTGACAATCCGAATAGATTGCCATTAGAAGTCCCTAAAATTAAGTTGAAAGAATTACTAATCAAATTCTAATACTTAATTTCTTTGATCCAGTCACTTCTGAGCTGTTCTCGCATTCTCAGTGGCAGACAGAAAAATCTTTTAGTGAATTTAAATTCGTAACAGAAAAAATCTTTAAACAAATCAACCAAAATATAAATTTCAATAAAGTAATTTCTGTTAGCTTACAATAATGAACGTGTCCTTATCAAAGGCTTCAACGGAAAAAGGCGAAAATTCCTAATTAAAAACAAAAATTTGTAAGGAACCATAATTAACCGTGTTGATTATAATTATTTATTGATATTAAAGAAATACAAAAATTAAGTGAGAGTTTTAAAAATCAGTAAAAAATAATAATAAATAATTGGACATTGTTAAATCTCCGCAAAAGTTTCCAGCGTTAATTTTTAAACAAATGTTGAATACATTGATAAAAAGTTCTTTTTTACCGAAAACTTTTGCGTACTCATAATAAATTTGTTTTAATATCATCTCAAAAAATGCTTACAGAGAAGGTTTATCTAATAATTTACAGGTAGACTTTGGGGGCCATTAAGTTCTCAGTCAAGTCAGATTCTATTTATAGAATTAATATATTAATTCCGAATCTTTTATAATTATCATTTAATACTTATCTCCTTACAAAATTAAAACGATTGAGATGAGCATTAAGATATGTTGTATAGCATGTTGAAGGAATGAAGGACCATAATACTTTTCTTTATAAGAATATAATTCTCCCTTCTTTATGAGTCGAAAGGGTTGAAATTGACTTAGCGTGAGAGAGAGAGACAGGGAGGAAGACATGGACGCTGATTGACAGAGGACTACAATATTGACAATAATCAGAGCCACACAGTGCTTCTTCTGTTTCTCCGACAGTGCCACTGCATTCTCTCGCGGGTGGCACCCGAGGCAACTTCTGCTCTGCCTTTCTGAAGCAGCCAGCCGCTTCGGCCGCCCCAAGCCAGGGAAAGTCAGCAAGATAGCCGCGAAACTCCTCAAGCGGAAGATCAGGACAGCGGGCAAAGCGATCACGAAAGTGCGCCCGAAAGGCATCACGTATCTCGAGATTCGATCGCAGCACGCACCCATCCGGGAACATGACGGAATCAATATACCGATCAGGAAACCTTTGCACTTCTTCCTCACGTGCAGTCGCGTTCGATTTCACAGCTTCGTTGATAACTCTTTTTAACCTAGATCTAACTACGAATCCCTGGTAACGAATCCCTGGTAGTCTCACACTCAAGGTTCCTCCAAGCTTGATCCACATTTAGGGAGTCCCCCAAGTCACTGCCCGGAAAAGTCTATCTTCTATAGATTTCGTCTTCCTGTTCCTATCTAAGCTGACCTTTCGATAGTATTTGGTGGCGAAATCTCTAGTCCGATGTTTAAGAGAAACCCACCACCTATTCCCGGTAAACGTCCCCACTAACGCCCGCTTAATTAGAGATTCCAGTCGGTCCTGGAAGTCTTGTATCTCCAGTAAGAAAGTATTGAATTTCCAGTAACTGGCTAGACTAGGTCTATTAGCTAAGCGCAGATTGACCCTAACAAGTTTATGGTCAGTCAGCCCTATCAAGTGGAACGTGGAACAACCAACGAAATCACAGTCAGTTCTTCTAACTAACACTCTGTCCAAGTAGGAACCTACTTTGGTAGAGGGTGATCTAGACGAAATCTATCGACCAAGTCATGGCGAGCCATATGGTCGATCAAACTGCTAAGAAAACGGCAAAGTCCTTCTCCAGAACCCGACAGTCCGCAACGCAAATGAAGTGAGTCTCTTGCACTGCAGGGACATTCACAGAGGTTCGAGACTTCAGCAAGCAAGCGCAAACATTTGCCTGAATCCCTCAGTCCCCTCAAATTTAATGTGGCAAGGTTTAAGGCCATCAGATACACTTACCTCTCTTACTGTCGACTACGGGCCGGAAATCCTAGGGAGTGGGGATGCCGACGGCCTGACGCAGGGAACCGGTACCGAGTTCAGTAGTAACTCAGCCGTCCCTGGAAATTCCTCCGACATCCAAGGTGTACTTCAGCTTTAGGGGTCTATAAAAACAGGGATAAACATAAATCAGGACAGTGCCCGAACAATAAGATAACATCTTTTTCAGCGAGGGGTGCTCCAACTCCGCTAGCCTTATGTCCGCCCGACCGGCTTCCTCAATGAAGCACCACTGCTCCTTTGTACGGTTGCCAACTGAACGAACAAAGATGGTCACCATAGATATACCCCTAAACAAATAAGGATTTAAAACGATCTTGTGATTGTCGATGGTTTTCTGGGCTATAAGCGGATTTAATGTCTTTTTCAGATGGTGGTCAATGGTGAGTAATTCCAATCTGTCTAAGCAAAAATTAATTCCGTTTAAAGCTTGTCGGTCCTCATTTGAAGCCGACTTTGTTCTTTTTCTTGAAGATAACGATGATGATGAGGGCGTTTGTTCTCTCGTCTCTGAATCTTTAGTGCAGTCTGTGATTTTTAAAAACGCGTTTACTTTCGGCCGTTGATGTCATTAAGCACTTACAGTAACCGTTTCTTGATATAACGTAATCACACGGGAATGGTGATTCCGTGTGTATTTCATTCATGCTGAAGACTTTTCGCTCTCGTCCAAGTCCAACTTGATGCATATTGCACCGTGGTCAAACGGTGCTTCAGCATTCTCTGTTCCTATCTTAACTTTCCCTTCTGTATCTGTCGTCTATTCGGTCTATTTTTCTTGTTTTATCTTTTTCTTGTGCGTTACTGCACCAAACTACTCCAGACAAACGTCATATATAAGTCTGCAGAAAGATGTCATCTGTTAATCAATGGAACCCTTAAGATGGGTGGTGAGTAAAAAGAAAGCGGCTGCTTTAAGTTTGTCAGTAGCTATCTGATTAGCCTTGGGCTTGCAAGGAATGTCTCCAGGACGTTGTCGCTCAGCAATGGTCTCCTGAACACTGTGAGGGTGATTATGATTCAAAAGCCCATCATTAGATTTACATTCTCCGGTAGGAGAATTACTTCGTTTGCACCAGCGTGTCTTGTGGATTCGTAACCCTCGCAAGCTGTTAAATTCTCTACCGCAATCACCCGTTGTAACCGCGTACATATCCAAGTCATTTCCGTTTGAGTAAGTATGATGGGTGATATATTCTCCCTTCCCGCTACAGACACCCAGAAGGCATTTTTTTGTACTGTTCATATTTTTTATGTTCCTGTCTTTCCAGGATGTCACTCAAACTTTCTGGAGAGTCACTTTGTCTTTCCAAAGAGTCATCTTGCTTTCCAGAGAGTCTTACTGTTCAAATTTTCATCACACAACGTGTGAAAGCACGTGTGATAAGTCCACAGACGTTAGTTCTGGCTCAGTCTACACTGTTTTAACTGAGATCTTGGAAATGAGCAAGCTGACTGCAAGATAGGTCCCAAGAATGCTGACACCAGGGCACAAGCTGAAAAAAGTCGACACTTCTGATTTGTTTCCAGAATAACCCGAAGAACACTACAGACGAGTAACTTAAGATGAAACCTGTGTTCACCACCTCGAACATGAATCTAAGTTTAAAAGCAAACAGTGAAAACACTCTGGTTCTCCACCTCCAAAAAGTTCAAGCAAGCATTTTCTGTTAACAAGGTAATGGCTCCTATTTTTGAAGATTCTAAAGGCTAGATAGATTACCTGAAAAAAGGAAAAACTTATTATTGAACATTACTATGGATGAGAATTAAGACAACATAAAGAATCTGTTAAGGGAAGCTGAAGGCATGTGTGCCCATGCTCATGAATAATACCCCAATTCAGATTGCACAATTTGGGGTAGCGGAAGCAGCAAACTGTGGCTTTGAATTGCTACCCAATCCTCCTTACTCACCAGATTTAACTCCATCTGACTTCTTCCAGTTTTTTTAAATTCCAATCCCACCTGCATGATTGCCATTCTGGAAACAAGGAAAAGCTCATGTGTACAGTGGTGGAGTTTTTAAATGATGACCATTATTCCACCTTCTTCCGAGATAGGATTATAATGCTTGGGCATGATTGGACCAATTGAGCATGTTTTTAGGGGTATTTTTTGTTTTGTTTTGTTTTGTTTCGCAATGATACCAACTGGGACAAAGCAAAAAAGGTTTTAATTAATTTTGACAGAGACTAATGTGTAAAAATACTCAATTTTTTCTGGGTTTTTTTACGAATAGCTTTTAATTTGATGGTTGTGCCAAGTGTCAACCTTATGACACCTGCTGTTATGTTAACAGTTCTATTGATCATTAGCTAATGAGGAAGGAGACTGTTGGCTGAGGAGGTTTTTAAGGTAAACCAGAGAGCTTGGATATACCTGCGAGGAAATTTCGAGAAAGGATTGTAAAGTCACTATAGGAGGAATACAAAATAGAGTGGACAAATAGAAGGGGAAAGATCAGAAGCTGATTAAAAAATTACAAGTATGTATTCTTTTTCTTCTATATGTATACTAGCTGACTTACCCAGCTTTGCACGGGTACAAATTTACATTTAGTATGTATATATCAGTAAGTAATTTAGTAATGATAGAAATTATGTAACTGTAAAGCGAGAAATGAATATAAACAAGGTGTATTTGAAATTAGAATTTACATTTCTTCTTTTTATGCAACAGTGAATTCAGAATTAAAATTAAAACAGACGACGAAAAGTTTTCAGGTAACTCCGACGTAAGATATCAGGTGGAGATGTCTTTGTACCAAAACTTGTTTTAAGAATTTCAGAATTCTAACATCTTGCGACACTGTTTATTATAACAAAATAAAAAATGGAGTTTCCAACTCACACATTATAAAGTTACTGTATTACATCTTAAACTAGAGAAAATATTTGTTTGCAACAATAATTATCATAAAATAATGATTCCATAATCATCAATTGTAAATTTTGTCATTAATTTTAATATCAAGTACAAAATGAATTGTAAGAAAATTGATTATCGTGTAACTGTTTTAAAAGTTGTTACTTCAATCGTTTAGTTTCAAACATTCTTGATAGATAGATTTCGCTTTCAATCCGCTTGGCTGGCTATTTCATCGGATGGCACGATCTATCCACTTATCTGCCCACGTTGTGTTTTTTTATCTAAACAGCTGATCAATTGCAAATCGGAGATGCCGGTCGATCAGTGGATGGACGAAAATACACAGTTAAGAAAAGTAAAACAGCTAATCCAAAATTTTCCACACTAAAGTTTTTTTTAAAATCTTATTCAGAACTTCGTTTCCAAATGACAATTGTACTCATCTCGCCTGGTCGTCAGCATAACAGGCTCTGACCTCATGGTTAAATTCGCCTTCGACTTCTTTGGCTGAGAAATCGTCAACTAAACAACCTTCACCTGACACCTTTCGTAGACAAAACAATATCGCTCGGATTTCCCCCTTGTTCTTTCAGTCAAAAAAAACAATAAAACTATTTTTTACTTCTTCTTTCTCATCAGAAGATTAAAACATATTCTAAATTTATTCTTTTAAAATCCATTTCTGTTAATTTTCACTTGTGTAATGCACTGATTTTATTCCTCTAAAATCCATTTCGGTCGATTCTTATTTTTCTGGTTAATAAATCTATTCAGCCAGGTTCTCTGACCCATCATGAAAAAGATGCTAATTATAAATAAGAGGGATGTCTAAAAAGTAAATTAAAGACATCTTTGATCCTACAGATTTATTAATATACAAATAAAACATCTTGTATATGTTCCAGCAATACTATGCTACTTTTCCCACGTAGTCACCATTGAGATTGATTATTTTTGGCTGTGAATCATAACAGAAAGACTCTCCACGAAGATATCAAGTCAATTGTATGTTCTTTTGTACCAAATAATTGATTACTGCATAGCTTGTGTTGATCTGTCTTCCCCATATCTGGTGGTGAGGCTCTGGTTCTGGACGTATGGGGAGCGTAGAGTACCCATTCATAACTATTACTCCTAAATCCACTCGGACCCGAATTATTAGTGCCTATTAGAATCCAATCTTCGGTCAAATAGCTCTGTATACAAATTATTTATATTCAGCAGGATATCATTTTAACTTTGAAAATAAAACCCTCATTAGAAACTACTCAAAAATATGAATTATAACGCATAGACTCAAGGCATAAAATAATCCTAGAATGGGTAATATAAATCAATCAATAATTTGTCTTTCAGTGTATCTAATGAACATCCCAGTACTATACACCATAAGAGGCATTTCTATGTATTTATGTGTGCATAGACACACACACACACACACACACACACACACACACAGGGGAGAAGAACAAGAAAGAAGAACCGGTCGCATCTGGCATGGTTGGGAATTATTAGCAATTTCTGATTCAAATAAAATGAAAGACATTGTAAATTGTTTTTCAATTTCTGTGCTTTGCACTTAAAGTGTTCAGCGTAAACAAAGACATTGTCGTAACGTAAATGCAGACGACACTTATGAATATTTATGCATAGCAAAATTATAAAGATGTCTCGCCATTAACTATTAATGTCCATAATGTTCTGTTTATGACCTTCTTTAATCGGCAATGGAAGAGAGTGAGTTGCAGCTGGAATTCAAGGAAAATTTCGGTAAAAGTCTGTAAGTTTTGATTGGCTGACTCAGGATATTATCTAGAGTAATGATCTATATGGGAACTTGCAAATGTCTGAATAAGCTTTAAGAAGAAAAGCTTTAGGAGACTTGGTAGATATAAAGGTTGGCTTTGATCTAAACTACTAAGAACAACTTGTAAATGTGGATAAAAAAAAGTCTCCTTCTCGATGTCAGATTTTAAAAAGCCAAAATCAAAGATGAACTAGAAAGATCAGGTACACCAGACCATATCTAGACAGAGAAAAAGCGAACACTATATACTTTTAAGATTTCAAATGTCAGATAGATGTATAAATCAGACCTGTATGGAGTTCAAACTCTCTATGGATTTCATGGCACAACTAAAACAGACGAAATGAATTTCTATGAAAAGAAATGAAAACAAGTTCATGTAAAAAAACAAACTTGTGAAACAAGGCTATTTACGGGTAAAGTGTTGCTTTTAATATTTCCAACATTTTTCTCCGATCTTTTCAGCTTTGTGTTACCTGCGAAAGAGACCAGAGCAAGAGTTACTTTCTTTACAGTTAATTCTTTTTGCAAAACGTGCACTCGGAACGAAAACAGATATCAAAAACTGTTCAGAAATGTTAGATATTAGCTGTTGTTAACGTGTTAACGTGTTAGATTGGCAGAAATTTAACAACAATGTTGTGTTCAATCATCACTGAATGTTGATG